>VZTB01002445.1:99462-190838 GCA_013397245.1 Thryothorus ludovicianus
CCAGCAGGTCAGTGCGGGGCGGGAGGCGGCGGCAGGACCGCGGTGCGGGCAGCGGGGCTCCGGCCGGTGTGACTGGGGCGCCCCTGGGGTGCGGGACGGAGCCGGGGGCACGACCTGGCGGTGCAGTGGTTGGGGTGGGGAGGAAGCGTGCGTGGGACTGACCCCGGCCCGCCCACGCCGAGCTGCGCCTGCCGGGTGCGACTGCGGCGGGGGATGCTCACTGGGCGGGTAAGCCTGCATCTCCTCGGGCAGCCCCGGGATAGGTCGCCAGGGCCGTTCTGCGGGTCTGAGAGGCACGGACGGGTTTGAGTCGGTGTTGTAGGAGATTTCTGGGTACTTGGTTCTGTTTAGACACTGTTTGCCCGCCTTGATCTTGGACCATGTACCAAAGTGTTTGTAACTAATGCTTGTGTCTGCCCCTCTGATGGGTGACTGAGGCCCTGCAAGGCACGGGGGCTTCCCTGGGCTGCTGGAACAAGTTGGTGGCAGAGGCAGGGAGTGAGCCCCAGCCCCTCAGTGTCCTCTCCCAGTGCACATGCACTGGCCTACGCCACTGGCCTGTGATGTGAGAGAAAATATCACCCCTCTGCTGTGTCATGTCATGGCTTGTGCTCGGTCCCCACATCATCCTGGCCACAGAATCCTCCATCTACGAGCTACACCTGAGATGTTAGATATGCTTTGTGCTGGCCAGGGAGAGGAGAGGGAACCTCTCCCCCTTTCTCCCTCCAGTTTTGTTATACTGATTATTTTGAGAGGGCTGGTAGGTCAGGACAATCTAATGCTCTGGCCAAGCTGCTCTCCCTCTGCTTACAACTTCATCCAGATTTGTCCATGGATGAAGGCCTTGCCTTCTCCCTTGCTTGCTTCCCCATCCTCACTAGCAGTGCTGCACAGTGGGTTTGCTATTCAGAAACCTCCTGAACAGAAGGAGTGTTTTCCAGGAGAATGAGAGAAAGAGAGACCTTTGTCTGGCTGACAGATGTTATTTCTGCATGAACATCTTTTTCCTTTTAACTGTTTAGCCACCAACTCCAGGGCTGATGTACATGCCAGCCTTTTCCCCTTTCAGAGAGTTCGCGGGGGAGCAGGATATTAAGGGAAAACTGGGTGGGGAAACAAGGTATGAGAAAGCACTTTGCCCCATGTGGAGGTTTACAATTCTGTAGGACCGGTCAGGCTGCCTGTCTGAGCAGGAGACAACAAAATATGCCATTTGGGACAAAAGGTGCAGTTGTAGTGGTTTGCAGTATTTATTCAGAGGGGAGAGGGGAGAAAATGGGAAAAATAGGAAGCAGGAGGACTGACTGTGATACCAGACCAGAGCTTTGTTCTCACTGCCTTCCCTGCTGCCCTGTAAAGCGGTGGTCAAGGCTGGGCAACAGATGGAGAGGGAAGCAGAAGCAGCTCCTTCAGGAAGGATTTGTCGAAAGTATCCTGGCAAAGAGCCACTGGCAGACACATAAGTAATAAATAAAAGCAGGGAGGCCACCAGCACCCCTGCAGCCTCTGACTCCATAGCACATATGGGCTTTTCTGGCTTCCCTGTGAGCTTAAACCTCTGCCTTCTTCCCACGGCTCCATCCTGGCTCCTGAAACTCCATTCCAATGCCTTGAAGCTCCTTTAAGCTCTCTTTTTTTTCTTTTTCTTTTTCTTTATCTTTTTTTTTTTTATGATAACATTGGAATTGCTCTGTAAGGACTCTCCTCTTCAAAGCTCTCCCTGAGGTTAACTATTTCATCTCTGGTTTGGTGCCTGCTGCCAATGGTAAGCATAGGGTGGTCCTGTGCCAGGTAGAAATAGTGGTGCTTGCTGGGGATGCTGATCAGGGGGTGTGTAGGCCCTTGCAGGTAAATACTGTCCTCCTTCCATGCAGAGACTTCTGACCCATGGGAACATAAGGCAGATTTCAGCACAGCTTCAGAGCCTGCATCTGTGATGGGTGTCTCTGCTTTAAAATATTCCTTGCAGGAAATACTCTCAAGAGACTTCGAGAGCTTTCCGAAAACAAAGAAGAGGGAGAAATGTTTCTAACACCCACAAATGAATTCAATTGATATTAAACTAATCAATCACTTAAACTCCTTGGCAAACATCAGTGTGCTGTGCAAATGCTGACTCCTCCACGGGTCCTACAAACACCAAAGCCCTCTACTGTTGTCACTCCTGTGTTTCTTACTTTAGTTGCTGTAAATATAAGTTGGAAAAAAGCATAGAATTGCTGATGTGCTGTGCTCAGAGCAAAAGCAGGTTTACTTTGAGATTATTTCAGAAAAAGCATCTCCAGTCCTAATTTTCTTCAGCTATGGCTTGAACACAGTCAGTCCCTAACCAGCTGTCACAAGAGAACTTAGAGCTTTAAAAGATCTCACTTGGTATCTACCTGCACTTTAAGGTGCCTAAATACCCTTTCAAAGCTTGTTTGAAGTTACTGCTTCAAATGTGTCTGAGACTAGTAATTAGGCTGTGATCACACCTGGTTACTAGGTGGGGACAATGTCAGCAGTTTGCTCACACTATTACTGCAACAATGGGACAGAGAGAGAGCAGTACACAGCCCTTCCCATCACCCAGGGCACTATTGTTGCTGGTTAATGGGTGAGAAAGGGCACAGCAAGTCCCCCTGGGTCTCTGTAGAGTAGCTGGGAGAGGGACACAGACTTACCTCTCCCAACCTGCTGCCCTGGTCCCTGTGTCACCCTCACCTGACATAATGTTGTCCAGCCTCTGAACAGCAAGGACACCATTCTACAGAAGCATTTCAACACTGCAATCAGGTGCTTAGTTCCTGTGAGAGTCCCTGTGAGAAGCTGGGATTACCATTTTGACCAAAGAGGGGCTTCTTGCAGTCATAGTTTGATCTTAAATAAAGATATGTTTAAAATGGAGTACCAGAGCAGAAAGATTCAGTGCTCCTGTTCAGTGGGAGCATGTGAAAACTTTGGATGACCTGATTCCCACCTCCCCAGCACCAAAGTCTTGTGTCTTGTCATCCACAGATTTGTGGGTGAACAGAGAGGAAGGCAGGATCTGAACAAAGACAAGCTCCACTGCACCCCCAAGTGCTAAAAGGCAGCTTGTGAGAGGTGGAAAAATATGTCATAATGTAATTTTGAGTTCCTCTGACAGAGATAGGAAAGTGCTCTGGTCCTGCTTTGCTGGAGAACACTGTTATTAGCTGGGAGTTGGTGGCAGGAGACAGCTGGGGCAGGAGGTGATGGAGACTGAGATAACAACCCCCCTTAATGTGCTGTGTTGGAGGGGCAAGGGGAGACCAAAATTCAGAGAAGCGGGGGATGTGGGAGTTAGGGCAAACAGCAGTTTTGGAAATGTAGCTGGGGAGTGGCCCCCAGCTGTTACCCAAAGCAAGCCTGTGGTATCCTGGGGCAAGGTCTGGGGCCTCTGCATTGGCCAAGCCAAGGTGACCCTGTTAGAGGAATCCTCTTGCTGTGCTGCCCATGCAGCAAGGTGGTCACACCAAGATGACACACCAGGGAAGTGGCACAGGCTGAGGTGCTGAGATCGTGTGAGGGCTGGCAGGCTGGGGTGTGACTCCTGAGGCATGGAAGTGGCTGACCATGAGCCACAGGCACCTGTGGAGCCAGGATCCCAGCCAGCTCTGGGACAGCCTCTAGGAACGTGGGGCTTGGGACACACCTGGCTGGAGTATCTGCTTCCAACAGCAGGTTGGGATGGTCTTCTCAGCATGGCTGTGGCTTGGAGCAGAATGTTCATACTTTGAACATTCAAAACCTGCCTGGACACGGCCCTGAGGAACCTCTTGAGCTGACACTACTTTGAGATGACCTCCCTTCAGCCTCAGTGCTTCTGAGCTTGTTTGTCCTGTCTTCTGACAAATTCACTCACTGTGGGGTAGTCCCCAAGGCAGCATTAGAGGAACGATCAGAAGCTGAAGTTTGCCTAGCTTCCCTTGGTCTGCAAGCAGCATGCTGGAGGTCTCTCTAGGACTAGGAGACTGCCTGGACTTGCAGGCTCCAGACTGGGGACATGCACTGTTCATTGTGTTTCTGGGCTGCTTTTCTCAGGGAGAGCAGAACTATGTGGAAGTATAATGGCAAAGAGGACAGAAAACAAACCAAACTTTATGGGCTTCAGGGTAAACTTGGTCTGTGCCTTGTTTGGCTCTCAAGCTGCTGCTGAATAGGATGGATGAATTAAAGTCAGGACTTAAGTTAATGATCAGAAAGCCATGACCCAAGTACCTGTTTTTAATCTCACTGTGTTTGTACACTTCTGCTCTTTCCCTGAGGACAAGTTGATTCTCAGTGATGTGCATGATGTGATGCTTGAGGCTGAGCAGGAGGCTTCACTGTGCTCAAGTGAGTGGGTTTATAGCTAGCATATGGTTTTTTAGATACTTAATGTCTATATTTCTTGCATTACAAAATGGTGAATGATGCATTTCTTACTAGATATCACTTAATTATTTATTATAAATTTGGTCCAGCTGTATTTCAATGGAAAACGCAGTCCAGTTGAAAATGCAGAATGTGAGCACTCAAAAGATGGTTTCTAGTTGGGTAAATAAAACTGCTTATAATGTGTGAGTCCAAAAAAGAAAATAATAAGTTTATGAAGATATTATTTATATATGTCATGAATTTAACAATACTATACTTCTATACTATATTGTATTATTATAATACTGTTTCATAGGAACAAAATTTTATTATAGGACATATAAAATATAGCCAGTGATACAAGTTGCATCCCTGATTATTTCTGACATTTAAGAATTCAGAACTAGTAGACATTATCCTCTCACCGTTCATTTTCAGAACTTTTACTAAACTAATCCATGTACTAAGTTAATGAAAACATTTTTTCCTTTCTACTTTCAAAAAAGGTTGCTGCTGTCAGAGCCACTTCTGCAGTTCATCAGGCTTTAGCTCCAGGTTCTCAGCCACTGAGCAGATCTGGCAGCAAGGACATACTGCATGAATTCCTAGTGACTTATTTTTCACTGATGACAGGGATCTGAGGTCTTATCATGTAGGTTTTAAGAACTTGCAGTTTTAAATTGGCTGTCTTTTTAATTTAAAAAGTTTTTAGTTCAGACAAAATCTGATTGCTTTTCAGTCAGGTATATGTTTCCAAGAGTCATAATTCTTTTATTTGTTCTGGTTCCAGGTCCCCTTTATTGCTTTTTCCTTTCATATTACTGCTGCTAATCTTCTCATCAAGCAGTTTCATTTGATTTTTCTGTTGGGAGGTTTTCATCAAGCTTAATTTTCTTTTATCGAAGTTTTTAATTTCTATATTTTCTTCCATGAAATGTCATCAGTTTCTTCCTTCTTTAAAAACAAAGAAAACCCAGACAAAGGGAGTATTGATAATAATTGTGGTAGTGGCTGTGTAGCCTCCTGAGAATTCTGCATTTTAAAGACTTTCATGTTTTATTCAGTCGTTTCAGGAGTCAGGGGATGGATGTCTTTGCAAATACAATCCTCTGATATCCTACACTTTGGGCTGAAAAAGCCTAGCTGTGGAAAACTTTAGGAACTGAGAGAAACTATGACCATGCCCTGAGTCTTGTCTTAGGTATATCCTTACACTTTGATGACTATAGCTGTATGTGTGCTCCAGGTTTCAGGGCTCCTTCATCCTGACAGCTACATCTGAAGCACCAGATGGACAGTTTTTTGGACAGTCCCAAAAAACTTCAGACGTTTTTTTTCCTCTATTATGAGTACGTGAATTCCCAGCCCTCTTAAAAGGTGTGCTGCAGTTTGTTTCAGCAGAGAAGAGATATCACTCCACATTTCTTTGGGTGCTGTTTTTCTGGCATTTTGGGGAAGTTTTCTTGGGGGGTTATTGGTTTTGTTTGTTTGTTTTCAGGGGATTTTGTTTTTGTTTCTGTTGTTGTTTTGGGGTTTGTTTGGTTTGGTTTTGTTTTAAGGAAAATATCCTGGAGACAGCACAAATTTCTGTACATGTGTAGCCTTAAAAGTCCAAGCTGGGAGCAATACTCAGGGCGTGTCCATCCACTTCCCCAGCTGCCCATGAGAGCCCTCTGAGGCAGTGCTGTGTCCTCTCCATCCCCTGGGGTAGGAGAGGAGCTGCACAAGCATTTGATGGGACCCTGCTGGCCCTTGGCTGCAGTCCTGCTCTCGGTGCTGCAGGCTGAACACCCTGGGGAAAGCTCTCTGTTCCTCAGAGCTCACCTTGTTTGAGAGGTAGAAAGCAGGGAGAGCAGAGTGTTTGTGTCAGCAGGTATCTCTCCCCTACCAGCTGGATAGCTGGGTTTTGTGTCCATGCCCTGTGTGTTGTCAGCCAGGTGCTCTGCACAGCAGCAGCAGCAGCAGCACTGTTGGAGCTCTCGGATTCAGTCTGGTCCCACAGCTCATTTAGCACTGAGTCTCTCCATGACATGGTGAGCATTAGGAGGAGCCTTTCCAGTTCTCCTGTGGCTCCTCACACCTGGCTTTTGTTACTTCTTGGTCCCCTCCCTCCAGCATGACATTCATGTGCCGTGTGACAGAGCTGTGCTGCCAGGAGAGCCATGGGAAGCAGCTGGGCAGGGTTTGGAGACCAGTGTGTCCTGAAGGTATCAGTGTATCCCCAGGGAAAATGCAACAGTGTGGGATTCAGCTTCATTTAAATGTTGGTGCCCGCTGCTCTGGGCTGCCTGTTCAGAGCTCTGCTCACCCTTCCAGAGCTGTGGTTGGTGCAGGGATGTTGGGATGAGCCAGAACTTCCATAGCATCTGTGTTTGCACAGATTTTTGTCCCTAGTGAGCGCAGGTGTGCTGCTGGCGATAGTGAAGTAGAGGGGTATTTCACTGCAGGATGTGTCCATGATTTACTGGAAGTGCTGATTGTCCCAGGGAGCCAGTCTGGGAGGTGGCAGCTGTGCTGAGGTCTCATGCATTCACACCTTGCATTTTCCCAAACTGGCTGGAGGTGTTTTCAGTTGAGGTGATGCTTCCCAGAGCAGGGACAGCAGCTATGAAGCACAGTGAGCACCAAACTGCCCCTCACATCAGTCACATTGTGGATGAGGGGGTGGGGACCCTCCCTCAGTTAGTAAATGCCTTGCTGGTGCTGCAGAGGCCAAATGTGGGATCAGGTTCTCAGGGTGCTCAGTACAGTGTGTGGCAAGTTGGGATGTGCTGGGTGGGGATGCAGGAAGGGAGAATAGCATATACAAAGCCAGGCATAAAGCAGTAGCCTTGTCTGGAACTGGGCAGGATACCCAGCCATTCTACAAACACCTCCATATCGATGCTGTATCCCCAAACATCTCTTCCAAAATGGACACAGAGCCTGTCTGATTCCTAATTGTGGCAGGGCCTCAATAGCTGCTGGGCTATGGAGAGGCTTGCAGTGGTTCTTGCTGGACACTGATTGCTGCAGGGTGGGGAGATCAGAGAGACAGATACCATCCTGCTGACACTGGGTCCCCAGATCTCTTCAGCCAGCTGTATTCCTAATGCAGGCTCTGCTGTGCCCAAACCACCCTGGAAGGACAAGGAAGCATGAACCTGGGGAGGTTCATTTTGCAGACATCTTCTGCAGTGCCTCATTTTTAATTTCCCATTCTTTTCTGTTCCATGTGAGCAGTGTTTATGCAGAGGGCAGGGAGAGGCCGCCTGAGGACCCAGTGCTGCTGGCAGAGTGGGCAGATCACCACAGGGGCTGCCAGCTCTTCCCTGAGCTGCCTGTGTGGCCCTGTGTGCAGGGAAGGTAGGATTGTGAAGAGAAGCCAGGGGCAATCTCTCTGCCTTCCCTCCCATTTTCCCCCTGATCCCAGACAGCATTTTTCTAAGGCTGAATTGCCCATGAAACATCTCTGATGCTGCCTTTTGGATGCAGCATGTTTCAAAGCATGCAGCCCCCCTAGCACACCTGCCAGGCTGGGCTGGCAGCCCCTACGCAGTGTTGTGTGCTCTTGCAGCAGAAAAAGCTTGCAGGTCGCCCTGTGACCACCCTGCTGCCAAATCTGCCATCTGTCTCACATCCTCTGGGCAATGCTGTGCCTCCCAGCCCACGGCTTCTCTTCTCCCAGTGCCTTGTCCCTTTCCCAGCCTGGCTGCTGTACATGTCCAGATGTGACACTTCCTTCTCTGCCTGAAGGGAAAAAAACATTTCTTGTATTTTTCTCCGTCACGTCCATTGCTCCCAACACTCCTTGCGCTGGTGTGGGCAGCTGCTGGCCAGTGGGTGTAGGCAGAACAGGGCAGGGGAGCAGTGCAGGCAGTGCCAGCCTGCAGCACTGGCACAACAGAGTCTGTTTGCTGACCATCTGTGTCCCACTCACCCCCTGTGCTGGACCACCTGCCTGTGATAGCTGTGAATTGGGGGGGATCATGAAACCTCAGTTCTTGTCCCAAAAGTCCTATGGTTTCCTTCTTATCTCTGGTGCTCCAGGGCCACTTGACTTCCCAGATCCTTTCCATGGAGGAGATGAGAGCAGGCTGATGGGTGTGGTGGGCTGCCTGCTCTGCTCTGCTTGGCTCTGCTGTGCCCTGCAGCAGGTACATGACTGTAAATGTGCTTGGGGGCTGCGGGCAAGGGGAATTCCTGGGGATCATGCAAGTGGTGGGGACAAGTCTTGTCCCCATAGGTGAGCACCTGTTGCACTGGAAGGAGGTTGAAACAGTCGTGTTTTGCAGAGCCACATGTCTGCAGCTCCACATGTGCCTGGGGGAGCTGCCCTCCTTCCTGGCTGCAGCAGCAGATTTCCTCTCATCTCCCCCAAAAGCTGTGTGGGCTGCAGAGACAGCTGGAGCCCCAGCGACTGGAGGAGAGTGACTACTTGCTCCCTCCACTTCCCCAGTGAAAAAGCAGATTGCCCTGCATGGTGTACACCATCAAAAGCTTTCCCTTCCCTTTGATGCACTATTGACTCAAACCAGTGTGCTGAGTGCTAATCCCTCTGGCACAGCTGGATGCAAGGAGCGTGGCTGGATGTGACTGACACAGCGGCTGCTGGGGCCATCCCCACTTGTGCAAGCCACTGCTGCCAGCTCCCATGCCCTCAGGGCAGCGTGATTCATCCCAGTCATACCAAACCTGCTCGGAAGCTGGGCAGAGGTGGGAGGAAAGCCTTGTCAAGGCCAGGATTGGTGAGCAGTTATGCTTATGGGCTCCTGCTTCAACCCAAACCTCACTGCTCTTGGCACCATGCACAGGCAATAGAAATGTTCTAGCTCTGCTCTGGATTTTAGATGCTCTAAAATGGCATTTTGTATGTGTGTGTGTGTATATATATATATGTAGTGTCGTAATCCACTGTTCTCAGGAAGAAGCATCTGTACTTACAGAGAGAGGAGCTGTGCAGGGCAGGAGTGTTTCTTTGCTTCTGCAGCAGAGTCAGCTGTGGAGGACTGCTTGAAGATGGGGAGGGGTGAAGGGTGGAGAGGCTGGTGGCAGCCAGGCACCAGGGCATCCCCCAGAGCAGTGTGGAGGAAGGTGCCGGTCTGGACCCAGGAGAAAGAGATCAGTAGAATCCCTGCCCATTGGCCCCTAGGAATCTGTGTGATGAGGCTGGGAGGGTGCTTGCTCCCAGGTCCCTGTTGGGCAGCAGCAGGCTGGAATGGAGCAGAGTTGTGCCCAGCAGCATGAGTGCCAGGCCCTTGGTAGCCCACCATGTGTGCTTGCTCCACGTTGCACAGCAGGCTGATGGGCATCAGCTGTGAGGGGCTGGCTGGAGCTCAGCAGCTGAGAGCAGCTGCACAAGGGCTTGAAATATGCCTACTTTCTCCACCAACTCAGCAGTGAGGTCCCTGCCATCCCCAGATGTGTCATCCTGTCCTGGCCAGGCAGGACACTGGGGTGCAAAGCCATCAGAATTGCCTGGCCCAAACAGTGTGATGCTGGGCTTCCGAGTTTGCATCCTTTTCATGCACAACCCAACTCCTCTCCTTGCCGGTCTCCTTCCCTCTGCCCTGAGGTGGAGTTCCCTCAGGTGATAGCTTCAGTTGGGCTGGCTGCTCCCATGACTCACAGTCTCTGCAGCAGGTGGCTTTATAAAAGGCATCAGATAAACCTCTCAGTCTCCTTTCTGCTTCCCACAGCTCCCTGCTCCCCAAACTGTGAGACTTGGGAAAGAAAGAGCTGCCTTTTCCCTATTTCCATCCTGCCTTGTTCCCCATCTCCAGGACCCAAAGTGCACCTGGCACCTTGTGACACTGTGAAAGATGCCTGTGACTCATGGTGACAGCTTTGGTCTGGGCCCCAATCAAGGCACAGATACTCCTGGTTTCTATACAGGTTTCCACAAGGGAGTGTTTTTCCCACTTTTCCTCTCAAAGACCTCAAAATCCACTGTGTGAGTGCTGTAACCTGGGTGGCAGAAGAAGCAATGCACCTGTAATTTCCTGACATCTCACCACAGTTACAGCCTCACTGAGAGGTGTTTTCCTTGGTCTTCAATGCCAAATGGGAGCTGCCTCTGCAAAGCAAGCTGTGCATGGGGGTACCCGCTGTGATCTTGGAGCTGGCAGCAATAAGGAACCCGGAGCTGCCCTTTGCAGGGAAGTTCAAGCCCTTCTCTATGTCCAGCTGCTGCCATGTCCCTCAGTCACACGGGCAGCGGGGGCTGGGAGTTGTTCTTATCTGCATGTATCATCATTAATTAATTGCAAGTGCAAGGGTTGCTCTGGGGACTGTGATCAGTATGCAGCAGCCCAGCTTGGAGCAGGGATCTGATGGTACCAGGGTGTCTCTTTACTGTTTTCTTAAAATGCTCTTTTTCTGAATAGATGTGTGTGTGCATATGTATATGAGAACCCTGGGATGATACCCTTCCCCTTACTCACATATGAGCTACCTGAGTCTCTATTCCCCGAAGTCAACCCTGGCTTTGCCGTAATATCATACAAAAGTTTGGGTTGAAAAGAACCTTTAAATGTCTTCTAGCCCAATGCCCTTCCAATGAGCGTGGACATCTTCAACTTGATGAGGCTGCCCACAGCTCTTGTCCAACCTGACCTTGAATGTTTCCAGGGATGGGGCATCTGCCACCTATGTGGGCAGCTTGTGCCAGTGTTTCACCATCCATAGAAAATTTCTTTCTTATATCTAGTCTGAATCTACCCTCTTTTAGTTTAAAACTACGTCACTACAAGGTCTATTAAAAAGTCTGTTCATATCTTTGTTATAAGGCCCCTTTCCCATCTCTCTGCTCCAGCCATCACCTACCAGCAGCCCAGCAGCACCCTGCTCTCTGCTTGGGTTGGTCCTGGTCCAGGTAATCCTTTGTGCTGAAGAGTGTTGATTTAAGTTTTATCAGAGGACAAGGGTGCATGATACTCTGGGGAGCTTTGCAGCCCCATTAGCTTGTGTTTGCTTGGTGCACTGCACACACAAAATGTCGTGTGAGGGGCTGTGTGCACAGCAAGAGAGTGAAATGCAAACCAAGTATGGGTTAGAGCCAACCTGCACTGGCAGCTTAGTCAAACATGGCAAAAATGGCTGGGGGTGGAATAAATAAATTCCACTCTGATTATTCCTTCCCAATCTCAGCGTGCCGGCTCCAGCAGCCCCTGGCTTGCACGTGTGTGGAGGAGATTGGAGAAGAGCTGCTCTCTGCCCAGCATCCCCCACACACTGGCCCAAACAAATCTCCCTGGCTGTAGCTCTCACTGTAAGCACTGTTTGCTCTCAGTTGGGGTTTGGCTTTATTCTGCCAAGGAGCACTGCAGCAAGTCAGCGTTGGTCTGCTCAGTCCACAGCGTACCTGCAGGACATGGGGCTTATGCAGGTGGTTGTTTGGAAGGCCACAACCATTGTCCTGCAGAGTCCCAAGGGGACTGGGATGCCTTCTCGTTCAAACACTTTATGGAACTTAGTCTGTCCAAGTGCCAAAAGCCCACCCTGCACAGTGGTGCTGGGGAAGAAGGGGAGGGCAGGGAGCTGTGGGTGATGTGGCAGCCACCACAGGGACACATAACAGAGGAAGGGTATGTGTTGGTTTCAGGTGAGTCCCTGGGGCAGCATGACCCTGCAAAGGGTTTCCTGAAGGTAATGGCAATCTGCCAATCCTGAGTGCAGAAAAACTTGGTTAGCTCCCCAAAATGGGGTCAGTCTCCGCCTCCTAGCAGGTTACGTTATTTGATGAAAAGTGTTGGCAGGGCAGGTTGGGAATGGAGAAGCACTGGGGGTAGGAGCAGCAATGCCAAAGGCAGGCTCACCACTGGGAAGGGGAAGGGCCTTGCTGTGGGGTTTGCACCCCCAGGGCCTGGGTGGGCTCATGGGTTGGCTCTTTTCCCATCCTTCCTGCCCTGGCTGGCAGTGAGCCTGGCTTTGTGCTCCTCAGTGAGAGAGCAGTGCCAGAGCTTACTGGTAGGAAAGATGAAGTTTATTTATACCATTTTTAAGCAGGTTTTTCTTAAGCAGTCAGGCATTTTCTATTTTCTCTTGAGTGGTGGGTATGTGTGTGAGATGGAGTAGGATCAATGAAACATGAGTCCTCATGACCTCTCCAAGTGATCATATCTTCATTGGCAATTACAAAACTAATATTTGAGAAGATGTTTTTTACCTGTTAGGGGTCAGCTGTTGCTGCAGAGTGGTCCTTTGCCTCCAAACCTTACTAACCCCAGTCTCCATAGCCCACAAGCCATGTTTCTGCTTGTGATGTGGCCCTCCTTGTTTGAAAGATGCCTCTGGTTTGCAAGAGGCTAAGAGAGCAGGCTGGTGTATGTCCCATGTCCTGGTGGTGATAGGACGGGGTCTCCTGCTGTGGGTTGTCTGTCTCGTACCCTGGCAGGATGTGGGCACAGCATTCACACCAGTGTCAATGAGCCCTGCCCAGGGGTGCTGCTGCCCCACTGGTGCTCACCTCACAGACCATGAGTAGTCAGGTTCTCTCTTTGCTTTTTGGACCTCGAGGCCATTAATCTTAAGAGGGAAGGTTGAAGGGAGATCCAGGGAGGAATGCCTTGGACCTCTGTGGGGTTTTGGAGGGCTGTGTCTCTTGTCCCATCTCCTTTGTGCTCATACTCCTTGGGGATAGATGTGGCCCATGGCATGCCTGTCCTCCCATGCACCAAGCTGCAGGAATGGAGAGGTCACCATGCCCTGTGGTGCCAAAATGCCAGGGTGTGTGCTGAGCTCAGTGCAGGCTGTAGATGGGCCTTTTCCCACCTGAGGTACTTGGTTAGCCATGCTGAGTAAGTGGCAGTGGCTCGGGTTTCCTGCCCTCCCTGTCACTGCAGTCCTGCAAGGTCAGTCACTGCAGTCCTGCAGGGTGGGATGCTGGAGATTTGCCTGCCTGCCTGGTCCTGTGCACGCTGGGGCATGAACCTGGTCTCCCTGTTACAGCAGTCCTTGATTTTTCCTTCCACAGCCTGGCCACAATTTACTTACAATGAAAGAAGGATGTAGAGGCAGTCAGGTAGCATGATGCTTGTTTTCTAGGTCTAGGTCCTCAGCCTGGCTTTTCTGTGTGGCCAAACCTGCTCCATCAACAGCCCCATGCCCTGGCTGCCCTCTGGCCAGCCGAAGTCAGTAATCCCACCTGTGCCAGGGTGGGATGCTAAGGCTGGATGAGCATAGGCACGCCGGGAAACCCAGCTTAGTCATCTCAATGCTCCCAACACTGTTTTGATGTTTTGCTACTCCAGCTGTCCGTGAATCCCCTAGCAAATGAGTTTGCTGGCAGGATGCTTCAAGGGAAAGACAAATTATGAAAGATTGCGTTCGCATAAAAGACATGCCTTATTTTTAATTGGAAATCTGATTCTCTGGATTAGTGCCCACCCAACCGGAGAGAAGAAACATATGCTGATGTATCAACAAAACAAAGAGGGCACTGAATATTCAAGGCAAAGCTTACATGCACTGAAAATGCTTCAGAGAAATTATCCAGCAAATCAGTTTCAGTGGCAAATCTCATGCATTCACTGGGCGTTCACAGGCCACAAAGAGGAGAAAGAATTTCTCTACACATTTCCTGACTTTTTTCTGTCCCTGTTTTAGTATCTTCCCTCTAAGAAAGACCTATAATGGATAGACCACATATTGAAATTTCTGCCTTTATGTTATTGCTTCATTTTACCACCTGCAACCTTGTACACCTCCGTGTTTCCTGACTAGTCCATTGCTGTCACTTCTCCAGGACAGTGGCTGCTCTGAAGGACATCTGTCTGTGGTTGGCATCTAGAGGCCTTACCTCATACACAGCTAATGGGAAGCTATCCTGACATCTTCTGGAGG
Organism: Thryothorus ludovicianus; assembly: GCA_013397245.1. NCBI lineage: Eukaryota > Metazoa > Chordata > Aves > Passeriformes > Certhiidae > Thryothorus > Thryothorus ludovicianus. The sequence continues at coordinate 113,647 of VZTB01002445.1, forward strand.
TGACACCATCTCTGTTATTCACAACAATATTTGTTCCTTTGGCTCCTAAAGATCAGGAAAAGCACAATGGCAGTGGCATAGCAGGGAACAGGAACTGGTTTGGTGATGCTGTGGGTTTTGTTGAATCTTTCAGATACTATTGCAGAATGCCATCAACTGAATATTGCAAAATGCTGAATTTTCTCATTTGTGTGATGTGAAAATTAAGCTTAGACATTTCAACAATGACTTTAAGTGTGACCTGCATTGTCCCTGTGATTTTTCATTCTGTATACCAAAAACCTTACCTCTCCAACCAGAGGGAGTTTGAACATGTTCTACAGGTCTGAGTTTAAGCTGTTCTTTGTGCATGTGAGAAGAAATTTCCTCTCACTGTTTCTGCTGCATGCTGTTCCTAGAACACATACATGATTTACTTTTAGCTGGTTGCCCCCAGTAGTTATTTTAATGGTAACACTGCAGATATATAATTTGCATAAGCTTTTCTGGGAGCAGCACCATAAAAGGTGAGACTAGCTGGAACAAATGGTCTAGAAAAGTAGTGATTTGGTATTTGGAGGGAAAGTTTCTGTGGCTATCTGGTGATGAAAGGAGCAGCAAAAGGGCAGTAGAGTGGCTTGAGATCAGGTTCAGAGGAGCTGTGATACACTGCAAGGGCTGTGTTTACAGGGCTGAGCATCACATGAAGGCTCCTTCGGGCTCCTTTGGAGTTGGAGGTGCTTGAGAGAGGGGACAGAGCTGGACTGGGTGTTCCAGTATCTTCTGCTCCTGAAATTTCTCTGTGCAGTCTGGCATTGTACTGGCAGTGCTGTGTGGAGAGAAATGAGCTAGTTGGGCTGGAAGGGTGAAGGCTTGCATTTGAGAGGTCTCTGGGCAGGAGGGCTGGGAGCAGGAGATACTAAAACCTCTCCGGGAGAAACCCATTGCTTTTGGCCACCAGAAGCAAAATATCTGATATGGGAGAGAAAGGGATAGCAACAAGGACTTGACAGAAAAACACAACTTGTACAGATCCCTGTGAAAATCCCCCTCACCCTGCCATCCCTGGCAGGATGTTCCTCCTACAAGCGTGAAGCTGGTGCCTAGAAACAAGCTGCAGGCTGTTATTGCTGTGTAGTGGAGTGGTGGTGATGGAGAAGGGACTTGGAAGTTGCTAAGGGTCTCCTTGTTTGTTTGCTGATGGTCTAACAGCTCCCTCGGTCAGAGACACTCTCCTTGTTAACAAAAAGGCAGTGAATTATTTAGCAGCTGAAAGTGCCAGATGGCAGTGGCTCTGCTGCTTACAGGAGGAGGAGAGAGAGACATGCACGTGGTGAGGAACAGATTGAGAGCATTTCCATAGCAAAGAGCAGACCCTGGCTGGAGGTCCTGGTGGCTCAGGTGGCAAGCAGGAGGTAGGCAAGCCAGGGCAAACAGCTGCTGCTTGCCCACTCACTTCTTCCAGGTGTCTTCTGGAGGTCCCTGTTAGGGGTCATTATCCTGATGGGATCATGCTGGCCCTTGAAGTGCAGGACTCCCAACCACGGCTGGGAGACAGGCTGTGACTTAGGGCACTGCAGGGAGGCTTTGCCAGCCCATCTATCACTCCACACCTGGGTGCAAGTATCAGCCCCAAGTCTACTGGGATGCCCTTTGGAGAAGTATCAGTGTGTCTCGAGTGACCTGGCAGCTCTTTTGAGAGTCACACTGATGTTCAGCTGTCCTCACTTGGGCAGTGGTGTCTTCAGACATCATAGTCTGGAGAGATGGATGTGTATAAGGATAGGGACCTCTGAGGAGAGCTGCAGATGCAGCATGGGCAGGTCTGGACAGACACTGAAGCCCATGGCCCAGGTGACATTGCACTGGAAAAGGGATTGCCACGTGTCTGCATGTCCTGGGGAACTTGGTGCCTGTAGTTCAACAGCTTCAGACACCCCTTCAAGGCATCTATGCAGGTAGTCAGATGCCAGCCTAATATTGCAGTGGGGTGAGACTTAAGATCTTCTGGGCTCATAGCCTTGGTCAATCATCCCAGCCACTCTTGGGCTTCCAGTGAAGATTTTTCTTTGGGGTGGAGTTTATGCTTCAGAAATGAAGAAAATACCAAGTTACTTTTTTTTTTTTTTCTGTGTGTGTGTGCATGTGTGTATGTGTTTAATTTGGAAACTGTGAGCACCAAGAGTAGTTCTTAAATTCTTCAACCCTCTGGAGAGCTTGGGTTGACACGTTCCCTTGGGAATCCTCCCTGTCCAGGTGGTCAAACCTTTTCTCTTTCTTCCTTTTTATTTTTTTTTGGTCAACTCTTGTGTTTGAAAATCTCCCTCTTCCTCAGCTTTTTCTTTCCCTGGATGAGCAGGTCAAAGAGAGTCAGTCTCTCAGGCATGTAATGTATGTCAGCTCCTGCACCAGCACTCTTGTCCTGCCTACTCTGGTCAGCTGTGGATTGGGGGTGTCTGGGCTCCTCATGAATTTTAGGACAGGAATCCTCAAGCAGCAAACTGGAAGGTCTAAGAGAAAGAGGCTGAGGCCACAGCCATGCATAAAACCAGGTGCTGCTGTGGTCCCCCATCTATCACACTGACACAGTACAAGTAAATATTTCCTAACAAAAGCAAATCTGTGTACAGCTTAAGAATATTCCCCTTCTAAGCCAAGTCATTTTCTGTATGCTGTCTCTGTGCTTAATTAGGTTTCCTTTGGTGTTGAAGAAGATTTGATCTTGTTTGATCTTGGTGGCAAAATCTGCCATAAACACTTTGTGTTTCCACATCCCTGGAGGTTACATCTGTCTTTATTTGCATTCTCCTCCACTGCTTCATCAAACCATGGGTCCTGCTTCTCTTCCTCCACCCTGTTCATGTGGGCTTTGAGCATCCTCCAGCAGGGATTACCTGGTGCTGGGTGATTGCAGGGGCTCTAGCAGAGTGTCAATTTTGTTAGGAAGGCTGACATTTAGGCTTTTGAGAAGCTAATTCTTCTGTCGAGATCAAGATATGTTGGAAGGACCAGTTCTGCTTAGGTGGAAAGATGAAAGGAAAGTCCTCTAACTCCTGAATCACACAGATCATGATGCTGGAGGAGGACAGCAGGCTTAGGGGTATTCCATAGGCAGTAGATATCTGGCTGTGGGGAGAGAAGCAAGTGTAGCCTCAGCAGCCAAGTTGTCAATATTTATCGTTGTTGTTTTTTTCAGAAATTCAAACAAATGCTTCAGTTTCTCATTCCTGCCTGCTGACAACACCAGGGTGGCCATGACTCAATCCAGCTTCCAGGACTGAGGGGCAGAGGTGGTAAGAGACTTGTCTCAGGTATGACAGAGTCAACCAAATAGCACAGGGTTTAATGGGGTGGGGAAAGGGCAGGAAGTAGCTGTGAGATTTCTTCAGCAACGTCCTCTGCCTTGTGTCCAACAACATCTCCCTGAGAGACATTGGGTCTGGGGAAGCTCTGAGGTCACCAGCCAGTCCTCTCTCCTCCCTACCCTTAGTGAGCTCCTCAGACCTTGATGGCAGAGACCTGGAAGAGCCACGTCCTCTTTTCAAGCAAAGGCTTCTCCATGCACGCTCCTGCCTCTGTGTTGCAGGGTGAGACCCCACAACAGCTCCAATGGAAAGCACGTACTTGATGGAGCCAGCACCTGATGGTGCTGGCCTCTCCTCGCTGGATGGGCTCATCTTCCTGGACACCCCAGTGAACAGCACAGAGAAGCAGTGCTTCAGCGCCCGCTCCCACAGCACTGTCCTGGAGGGGCTGCCCTTCGGTGGTGTGCCCACCGTGCTGGCCATCAACTTCATCCTCTGGCTGGTGAGCAGGCCAGGAGGGTGCCTTCTCTACAGGCTCTGCAACCCCCACATGCACTGACAGCCACACACAAGTGCAGCCTGTGCATTGGTGCACCTGGCTGACAGGGAACAGGGGTGAGAGTACTGGTGCACCTGGCTAACAGGGAACAGGGATGAGGGTACTGGTGCACCTGGCTGACAGGGGAACAGGGATGAGAGTACTGGTGCACCTGGCTAACAGGGAACAGGGATGAGTGCAGGGGTCCAAGGGCTTTGCCCACATCATGGTGGGCAGCAAAGGACACTTGGGCAGCAGTGGAGCAGGAGCAGTTTGGGGTAAGAGTTTTGCATGATCTTGGAGTCATGAAAGAGAAAGCAGAAAGGAGGGACATGAGAAGATCCCATGGGGTGAGACTTTGGAGCAAAACACTTCTCTTTCTTCTTCCAGCTTCTCCTTCTGGTCTTCTCATGTCTTCGGAAAGCGGCTTGGGACTACGGGCGCCTGGCACTGCTAATGGACAATGATAGGTGAGGAGGATGCAAAGCTGCTGCTGCAGGTGACAGCTCCATTCTCTTCAAGAGGGCTGGAAGGAAGACTAGCACTGTGGCATGACACAGGTGTTCCTGTCCCTCCTTCCCACTGGAAATGGCCTGGTGTCCCCCTTTCCCATAGTGACACTGCCACCATCTGCTGCAGGGAGAGGGAAAGCCCAGACCAGCTTCCATTCCCTCTAGCATTGGGTGACAGTGTTCTTGGTTTGACTGGGGTCACCATTCTGGGAAGAACAAAGAACTGTTTTTCAGTGAGGTCTGTACTGCTGCCTCTTTTCCTGCCACTCTCTTGGGATGAGCAGGACTGGCTGCTGGAAGGGGCAGAGGGAGACACACAACATTAACACTGTTCCTCATGTCACCACAGCAACTTGCCAGGCCCATCATTTGGTCTAGGTGCAGAATTCCACAAAATTAAGCAGTGTTCTGGTGAAAGCAGAGCCCACACCATGTTTCCAGGTGGGCTGTGCTGCCCACAACAGCTTGCCTGCTAAAGCACAGCTCATGTTGGGCAACAAAGCATCTTTCTTTGCACAGGATGGTGCACATAAGAGGGGTCTGTGCAAGGCTGGGTTGCCCACAAGAGTAAGCTCTGTTGAAGTCCCTCTTTTGCCTTCTCCCCTCCAGTTCCTCTTGGCCTCTGAATCTGGAGCTGAGTCTGTTGATGAATACGTGATGTTTTCCCTTCACCAGTGAGATCAAAGGGCAATCAAGATTTAAAATGCAAGCTCTGATTACATTCCTTTTTACTGTAAAGCCATTTGAGACATCTGAAAACAGTGGAATAGAAAATATCTTGTTCAACAGTCCCTTGTAATGGAGCTAAGGATGCATTTCCATGAGCCCATCATGGGTCAGGGCCACAAAGAAGCTGGGGAGATTTGCTGGTGCAGAGGCAGCAAGATGCAACCCCTTTGTCCCAAGCCCAGCAGTAACAGCTATTCCAGCCCCAGTATAGGAGGCAGGGAGGGGGGAGGCACTTCTTGGGCTGCTGTCCTAGGAAAGACTTCTCCAAAGGTGCTTATCCTCTCATGTCTGCTGCTTCTTTTCTGCCTCACCCCTCCACTCCTCCCCTCACTGCAAAGCCTGACATCGCTTTTCTATGGAGAGCAGAGCGAGAAGGAGAAGTCCCCATCAGAGAGCAGCCCTCTGGATGCCGACAACAAGGATGTGGTGAGTCCTGTGGCTGTGGGAACCTGGGCTGAGCTTGTCCTGGCACAGCCTGTCCTGTTCTTCATCCCAAACCCAGGTCAGAAGTTGTGTGTGAGAAATTAAATCTCCTGCTCCACACCCTTTAGCAATGGGGAATTCCTGGAAGCTGGATGGTTTTTTGTCCTGGATTCTTTGAGGCATCTATTTTGAATGGCAGTTTAGAGGGGATACTCCTGTTGGCAAGCATCTCACGGCTGTATTTGCAGTATGGCTCTCTTTGCAGCTGTGGGGATCTAGTATGAAGCATGGCCAGAGCCTGGCTGCATGCCTGCAAGGATCTTTCCCACCATTCAGGATAAAGTCCCCCCACACTACATTGTCTCCTCTGCCAGCATGGTGGGGCTTTAAAGTAATCTTTTGTTTCTGTCTAGCACACTACACTTTGCTGAAAACAAACACAGACTGACACATTTTGCTGCCTCTTTCTATTTCTTTTTTGGCAGCAAAAGCTCAAAAATCAGTCACTGGTATGATTATGAAAAAATGTCATGACTTATTAAAAAACCTAGGTAGGAAAGAAGCAAAAGAAGCAAAATCCTTACAGGTGGCCAGAGGCCTGTTCAAAGTCTCTGTACCAGATGCTCTAGGCAAGTGTATATTGCTCATCAAAAAGTAAGAGAGAAAGACTACAGGGAAAGCCAGCACACTAAAGGGCAGATTAAAAGAGATTATTAGAAGTAAGAAGACATCCTTTAAAAAGTAAAACTGTCTACAAATGAGAAAAATCTCAACTCTGCCAGATTAGATGAAAAATACATTAAGAGGAGAGAAGAGCAGTTTTGAGGAGAAATTTGTAGAGAGCATAAAAACTCCAGAATCACAAAATCACAGAATGGGTAGAGTTGAAAGAAACCAACATGGGTCATCTGGTCCAACCTCCTTGTTCAAGCAGAGTCACCCTAGAGCACATGGCACAGGATTGTATCTTGAATATCTCCAGTGAAAGAGACTCCACAACCTCTCTGAGCAATCTATTCCAGTGCATAGTCCTTTCTTCCAGTCCTCAGGCACCTCTCCTGATCACCAGGACCTTTCAAAGATGATCATGAGCTTCCTTGCTGTGGTGTCCACCAGCTCTCTCAGCAGTCGTGGATGCATTCTGTCAGGGCCCATGGGCTTGTAGATGTCAAGTCTGCCCAGGTGTTTTCTAACCCAATCCTCCTTCACCAGAGGGAAGTCTAAAAACCCATGTGCCTACACAGTGACAGGAAATAAGCTAGTTAGTGCACAAGAACTTAGGTTGTCCTGTAGCACTCTACAGCAGTGCCACCTCACCACTTGATAGTGATGAAAAAGTGCATTAAATGTTAGGGACTGTCATGGAAGGGAAAGAGGAGGGAGTTCTGGAAGCAGGAGGCTGTTATAGTGATGCTCCTTAATATTCAGAGGAAGATGAGGTCCAGCAAGTCACCCCTGAAACAGTGGGTTAATGCTTGACCTCAGCTTCCTCTGCAAATCCTTCTGCAGCCAAAAATACACACCTGACATCCATCAGGATGGTTGATGTTTGTAGAGAGACATCCCTGTCCCTTTATACCTCTGTCCCATCAGATTCCTTGTTCCCATTCACAGAAATTCTCTTATCACTAGTTTCAGGAAGGTCCCATGGCCATAGGCACCACCTCTGCGTGTTTCCCCAGCATATGTTGTGACCAGTCCCTCATCAGGAAGGTGATGGTGGTGGTTGCCCTTGTCTCATCGTGACTTTTCCTTCTAGGGGTTCTGTTCCTGGCTCCTTTCTATCTACCAGATGAAGTAAGTGTGTGTCCTTGGCATTATGGTCATGCCCCACTGCTGCCCACCCATGGGGAGCTGGTGCCCACACCAGGTGAGGTGGTGGCCCATAACCAGGAGCTGCTAGGACCAGCGGCAGAGGAGAGCCCTCTTAAACATCCACTCTGAAGAGAGAGCAGAGAGCTCACCTCTGCATTTTCTCCTGGCCCCTAGATCCTATCCCAAAGAAAAGGGCTTCAACCTCTCCTGATAGGAACCAATCCTGTTATGAGATGACAGCTGGAGGGCTGCCCAGGTCCCTCATTCCCTCTGTGCTCAAATCCTTTGTGCCACAGTCAGGATGTCATGAGTTGGTGTGGGTTGTGGAAGCCAGTGTCCGCATGGCAGGAGGTGGTGAGAAGGAACCACCAACACTGACCCCCACCTGCCTCTCTCCAGGGATGAGGAGATTCAGAGCAAGTGTGGGATCGATGCCACCACCTACCTCTCCTTCCAGCGGCACCTGCTGGTCCTGCTGATGCTGGTTTGTGTGCTCTCCGTGGCTGTCATCCTGCCTGTCAACTTCTCAGGGGACCTCCTGGGTAAGTGCTTCCTTAGCCACAGGAAGACTCAGGAGTGCCATGCAAGTTTCCAAGGCTTTGGGCAAGCACTGTGCCTCTGGGAAAGAAGGGAAAAAAACCCTCTCTCAGAAGCCCCCATGTGTGCAGGAGCCCATTATCAGCTGGGTGACAGAGGAACATAAGAGGCTGAGAAATTCAGAGCATTGGGGATTTGCTAGGGACCTGGGACATGGAAAAGAAGGGAGCAAAGACCAGAGTCAATAACTGCAATACGGACATGCACACTGCACTGGGTTCCTTTAACCTTCTGTTTCTCCTCTTCCTCTGCAGGACACAATCCCACCCACTTCGGCCGGACAACCATCGCCAACATCCCAACTCAGTAGGTGCTCCCATGGGCAGGGGGGCTGTGTGCTGCCACTGTGGTAGGCACTGCTGGGAGCACCAAGGCACAGAACTCACCACAGCCCCGTGCTGGGGACAGGGACAGGTCCATGTGAGCAGCACACCACTCACAGTGGCTCTTCTGTCTCTCTGTACTACATGAGCACAGTCAGGGCAGCCAGTCCAGTAACACTGCTCGTTGCACCCCACTGCTGGCAGAAGTGCTCTTGGGGATGTTGTGTGGCCTCATTTCTGTAGTATGAGATAGCATAGGTGCTGCTCCTCTAGTTCCTGGGCTGAGCGTCTGACAGCTGGATGGGGAGGTCCTGCTGGGTGGAAGGGGTGGCTGTGGGTGAGATGCTGAGTCCAAACTGCTCCCCATGCCACATGCTCACCACAGTGCTCATTGATCCCCACTTCCTCTCTTCCAGAGACCGTCTCCTGTGGCTGCATAGCATCTTCGCCCTCATCTATTTTATCTTCACCATCCTTTGCATGGCTCACCACTCTGTCCACCTGGAATACAGAGAGAATGAGAAAGTAAGAAGCCACCCCTCCTCCAGCCCAGCCTTGTTCAGTGGTGATGGACAACTTCTTGCTTTGCACAAATGCTGGTCCCAGTAGGTACATAGGTCTTCAGGAACAGCCTGGAACTAGGCTGGCAGGGAAAGGTGTGGCTGATTTTCACCAGCTTCTGGATAAAGTGACAGCCTGGAGGCAAATCTCTCTTGCTGTCTTGTCTCTTGAGACTGAAACTCTGCTGTATCCATCTGTCTGGGGTATGGCATTGTCTGGCTGTACCCTCAGGGTTTGGGACTGGGCATTGAGGAGGTCTGTGCTGACTTGCCTCTGGGGTGGCAGTTGGTGCCCCAGCTCACTGCTGGGTAGACAGGGTGGCAGTGTTATATCCTGCAGATCCCTGCCCATCCTGCAGATCCATCCTGCAGATCCCCTTTCCTCTTGTCTTCCCCCAGGTCGCCCGCACACTGATGGTCACCCATATCCCCAAGGAGATCACAGACCCTTCACTAATCATCAAGCATTTCCAGTGAGTAGCCATGTGCCACAGCCTTGCTGGGTGAGTGGCAGGCAGGTAGCAGGGACTGTCCCCGTCCCCTGGCTCCTGGTGCCACCATGCCCCTGTGCTTGCAGCGAGGCTTATCCCAGCTGCACCGTCACCAATGTCCAGTTCTGCTTCGACGTGCGCAAGCTGATGAAGCTGGATGCAGAGAGGTGAGTGCATGCATGTCCTCTGTGGGAGGCTGTGCTGCTCCTGCCCACCACATCAGTCTGGGTTTGTGTCTGTATGTCTGCTGCTCCCAAATGACCTTCGCTATCGGCTTCCTGGCAGGCGCAAAGCAATGAAGGGGCGGCTTTACTTCACCACCAAGGCACAGAAAGAGGGGAAGATCATGATCAAAACTCACCCCTGTGCCCGCATCTTCTGCTGCCGCTTCTGTGGCTTTGATGAGGTAGGAGGGTGCAGGCAAGGCAGGGCATGGCAGCTTTCCCCTGCCCCAGCTGGTGCACAGCACAGCCCTGGCTGCTCCCACAGGTGGATGCTGAGCAGTACTACGGGGAGCTGGAGGAGAAGCTCACAGATGAGTTCAATGCGGAGCGTAACCGCATCACACTCAAGCGGCTTGATATGGCCTTTGTCACCTTCCAGGACGAGCGGATGACAGCTGTGTGAGTGCCCCTCATGCAATGGTCATGGGGAAGTTCCTCAGCCTGTTGTCCATCACTGCCGGGGAGCTGGGGCACCTTGCCAGCTTTTCCAACCAAAGCCAGGCAATGGGTCGGTCTCTTCTATGCCTCTGCCCTCTGCAGACTTGGCTGCCCTGTTAGGTTTGTGGGAAAGGTCTCACAAGAGGTGAGATCTGACCCCTGGCTCCCTCTTCCTGCAGGATTTTGAAGGACTACAGCCACATCCACTGCCGCAAGCACCCCCAGCAGTCCTCTGTCACCACTGTGGTCAAGTCACACCACTGGGGTGTTCGCTATGCCCCTGCACCCAGCGATATCATCTGGTGAACCCCCATGGCAGAAGGGAGGGAGGGAGGGGGAGGAAGCAGAGATGAGGAAGCCCATGTCCATACCTATAAGAAACCTATGTACATAGCTATAAGGAGACTATGGCCATACCTATAGGGAGCCCATATAGCTGTAGGGAACCTGTGTCTGTATCTGTAGGACACTTTCCCAGGGTGATGGGGGTTGAAAATCCCTCCTATTGCCATAGCAGAAGTCAGCAGAGTTGATTGAGATGACCACTTCCAGGGTGGCAGGGCCCAGCCTGCTGAGATTGGGGGTGATTGGCAGACTCTGATTTCTCCAGCCTGATCCCGAAGCCTCCTGGTGTCATGGATGTCCTTTGTGGCTATTCTCTGGTCCAGAGGGCTCTGCATGTGACAGGAAAGCAGCGTGGGGAGGGGAAGAGGGTGACTCAGAACAATGTCTGCCAGGATGATTGGTGCAGATAGCAGGAGGTAGAAGCTATGCTAGGAGGCCCAGGACACAGGGCTTTTCCTCCTCATCATGCTTAAGTTGTGTTTTCCTCTTACAGGGAGAATTTATCAGTCCGTGGCACATCGTGGTGGGTGCGATTCGTTCTGCTTAATATCTGCCTGTTCGTCCTTCTTTTCTTCCTCACTACCCCAGCCATCATTGTCAACACTATGGACATGTTCAATGTCACACACCCTGTGGAGAGCCTCAAGGTAGTCTCTAACCAATGCCAATTTTCCTAAAAAATCATAATTTCCAGGCATATCTGTGATGGGGAGGGGAGCACCAGCTCTACACTGTCCTAAGAAGGCGAGCCATTGCTAGGATGGGCACTGATGAGAAACAAGGTCATTGATGAGGTCATGTCTGTGCTTGCTGTCCATCCCCTTCTCCTTGTGTTTCCAGTGACAGAGCCCTGGGGCAGCACCTGAGCTTTGGTGCTGGTGTCCATGGAGACAGGCAGTTTGCTGTCCATTCAAGAAGAAAGGTCTGGAAAGAGCTCAGGAGGTGTTAGGAGCTGCCAGCAGCGCAGCTCTTTCTTGCTCCCTGTGAGCTTTTGGGTGGGCACTGGGGCTCAGAACATGGCTGTGGTGCCTTTGGCTGACCTCATGTTCTTATCCCCTGAAACAAATGCCCCTGCTTGGGGAGGGGTTGCTCCAGCCCACCTGCAGCCCCATCATGTGCTGTCTGCAGCATGGCTGTGCTGTGGTGGATTGCTGAGGGGGTGTTTGGCATCTCTCTTCCTGCAGAACCCCATCATCACCCAGTTTTTCCCCACACTGCTGCTCTGGGCCTTCTCCGTCTTCTTGCCCTTCCTTGTCTACTACTCCGCGTTCTTCGAGTCCCACTGGACAAGGTAATGGGAGTGGCCCCCCACAGTCCCCCAGGGATGCCAGAGATGGGAGGAACTGCAGTGGAAGGGGAACCCAACCTGCAGGGAGGCAGGCAGTGAGCAGAAGACCCCTGCAGTGGAGCAGAACCCCTGGGTGTTTCTCTTCATAGAAAGAGCCCCAAGTCCATGCACAAGGGAGCCATCTGCTTCCCACACTGAACTGACAAGGCTACTGAGCAAGTCAGGTGGTTTTAAGATGGGTCTGAAGAAGTTTCTAAGAGGGATGGTGTGATGGTGGACTGGCAGCAGCGGGGCCATTCCAGGCATGGATCCTAAGCCCTCTAAGGCAGGGGCATGGGTTCAGGATGCTTAAAGTAAAGGAGACTGCTCACCTCCTACAATGTGTTCTCTCTGTCTTGACCCTCTGTCAGCCCAGGCCCTGTACCTGTCCTGATAAGTCCTTGCAGGAGCTTTGTCACCATCTCTCTTCCTTTTTCTGGGAAAAACAGGAGGTCATGAACTCATACTAAACACCCATCTGCCTCTTGTCAGAGTTTCTATACCAGCAGGGATAGTAGGAAAGGGCAAAGATGAAGGAGGTGAGAGGCTAGGATTACAAGAACTTTCACTACAGCAGATTCCTTGTGGTGATACACTCTAGCCTGGGAGAGGCTTTGTAAGGCCCCAGTGGATGCACAGATCAAATGCACACAGCTTTGTGAGGCAGGGAGTAACTCCTTGGTGAAAAGCGAGACAAAGCCCAGCTGCTCACCTCAACTGCTGGTTTTTCCAAAAAAAGTGCAATGTTCTTTTCTTGTCTTCCCTCTCTGCAGGTCAAGTGAAAATCAGATCACCATGCACAAATGCTTCTTCTTCCTGGTGTTCATGGTTATCATCCTGCCCTCGCTGGGTCTGAGCAGGTACAGACCACCCTGCCATGCTGCTCACAAGCTGCCAGGATAACACCCAGGCCCATTGCCCCAGAAAACCAGCTCCAAAGGGCTCAGATCCCATTGCTGCCAAAACACAGCAATCTCTGGGGAGGAAAACACTCTTTAGCAGTGCTGAGCCACTCACACATGGTCACAGATGGAAACCTTCCCTGCAGAGGAGTGGAACAGAGCAGTTTACTAGGCTGCCACGCCTGATCCAAGGGGGCTGGTGGCTGCTTGGGTTCATTAGACCCTAAAAGGACCTGATCAGGTGTCTGTATAGCTCCAGCTACAGCAATCCTGGCCATCCAGGAGGTGAGCACACAGTCCACAGTGGTCTCATGTGGCAGAAGGGTCTGCTCCAGCAGTGTAGGGTGCAGAGGGTCTTGCCTACTCAGGACAGAGAAAAGCACGTGCCTGCTGGGCTCTGTAGCTCCCACTCTGTCTGAGCTGCTCCTCTTCTGTCCCTTCCAGCCTGGACCTGTTTTTCCGCTGGCTCTTCGACACCCACTTTCTGGATGAGGCTGAAATCAAGTTCCAGTGAGTAGCAGGAAGCTCCCAAACTTCCCAGGCAAGCGGGAGCACCTGTTGTCCACCGCCAGCAGCTCTTGCAGCTCTTGCCTGAGCATCCTCTTACTGTCTTACCTCTCTGTTCCTGGGGCAGGTGCGTCTTCCTCCCAGACAATGGAGCCTTCTTTGTCAACTACGTAGTCACCTCCAGCCTGATTGGGACGGCCATGGAGCTGCTGCGCATCCCAGGCCTCCTCGTCTACACCGCCCGCCTCTGCTTTGCCAAGTCTGAGCCCGAGCGGCTCCACGTCAAGCGGGTATGTGGCTCTGGTCACCCGTGGGCCTTCGTGACCCCAGCACAGCAGAGATGTGCACTGGAAACTCAGGCAGTTGTGGTTCTGTGGGGATGCTTGTGGGGATTTCTTCAGGCCCCTTTGGGGGCTAGTGGGGGTGAGGCAGTCCTGTGGGCCAGGGTGCAAAGGCAAGTGCAGGCTTTGCAGTGACAGAGGTGGCAATGACACTGTTGGTTGTGCCCCAGAGCCAAGCATACCAGTTCCAGTTTGGACTAGAGTACGCCTGGACCTGCTGTATCTTCTCTGTTGTCATGACCTACAGCATCACCTGCCCCATCATCGTCCCCTTTGGTGAGTATGATCCCATGCCCACGGTGCCAGCCATGCCAAGAACAGCCTGTCCCAGCCACCAGCAGCAGCAAGGGAGTGCAGGCTTCCTGCATGGCACAGGAGGGCACCTTGGGCACCATCCCCAGGGCCTGCCCTGCTATCCCTATGGCTTGGCTGTCCCCATTGCCCTCCACCCAAATGGCTCATCTTGTCTCACCAGGGTTGCTCTACATGCTGCTCAAGCACATGGTTGACCGGTACAACATTTACTACGTGTACATCCCCACCAAACTGAGCCAGCGCCTCCACGTCGCCGCCATCAGCCAGGTGGTGGTGGCCCCCATCCTCTGCATGTTCTGGCTTCTCTTCTTCTCCGTCCTGCGCCTCGGTAGGGAGAGCTTGGGGCTGTGCCCTGCTACTGCTGAGGGTCCTGTCTGATGCTTAGGGGTGACGAGCCACTGGTGTCAGTCACCCTTGAGTTAGGCATGGCATGGCACAGAGGGTGGTAAGGGGAAAGGTGTTGTAAACACCTGGCAAATGAAGGAGGTGTCAGCTTGTATTTTGGGAAGGGGGTTGAAAGCTTGTAAAACCCAAAGCAGGTACCAGCCTGGGGCTCAGCTGTGCAGCAGGTTCTTGGAGGCTTACGTGCTGCCCCAGTGTCTCTGCTCTAGGTCCCACCCGGCCTGTCACCCTCTTCACCTTTGTGGTCCTCCTTTCCTGCATCGTCTTCTCCTTCTTTGGCCTCTGCCTGAAGAAGCTGCAGCCAAGGAAACCCTCCAGCTACCAGGTGAGCGCAGACGGCCACCCACTCTGTTCCTTCACCCCAGTGCATTCCCTTCTTGCTTGCCATGGGGAATCTGAGATAGCACCTGGATGTCCCTAGCCAAAGCTGGGCCTCTCAAACTATGATTTCCTCACGGCCTCCTTCTCCTCAGATGTCTGACCAGTCTGAGGGCGCCTTCAATGACGTGGAGCGGAGCAGCGTTTCCTCCACCCCTAACTCCAATGTGAGTACCCCTCCTCAGCCCTGCTGTGGCCACCTGCTCTTGCTCCCCTGGGTCCTGATGGCCCACTGCCCCCCGGGGCAGCTCTTTGTGGCCACTGTCCTGCAGGAGCCTGAGCTGAGCCTGACACCGGCAGCCTCTCCGGCACACCAGTCCTACGGCACCATGGGCAACCACCTGGAGCCAGCGGAGGATGGGGAGGATGGGGGGCTGCAGAGCTTCGAGACAGAGCTGGAGACAGTGGAGGGCGAGTACAGGAGCGGCCCCGTGATAGAGAGCCAGGCTCGCTACCAGTGAACATCCCTGCCACAGGCTGAGAACAGACTGTGCTGGGAGCAGAGCATGTGCCGTGGGGCAGGAAGGAGCCTTCCCTGCACTGGTGGGGGCCACCTTGCTGATGGGGCAGCAAATGACAGGACTGACGTGAGGGAGAGGCCCCATTGCATGGGCAGTGGCAGGAGGCTCTGATGGTCCCTCCCGCTGCCTGCACTGGCTGAGCCCTCTAGTGTCCCCCTGTCCCCACCTGCCTCTTCCAGCACACAGTGGGGAGGAGGGGGTGCTGCACTGTAGGGAGAGGTCTCTCTGAGAGGCCATGCTTTTGAGGGCAGGAGGGAGGCCCTGGCCCCTCTGAGAGGAGGAAGCAGCCCAGACAGCCCAGATGAATGTGCCTGCCACCATGCTATCCTCTGTGTCCTCAGTGGCGGGGGACAGCCACACCTTGCATCTCACCCCATGCACCCACTCCTCAGGCAGCTGTCCTGCTGCCTCCCCTGCTGCTGGCCTGCAGGCTGCTGCCTGCCCCTGCTTTGCCCATTTTAGCAGGGACTGCTGATATGCGTGTGCTTCAGTGGAGGAGGTGAGTGTCCCTACATCTGCCACCACAGCCCCTACAAGAGCACCAATAGTCCTGCACCAAGGCAGGAATCAAATGCAAGCCCAGCTCTTCCTCGACCTCCCATCCCCCAATATTGCTGCACAATGCCTGTACTCTTGGGCTCTTGGGAAGAAGTGGGATGTCAAGAGACAAGTGTGTTTAATGGCTTTGAGGACAGGTCTTTGTCACTCCTCTTCCCTGGCAGCACCCCATTGTGCTTGTGCTATCACTGGAGCCGGCAATGGGACCCAGAATAGCTCTGTCCTAATGCAGCAGAACTGGGGGGACAAGTGGAGGCTGGCAGGACCTGGACTTCCAGGTCCTCCTGGTCCACCACATCCTACCTGCCCTTATCCACAAGCTGCAGCTGTGAGATGCTCCCCCAGTAGCCACACTGCCTCTCGAGTGTGAGTCCTGCTGTGATTAGTGTAAATGCACCATTACCTGCCCAGACAGCATCCCTGGAGTTTTCCAGCTCATCTGGAGTAGCTGTGGCGGCCCCTGGGGACAAGGGTTTATCTTTGTCCTGCTCAGCTCCTCTCCCACCATAGCCCACTTGGGCATGCTGGCTCCTCACTCAGCCCTGCTTTTGGCCTCAGAGTTGATTTTCCTGTCCCTGATTCTCCTGCTAGCTTCAGAGCAGCTAGAGTTGCCACCGTCCCAGGGCAGTGCAGGGAGGGAAGAGAGGAAAGTGCAGCTCTGCCAGCACCAGGGCTGCTGGCATGGGGAGTGCTGTTGTGCAAAGATGCTCAGCCTTGGCACTGGTTAGCATTAGTGGTGCCACTGGGAGGAGGGGTAGTGTGCCAGTTCTGGGCTGGGGGGATGTTAAAAGGCAGTGAGACCATCAAGGGGGCCCTTAGGACATTCCCGTGGGGCTGGTGGGTCTCAGCTCAGCTGGCTGGCAGTCCCATGGCCCCCGTCCCACCCACGCTCCTGCAGGCTGGGGCGGTGGCTGCGGCACGATAGCCACACAGTGGTTGCCTCGGGGGAGCCTTGAGCTCAGATACACCCTTCCAGTCCCAAAAAGTTCCTTGGGGGGTTTGTGGCCTCCTGCCCAGGTGCCCCCATGGCTGCCCACAGCTCGGCTGCTCCCCTCACTGCCTGCTCCAGACGCAGCCCCAGGCAGGGCACGGGGATGCTGGTGGCCTCTCTGAGGGTAGAAGCAAGTGCCTGCTAGTGGCACTGTGTCCTCGGGAGCTCGGGCTGCTGGTCTGATTGCCCTTGGCTGCCCCACTGTAGGAATGTGCCAGAGGTCTGTACCTTCTCGTGATTTATTGCTATGACCGTGCCTTGAATAAAATGACTTCACCCAGCTGCTGCCTGGCGTCATCACCCCCACGCGTCTTTCCTGGCACCGGTTTAGGGGAAACCCTTGCCACTGACACCTTTTCCCATCTGTGGGCTGCTTTTGACCCTGCTTGGGGATGTCCTACAAAGGCTTCAATGGCAAGGAGACTGCTTGGACATATCCCCACCTCCAGACTGCCCAGTATGATCCCCACAAAAACAAACCCCAACAAGTGGGCAGAAGCAGCAGAGTTTCAGGAGTGGAAGAGCACTTCATTGTGTCCCAGAAAGACTGGCACAGCCCTTGGCACCATCCCTCCACTGGGGATGGGTTGCAGTCCTGGGACAGTTCTGTGCCTTTCTTGCCCACCTCCTGTCAGCAGTTGCTCCATTGGCAGAGCTGGATCAGAACACCACCAAAGGTGCAGATGCTGCTAGAAGGTAGCAGGAGAGTGGCCTGGAGCCCCCTTGGGACCACAGCAAGGGACAGGGGCAGGAGGAACCCATCCCATCTGAGGATGGAGCAGGTGTTCCCAAAGCTGAACTACCCACCAGCAAGTCCCAGGTAAGGGGGTGAACATCATTTTGGAAGTCCTTCTCTAGACTTTGAGAGAACAGTGCTCTTTTCTGCCCTCCTCCTTCCCAAAATACACACTATTTTTACCTGAATTCCTACTTGAATAATTTGCCTCTGGTTTCAGCAGGTTCCTCATGCTGGCTCCTCTGCAGCTTCCCTGCGGTGAGCCCTGCTGCTCTGGTTTATGGCACAGGAGAGAAGGCATGGGGAGGGTTTCCCTTTGGGTGAAAAACTGGAAAATTTAAAACCCATTGCAAGCCCCTACAGAGGCCCCCCACGGTTTGTAATGAGTGGTAAGCAGAGTGAAAGCAGGACACAGCTGTGCCAGGGAGCGGGGCAGGAGCTCTGGCTGTGGGCAAAGGCTGTAATTGCCCCTGGCTGCAGCTTTCCCAGCCCTCACACCAGGCAGCTCATCACGGCCTAGGGAGGGGTGCCAGCCCCATCACACTGCACCTCTGCCTGCAAAGCTGCTCAGGAACTCACTCCCTGCTGGCACCCTGCACGCTCAGAGCCCCTCACAGCCAGGCCAGCAATCACATGGATTCTGCCCTGTGCCGGGAGCATCCCCCGGGCAGCAGCCACAGCGAAGGGGCACCTTGTGGGAGCTGTGGAAACCTCCCTGCTGGCACAGACAGCCAAAGGTGGGAGTGCTGCTGGAGGCTACATGCTGGCCCTTCCCTGCAGTGCCAGGTTTGGGCTCTCACCACCAGTCCTGAGGCCAGGAAGAGCTGGAAAATTTATAGATCACCCAAAAGGGGTATTTCTTTGCATTCAGATCTCTGCTGCTCTCCTTGCCCTTCACGGCCCATCACACATTGCCTCGTGGAACAAGCCCATCCTGAGCAGCATGGCTCTCCCAGGATGTTTTCCCTTCTCTCCTGTGCCAGGGCTGGGATTTCCAGCCTTTGGGAGATGCTATTACAGTCCCTTAACTGGCTTCCCCACCCTGGGCATCATTCTTCAGCATCTAGTGCCCAGCTCCCACAGAACTGGAAACCCATCAGAGCTGGAAACCCATCAGAGCTAGAACATGCTAGAATACAGAACCTCCTGCATCCTCACCAGCTGCTCCCTGGGCAGGGCTGCTGGAATGACTGCAATCCAGCTTCCAGGGTGGATGATGCTCTGTGGAGCCACACAGGCCTTCATTATGAGGCCGTGCTCTGCTACTGCAGATAACCAGCAGTAGGTGACCAGCAGCAGGTGACCTGCAAAAGGTGAGCCAGTGCTATGTCAAAAAACAAAAGCAGTGACTGAACAACAGAGGTGGGATTTTTAGGCTGATTGCTTAAAATTCTGATTCTGTTGGAGATTGTCACACTTGAAGGGTCTGAGCAGTCAGTAGCAGGGTGTCTCTGTTAGCCCCTCCACTGCTCACCCATTCAATTATCAGGCACAAAAGCTCCCAAAATGCTTTTGCTGGTGGATGCCTTCTCATGTCAGTCAAGATGCACTACACAAATGCTCCCAGTGACCAATATCTCCAAAGCTACAATCAACAAGAAGCCAGTAAACCCCTCTCTGTCATCCTTTTTTTCTGGTCTGCTTGGGACTTTTATATTAAAATAAACACAAGGCATCAAAAATGGCTAAGACTCACTGTTTTGTTTTTTTTAATAAACAGTACAGCTGGGTATAAGAGGCACACAGAGTAGTTCAGTTCTCTTGGGAGTTACACAAAACGTGGCACAGAAGAGCAGAAGTCAAGGAGCTGGGATAGTCTGGGCATTAATATCCACACCCCACACATCACACAGCTGCCTGCTTGTCACATGGAGCCAGAAGGTGTCCCACTCCCGTGATGCTGAAGGCTGATGCCTCATAACAGGGTTGATGCTCACTGCCTGTTATTCCCAAACCCTCCTGCCCCAAACTGTGCCATCAAAGCTAGTGTCTTACCCCAGCTCCTCCATCCCTCACTGCTGGGTGCAAGAAGGGGAAAGACTTCACTTGACCCAGGTGATGGAGAGGGCCATGGGCCAGGATGCACTCCACCACACTGCAGGGCTGCAGAGGCAGAACATGGTACCATGGGGAGGACAAGGAACGGGGGGGGATGCTCACTGCCTGTTTCACAACACCTGTTAGCTTGCCTCACAAACACAGCTGGAGGGCTTTTTGCTTACTGGAAGCCCAGGGCTACCATCAGGCCTGGGGCAGGGCACTAGAGACCCATTTCACACGGCACTCCATCATCCCCTCCATGGCACAGGCCTAGGAGACCTCTGTTACATTGAGCAGGCAGCCTTCTCCTACCTCAGAGTGGAGGACATCTGAGAATAGGAGGAACGTGTCCTCAGAACAGGACCATCTCAGACCTCAACACTAGGCTCCTCCTGTCCTGAAGAAGAAGAAGAAAAAAGAAAGATGCTACCTGTATCTGAATAATTACTCCATGTCCTTTCTCTGGTGCTAGTGGTGGCTAGAAACATGGTTCTGCTTCTTCCACAGTGACTTCCCCATAAAGATGAACTCTTCCTCAAAGTGGTCAAGTTCAGACCCTTCACAGAGCCCTCAGGTGCTGCCTCTCAGCAGTTTTCTGGGATTTCTTCTAGCAGATGCTGTCTCCTCATTCCTGTGAGGGTGAGGAACTCTGCAGATGGGCTCTGTGCGCAGCTGGGAAGTGCTCCAGATTCTGACAGCATCAGCAGAAAGGTTCCAGCTATGCTTCCTCTGGCCAAGAGCCAGAATTTCTGGAAGCTGTTGCTATGACACAATTGCAACCTTCATTTTTATTTTAAGACATCTTTTCCTTGGATTTACTTTATTTTCTTTAACAGAAAGCAGTAAACAGACATTGCTACAGCTGCTGTTGCTGCTGTTGCTGCATTTCAGATGGCTCTAAGGTTAAACCAGCTGGCCAAATCAACACAAAGCCTTTCAGCTGGCAGCCCAACCCCGCCAAAAGTAGTCTCACCTTAAGATTAATGTGACACCACTGCCTGAAGCATGCCTAGGAAACCTACTGGGTTGTGGCCAACCTGACACAGGGAAAAGCCAGGGATCCCATCCAGGTCAGAGGCAAGACAGAAGAAAGCACCAGGATTAACCATGTGGTAGTGATATACCAGAAGAGAGAGGGGAAAACTCTGTACAAGGTTTGAGGACAGCTACATGGTGCAACCAGCCTCACTCTCTTGCTGCCTTTTGGCCTGGATGGAGCCAAATCTGTCATTGCTACAGCTGAATCAGGTACAGTAGCGAGGAGGACCAAGCAGTGTCAGACCTGGCAGGTAAAGCACAGCAAACAGGATTTTGGGCAAATAAGCCCAAGAGACCTATGCCATGTGGACCCTACCTAGAGTGGGTAGCAAGAGGAGGGAAGATGAGCAAGCTAAAACCCAGAATAGGTACATGGGTGTTGGTGCTCCTGAAGGAACCTGGGGCAGGGTGGCACACCTTGCTGTGGCACTGCCAGGCTTTGATGCAGGGTCATGCCCTGCCAGCCCTTAGCAAAGGCAGAGACATGCTCACGTTGAAGCAGGCTGGATCCACGTGAGAGCCCTGCAGCACGTGTGGGTGGCAGAGGCAGCCATGGGCTGGCGCACACAGGAAGAGGTGGGGAGAGGCAGCAAGTGTGGCATGAGACTCCCCGTGCTCAGGACTGCTGCATGGTCAGGGATAGGGATGACTGGCAGGGTCTAGTCCCCTTCTGGGAGGGTCTCCCAGCCACGTTGCATGGCTTTCACCACAGCATTGTAGAGTTTGCTCCAAGCTTCCTGCACCTCTGGGCTGAAGGCAGCACCAAGGCATTTCTCCAGCATGTACAGCAAGGACTCACCAACAGTCTGCAAACCAAACAAGGAGGTGTCAAGCTCAGAACCAGAGGATGACATGCAGTCTTTTGTCTCACTTTGCCACCTTATTTGACTTCTCCAATTGCAGGGCACCTGCTCCTCTTCCGCCAACAATACCAGGCCACTCCAGTTTCTGGCTCATCAGAGAGGACCCAGAACCAGCCCACGTCATCCTCTTCCCCTGCCCTAAGCTGGCCCTCACCATGGGTGCATGCAGGGTGGAAGGCAGGGAGCAAGGGCTGGCCCTCCACATGTAGCACCAGGGGAGAGGTACATACCCAATTTGTGTGGCTCCCAGGTGCAGGTAGCTATCCCTGCCCCTTGGCAGAGCAGTGGAGCAGTTGAGCAATGCCCTGATGTCAGGAGAGTGCATCAGACTCCATGCTTAGGGCATGTCTCAGTGCCTCTCGGGCTTCTCCACAGGGCACTGCTCCTCACAGAGCTGGGAGCAGCCCCATACAGGAGCACTCCCACACTGAGTGCAGGGCTGGTGGGGATCACTACCCCAAACAAAAGGGACCCTGCTTCCTCTGAAGAGAACAAGAGCTAGCAATATCAGGAATGAGCCATGTGTGGGTTAGAAAGCTTTTCTTCAACCTGCCCTTCCCCACCACAGTTCTGTCCATGCTTGATAGCAGGAGAGGAGTAATCAAGGGTTTAATATGGGAGAAGCTTGGGTGTTACTGACATGAAGCAGGGGCTGCAGTGCAGCAACCCCATCCCAGTGCAGAGAAGTGGATGCTTCCTTTTCCATGAGTGGTGAGGTTTGCCCAGAGCATTACATGCAAAGGATCCAGGGAAAAGGCTGAGCCTGCAGCCCTGTGGCACTGGAGATACTGCAGTGTCCTAAAGCACGGTCCTCCTTGAACAGTGGAAATGCTTTGCTCCCATCTATCCTTTCTGCCTGGGCTTACTGGGCAAGGGCAGGAAATAAGGGGAGCTCAAATGTTTCCCTCATTGGAGCAGTGTCACTACGTTGGTATCAGCACCTAGGACAGGCTGCCCTGAGCCATCAGCTTTCTCTCCAGACAGCTGAACACAGAGGAAGGATGGGGACAGCTGAGGGTTGCAGGCAGGGGTGAGCAAACACAGCCACAGCGAGACAAGAGAGAACACCTCACCGAGAAAGACTCAACCTTCACACCAACTGCCTGGTGCTTCTTGCCAAGGTTGCAGAGATACTCCTCCAGGCAGGACAAGTTCTCCAGGTGGCTCACAGCAGCATCAATTACCATCATCACCTAGCACAGGGACAGAAAGGCAGAATGGCATTAATAGAAAGGTTCAGCTTCCCTCCCAGAGGAAACAAAGTGTCTGACCCTCTACTTCACACTTGCCAGCCTGACCCCCTCCCAGCCCTCAGAGCTTTCCTTTGCTCTACTGCTATCCATGTGATCCACACCAGTGAGGCTGGCAGCAGCACACACCACATCCTTCCGTGGGACACTACTGGAGCTACACAGCAAGCAGCCCTGCTGACCACCCTGTCTCAGAGGGGGTAAACAGCCCTACAGCAGAGCAGTTGCAGTTTAAGACCTAATGCTGATGCAGTCATTACAACTCCTAGGACCCCAGGACAACTGCATGGGAACCCCAGAAGTTGCCAGGACTAGATTTTCCAACTAGAAGTTATCAAAATGGTGCAGTTGTAAATAAGGCCACTCCAATTCTAAGATCAGCCAAGTTATATTTAAGAGATGGGATGGACAGCACAGCCAGGTCTCTTGACCTGGTCTGGTAAAACACATACCATAGTCTTCCAGGAGCATTAGGAGTCAAATGGAAGCAGGACAGAAAAGATTTAATGAAGGATGAAGTAAACAGACACAACAAATCAGAAGAAGAGATTAAAGTCAGGGCATGGTTATCTTGGCAAAGCCAAGAGGTGATAGAATTGTGCTCTGCAATTTCAACAGGCAATTTATCTCCAACAAGAGCAAAGAACTATTTCAGCTCAAGGCAATAATCTCAACTTTGCCAATAAAGAGAGGCTGGAAAATAACAAAAAGCTTGGAGCTATTAGAGGAGCTCAGTCCTGAAACAGCCTCTTAACAAGGAATAAAGACAGGCAAGCAAAGCATCAAACTGGTTTAAAGATGGAGCCAGGCAGTTTATGAAGGCACTGCAAGCCAAGGCTGTGCTTTGTCCCAGTGTGGCTTCTCTTCAGGGCTCAGCAAAGGGTCTCTGCTGCACCAGGTGCACTGTGCATACAAGAGCCTCTCCTCAGCTCTGCTCCTTTCTCTGTTTGGAGGGAGGGGAATGAATGTGTACTGCAGCACTTCCTCAGAGGCTCTCTCAGAGGTGCTGGGAGCCTTCAGGCTCTGCAGCTGCACCAACAACCTCTCCACAGCAGTGGGTCCAGGGTAGCCTGATCCACTGCCCAGCTCTGTGCCACCTCCTGGTCAGCGTGGGGCCAAGCAGAGCTTCAGTCCTCATCTGGGCACAGGTGAGCTCCCTGAGGCATCACCACAGTAGAATTCTTCCAGCATTCACAGATGAGGCCATG
Source organism: Thryothorus ludovicianus (assembly GCA_013397245.1). Taxonomy (NCBI): domain Eukaryota; kingdom Metazoa; phylum Chordata; class Aves; order Passeriformes; family Certhiidae; genus Thryothorus; species Thryothorus ludovicianus. The sequence goes on from VZTB01002445.1 coordinate 137,303, forward strand.
GAAATCAGCATAGTGCCTCTTAGACACCATAAGCTGCATTTCTCATCCCCTCCCCACTGTTGCAGGACACTTTGTCTTGGCCTTCTGCTAGCATGAGTAACCCCCTGCAGTTACCCTCTCAGGAGAAGGGTTCCTATGGTCAGCCCCACCACAGCCCCAAATCATTGCCTAAGAGTTTCTTCCTCCACGGAGGCTGTGCTCCAGCCACGCCACAGCCCCTCTCTCACCTTTCTGATGTGATCCAGGAACTCAGGGGCAGAGAGGCACTCCTGAGGGCTGGAAAACTGTTTGCAGTTGTACTGGAAAAGGGGCAGCAGGTCAGGATCCAAGTCAAACAGCCTGCAACAGCAAGAAAGAACACCCCATCTTCTCACTTCTTCAGCTTTATTTAAAGTCCCATTCACACGATTAGCAGCACACCCTCAGCCCACTTCTGCCTCCCTTTCCACCTACTGATCCTTCCCCATCTGTAAAAGATCCAAAAGTTCTGAAAAGTTTTAGTTTGGGGCAATCCATGTTACCTATAGACAAAAACCTTTCTGTTTCTCTAGCCCATAACTCCAGCTTTCAGATACATATTTATGGCACCTAAGAACTATTCCCAACCTTCTGGAATTCCTCCCAGCCTGGCCTTTCTCCCCTAAGTCTCAGCTGTTGTCTCAACTATTGCCATTCCCACTTTTTGATCCCTTTGAACTCAGAAGCTCCCAAATCAGGGAAGGTTTCCAAGCTCCAGCAGCCATGTGGACCAAGCAGGGCATGTACAAACTCAGCTGATGCCACTCCCTGACACCATCACCAGCTCCCACTTCCTCTCCCTGTTCCCTGCCCCATCCTCCCTTGCCAGTGTATGTCAGGCACAAATGGGGCTCAATGGCAGCCAGATATAACAGGCCAGCAGTAATTCAGGCAGTCTCTCTTCTCATCCTGCACATTGAACTATTGCACCCCTCTCCCCCACATTGTTCTCACTGCTCTAGTCCTGCTCTGGGAGATTTGGATCTTGCATGCTACAGAAGCTGCTCATCGACTCTCCAATTGTCTTTTTAAAACGACTTTTCATTGATTTTTCCTTTTTTCTCTTGACATAATTGATACATTAATCTGCTGGGAAGAGGCAAGAAGCTGGATATCAGCCATTCCACCCGGCACACCACTTCCTCTGCCCTGAGACTACATCTCTCCCTGGCCTGGGGCTGCACAGCACTTCCCTGATCAGGGAATGGTCGGGCGGCCCCTTCCACACCTCCCAGAGCCAAGCGGGGACACAGCCCTTCGAAGAGCAGAAGTCGCGGTGACAAGGCAGGGGATCCGTGGGCAGAAACGCACGAAACCTGCCCGCCGCTTCTCTCCCACTCTCCGTCTCCGCGTGGCAAAGTTCTCACTCGCGAAGGGTGGGAAAGGCAGGGCAGCGGCGCGGAGCGGAGCCCAGCCCTGCCCCACGGCACCTGCGGCTGGGCGACCGAGTGGCTTCGGCTGCCCGCGGACCGCCAGCCACGGCAGGGGAGGGGAGAGAGGCCAGGGGAGGGGAGCGGGCCAGGAGCCGTCGCCCGGCGCAGGGAAGCGTTTCTCTCCAAGAAGCGGAGCCCGTCCGTCCCTCCCGCACGGGTCGGTGCGGGCGGGCAGGCGGCGGGACCGGGGCGCCGGTGGCCGCATCGCGCCGCTCACCTGGTGAAGAGGACGAGGCCGTGCTGCACGGGGCTGCCGCTCACCCGCTGCCAGCTCTCCCGGATCAGCGCCCGCTGCCCGCCCGACAGCGGCATCCCGCTCTCCATGGCCGGGCGGGGGCCCTGCCCTCGCCGCCCGAGGCCAGGCGCCGGTAGCGCGGCTCGGCGGGCGGAGGGGCCGGTGAGCTGCGGCNCGCCCGCACCGCCGAGCCCGCCGCCGCTCTGCCCCACCCGCGGCTGCCCCGGCCGGGCGAGGAAGGCCTCCCCGAGTATTTCCCTCTCGGGAGAAGGAGGGAAGGAGGGATGGAAGGGGAAAAAAGGAAATTCGAAATGCTCAAACTTCCCTATCCCGCGGGGCAGAGCAGAAAGTTCAGCTGGTTCACGGTTGACATTTCCCGTCGTCCTGATTTTATGAGTGAAGCAGCAGGGCAAAGCCGTCCAGCAGAGACCACCAGGACCTGGCCACCTTCACTCACCATCAGCACAGCTTCCTCTGAGTGTAACTTTGCTCAGGAGGGCCTCAGAGATGCTCCACGGCATCCTCTTGCTCTTGGCCACTTCCACTGAGACTATGGATGCCACGCAGCCACCTGCTATCTCCAAAGCAGATGCAGTCTAGACTCTGCAAGGTACGTGTCTAATTTAAGACTCATTATGCCAGCTGAAGCAGGCAAAGTTGTTAATAACAGATGAGAAGACATGACATCTTTGTTAAATGCATCAGGACGCACAGATTCTCTGGTGTTCAGACATGGCTTAATTTGGCCCCAGGATTTACACAGCACAGAGGAAACAAAGCAAGAAAAGGCAAATGAGGTCTCAGGCAGCACAAGGGAGTTCAGGAAAATTAAGGTTTTTCAGAAGGATGAGAGCAATACAAAAGTGCAGCTATTACTGAAACCATCACAGTCTGCACCAAAGTAATAGTTGTGCTGATCTGCTCTGCTTCTGTACCTCAGACTTCTTTCTAGTAAACAGGAGAAAAGACAGAAGCCTCCGACCCATCCCAGGGGCACATTGACTCAGTGAAGGCAGAAAGGAGGCCCTTCTTGTGGGAGAATTGAAAACATTCCCTGGGAAGAGACAAGTTCAAAGGCTCAATGTTATGTTCTCAGCCCCAGCTTGTCTCCCAGGGCCCTTTCTCCTGTAGAGCTGGAGTGACAGCACTGACTGCAGTGACAGCAGGAAGACACCTGAGATGGCTCTGCAAGTGCCAGAATAAATTACCTGTTTTCCCAGGATTTTGAGACCTCATGTTCTCAGAGCAGACCAGACAAGAGGCTGTATAGGAAAAGTTCCACATGCGTTAAAGGAAGCTGAAGAATTCTGTCCTAAATTTGGGCATGTGAAGGAAGAGTCCAACAAACAAAACAAAACAAAAAAAAAAAAAAAAGAAAAGGTAACTGTCAGGAGTCAGATAAAACAGCATCTTAACTGTGTGGTTTCAAAGGGCAGATTCACACCGGGGGCTGATGACACTGATAATAAGTCACTGCCATGAATGATAACGGCTGAAGCGGCAAGGAGCCTGAAAGGGCAGCTGGGAGAGCAGCGGGAAGTACAGGGTTAATCCCAGCAAGGCGGAGAAGACCAGCCCGGCAGCGCCAACGCAAACATTAACCTTTAGCTACCTTGCAGCTGATGGAGCGAACCAGCAACCAGCATGAAGTGTCATCCTTTGTCATCCGTGCAAGGTACTCTGACATTTCAGCCGGTTGCCACAGCCCTCACCAGAGCCTGGCTGGACAGCTCAGCCTGGCCCTGCTAACAACAGAGGGTAGAACAGACAGGCAGTGCTGTGCTGCCAGGGTACTGGAAAGGATCAGGGAGAGTCATCCCAGGCCACAAGATACAGAGGAGCAGAGTTGAAGCACATATGTACACAGTCAGAGCAGCAATCAAGGCTGATTATTTGCCTAAAAACGTTTTGAATACATTCAGAGCTGGCTGATAGTGGAGGAAGAGAAACTGCAAAAGCAAGTTGTAGTTAACAGTGATCAGTTCCTGAAGATTTGTTGGGACGTGGGACACCTTTCCTCCCATCCACACAGGGCACTATATCAGCTACCCTATCCCAGAGCAACAACAAAGTACAGGTTCAGCCATTGTTCCTGACAGAAAGGACACCTCAGACAATAGAAGTGAAGCTGTGATGACAAAACAGTGGCTCTTGTCCCAAATGTTCCCCCTGCACCTTCCCTCTGTGCTGCAGGTGGCAGCTGAACACTCGTAGACAGGGCACAAGTGTCAGAACAGACCAGCCAGAAGGGCAGCAATGAGAGTGCTGAGCCTGATATGCCTTCCTTCCATGGAAAATAGGGTGTCTCAGCTGATGAAAGGAGCAATGGCCGGGCCATATCCCCACCCACCTGTTGGTACCCAAACCCCACACATGTATGACACACTGCAGAGTCCAAGAACTCTCCCCTGCCCCCCAGCAACAGCTCCTTCTTGGCAGGATACATTCGGGAGCAGTTGCCCCATATTCCCTGACTGTCTGAACAGTGAATCCATTCCTTTGCTGCCTTCTGGCACTGATACATCTCCACTCTCTAAATAAACCCAGCACTTTTCCCCTGTGACAGCATAGGTCTTCCAATACAGGAAAGAGCTGCAAGGAGGGACTTGAGATGGGAGACAGGGAGAGCTCAGAGATAAGAAACCTTCAAGCCACCATTCAAATGATTTCTGAGGGTTTGGGAGAGACTGTGCTCTTACCTGTGTGCAAAGCAGCTTCTCTCTTGCAGATACGTGGCTGTCAGAGTTCCTACTGCTGTCACAGCACTGAGGTACTGAGAGCACAAGTTGAGTCCAAAGAGGATTTAAAATACAAGGAAGCAAACAAGAAAACCTCTCTCTTGTTCCAAATGTTTTGTGAGCCTTCAAGTACAAGAATCTCAGCAAGAGGTTGAGCACTGCAAATGTTTCCATGGTGTGAGGGTTTCCTGTGATGGCTCCCAGATCTCTTGGCTCCATTACCTAACCTGGCAGTTCAGCTCTTTCTGAGCTGCTCTTGGATTTCTGCAAGACCGTCCCTGGAGTTCTCATGAGTGAAGAACAACCAGGTCATCAGCACAGACTGCTCCAAAATCATCCATAGACCATTAGAAGAAAGGGCAGGGAGGTTTTTGGAGAAATTCACTGATATGCAAAGAGGATGATAGTGCTCTTTTGTGTTTTGGGAGAGCACAAATTTATAATGTTTTTAGTTTGCAGTGGGTTTCATTATTGTAATCTACAGCCACGCCAAGTTACAGTACCAACACTCTAAACTTCCCTTGCCAAGTGTTGGCTTTACTTGTTCAACGCCTCAGTTTACCCACCAGGAAAGAAAGTTTCCCAATCTCATGAAACAGTGTTACAGAACAGGAGTAAGCTCACAAATGCCAGTCCCCAGCCCGGCACTCAGGGTTCACAGTGCCCGGAGAACCCTCCCTGCCCAGCCCAGGGATGACTGCAGTGCCTGTGCTGCTGTGCCACTGTCACTTTTCATCCCAGCTGCTGCACTAACAAACCCATACCTCCCTTTGAACTTCAGCTCATTTCCAATTCCACATCTTCATGATGGTGAGTCTTCATGAATAATGACACTCTGATCTATCTGCCTCCAGCTCCCTGCTCACTTAGAATGCAGACTCCTGGGCTTGGCTAATCCCCTGTTTCCCCTTGTCCCCTGTCTCAAAACTCTTTTTTCCAGACTCCCATCCACTTCCATCCCATCCTCAGGTGGGTGCAGAAATCATGCAACATTCCCAAAATTCTTCTCAAGCTACCCCCTCAAGCCATGGTGCAGCACAGCACAGTAGCAAAGCAGGTCACAAAATATTGTTGCATAATAAGAATCAGAAGTGATGCAGGAGGTAAAAATCTTGTCCATAAAATGATTAAGATGAGCTGCAGGGCATGCTTGCTGCCACCATGACTGTGGAGAGAGCAGAGCAGCACTACCACCCTGAGTGGTGGGGATCTGGGCTAAGGGGAGAGGAATAGACAGAGGGAGGATTCAATGGTAGAATAAAATGAAAACTTCTTCTGAATTCAATTTGCTGGATATTTCCAGGTTTATCTTGAATATCCTGTGGCCAGATAGGGAATATTTGCACAGGCAGGTGAAAACAGTTCCAGGATGACCAGACATGAAGTGGTGAGAAAAGTCAAAGGGGATCATGCCGAGGCATTGGACCAGGTCTGGCACTTGCAGATGCTCAGAACTTAGCCCGGGTGTTACTCACCTTGGGCTCCCTAGCAATGACAAACCAACACCAGCAGGCTGATCTTCCAAGAAGCAACTTCTGCCTTTTGTAAGTCACTCTATGAAAGTGAGTTCAAAGAGTTTCAAGACCATGTCAGTCTTGACACAAAAGCTGAATTTGGTGATGAGACACAGCTATGGAGGTGCATGCCCCCCCAAGTTGGTGGGATGCAAGCAAAAAGCTCTCCAGCCTCATTAGCTCAACATGGTGCTCTAGCTGATACACCTGGCAACTTGGCAAGCACTGTGTTAGCACAGTTACCTGGCTGCCGTCCTACCTAGGGATGTTTCACATGGTCTTGGATCTTCCTCCAATTGTCCTTACACTTCTGGACTGGCTCATCCTTCAGCTGCTGAAACACCACAGCAAAAGCTTGTAAAAGAATGCTTTATTCATTGTGGAGTCTCCTCTGTAGTTTCCCCCCTGGACTTCTTGTTTCAGAAGCACTGCTGGTCTCTCAAGTGGTCATTGATCGTCTTCTCTGATCTCAAGTCTTTGTTCTCTCCCTCCTTGCAATTTAAATTGACACTATTGATTAGGCCATCGCTTATAAACATTTGACCTACAGCAGTGTCTCCAGGAATAGCATTTTTTATATGATCTATTGAAACAAAGATTTTGTATTTTACTGCACCCATTCCTTCATGTCAGGGCTGTGCCAGCATTCACACATTTCAGCTTTGCCCTCAGCCATCTGGTCTCAAAGCAAACCCCATGTATTATTCCTTCTGTGTGTGGGACACTTCTGGCTTGAGACCTTCTCCTCCTCACCTAAGCCATTACAGCTTTGGGGCTATGTCCAAAATAATTCTCCTGTTCAGTCAGGAATTTTTCACCTGCAAACTGCACTGCTAGGTTCACCACTAAATCATGTCCCCAAGTGTCACATCTATGTGGTTTTTGTACAATTTAAGGTATGGTAATTCAACCACTTTCCTGGGCAAGCTGTTCCAATGCCTGGAGTGAAGAAATCTTTCCTCATACTCAATCTAAACCTGGCCTGGTACAACTTGAGGCCATTTCTTCTCATCATGTCACTTGTTACTTTAGAGTAGAGACTGACCCCCACCTTGCTACAGCCTCCTTTCAGGTAGCTGTAGAGAGAGATAAGGTCTCCCTGAGCCTCTTCTCCAGGTTAAACATCCCTACCTCCATCAGCTGCTTCTCACCAGAGTTGTGCTCCAGATTTTATCAGCTCTGTTGCCCTTCTCTGGACACGCTCCAGTTCCTCAACATCTTTCTTGAAGTGAAGGATCCCAAAAATGAACACAGGATTTGATGTGTGAGTGATGAGAAGGGGACAATCATTGCCTTGGTGCTGCTTGGCCACACTGTTTCTGATGCATGTCAAGAATGTACCATCTTAATGCATGTTCACATTCTCAGCTGATTCTCCCCACTTCTCAGTCGCTTTCATTCTCCACCTTGTAATGGAACAGTTACTGCCCCTAAAGCACTGCAAGGCACCAGCACACTGCCAGGGTGTCACTCAGCTGATCCAACACAGATGCTTTCATAAGGACACATCATCTAAACCCAGCTACTTCAAAACCACCTTGTCCTAAAATACATGGTGAAAAAAATAGGTCAGGTGAATGAAGCCTTAAGACTACCTTTTGTCAGCTGCATGACAAGAAGATGACAGGCTTTGGATGCAAATCGAGATAAAGCAATGACTGCAAGAAGGATAAAAATGGAAAAGCAATTTACAATTATAATGCTTGTCAGACTTGTACCCATTCTATAAAGCACAAATGTTCTACTTCCAGAGCAGGCATTACATGGGCCAGAGTAACAGTCAGTGGTGGTGCAATAGAAAACATCCCCAAAGTGTACAACCACAGTCCTTGGACGTAAATCAAGCAGCAGTGGTAGATGTAGTGAAGATGAAATCCATATGGTTTCAGCATGATGTTGGAAGATATGGTACAGATTGGGAAACCTTATGGGTAAACCAAAGAAAATGAAAAGGAGATCGAGGACCAAAGGAAGAAACTTGCATTGGAAGTTTCTATTTGGTTAGAAAATAGAAGATTGAGAAGCAGCTTGAAGACAGAGCACAAAATCTATATTAAAACACTAGGCTGTAAAAAAGTCTCCTTCTTGTTGAAGAAGAGATAATGGGGTGACGGCTGGAATCCAAAAGCCTACAAACCTGGCAGGTTCAAATCAAGTGCAAATTGGAATCAGTCACCACTGTTCACCCATGTGACATCACTTACCTGCAGAAAGAAGCCACTCTTCCTTTAGAGGGCAGTGAGAAGTAAAGTTTTTCAGATATTATCAGCATTTTAGAAACAATATTTCCTTCTTTTCTGGTCATCTCCCTACATTCTAGCACAGCTTCTGTATCAGCTTCTGTATCTTCCCTTCCAGAACAATAGCCCTGATCAGACAACATCCAAAGACCAACTTGCACTGAGTGAAGCAATACAAGAAGTCAATAGGCTTTTCAGTAGCCATTCAATAGCCTATTGTATCACCCTGAACAGGCCACAGTCCAGTCCTGGCTGTCCTGGCTGCACTTCAGCAGCCCCTGGGACATGACCAAACAGACTGGTTGGCTCTCCTCCAGCATTCATCTGGGCATCAATGTGTAGTCCCAGGTAAGGTAAGGTGGCTTTATTTTGGTTTTTCCCATCTAGTTCCACCCCAAGCAACCCTTTATTACACTGTACTCAAAAGCACATCCCTGCTCCTCACTACAGCCTTGTACAGAGCCAGATCCTGATTTTAAGTGTTCCAGTTTTACTTTGGATTCTTACATTTAGTTCATAGTAAGGGCCTCATTTGTACAAAATTGTGCACCAGTCTGGTGTTATGAACACTACAGACTGAACACGACTTACAGAAAAATGCTGGGTTTCTGAATTAAGTGTTTCACTTGTCAAATGAAGTGTTCATACATAACCTATTAGAAGCTTGATGAAAATACCCATTAGACCTGACATACATATTGACAATTTACCACATATTTAACAGGGAGAAATAAACCTGCTTTGACAGACAGTACTTTATTCTTGTCCAAATGTACCAGTTTCACTTCCTGTTGTGCTTACCAATACATTGTTTGCATTGCAGTAAAATCTAATCTCCTAGAATTGCAGTCCAGCAATACTTGTGTGTTAAAAGCTGATTTATATAATCACTATCCTAGATGAAATTTGCCAATGGGTCCATTTAAAGTTCCTGTTGCTACTTTAAGCATGTATGTAAGAAAGAAATGAAAGGGGGAAAAAGCCCACCCCAAAATCTAGACACAAAGAGATGCTTCAAAGAAGAGCTATTTATTACAAAATTAAATTCCAAATTCTACCTCATTTTCCATTATCACCTGTACAAAACACACTTATAGCTCAAGGGAACATTCTCACATCCACACCATATGGTACAGTAATTGCACTGTAGTTAAAAGAATTCAGTTCAGACAGATGCACACACACACACCTCGGCATTAGTAAGAAAGGTTCAGGATATAGAACAGAATTATCAAAGAACTCCTCTCACTGTTGTCCAAACTCTTGCTTAGCCAGGGGCGAGCTCTTCAAGGACAGCTCTAAACCATGTCTCTTGTATAACACAGTATGCTCACTTGGCAAAGTTTTAGAATCAATTACAAATTCAGCAGGAGTGGTATCTATGCTAACATGTGATTGCTTCAGATATTATTTGTGATAATCATAGCCCTTGACATTCAAGTAAAGAGCATAAAAAAAAGTTTACAAAGTGAAGTAACTCGCAAGCAACCACACAACCAAGGTCTTAGCACTTTAAAGAAGACAGAGAATTTTCAGTCCTGATTGCTTGCAGCCAACAGCCCCGCTCAGAAGAAGAAAGCATGCTATGGAGGTGGTGTTCTTATCCTCAGCCTTCCCTTCCCAGCAGGGAAGAGCCTTATGCTGCTCTTACAGTCCACACATTTTTGCTTTCATGACACACTTGCCCATGTGTGGGGTCATGGGGTCACTTGCTGTAAAGGGGGAAAATCATCTTACCTATATTCCCCAGCTGGCAGAGACACAGGGCACTGCTAAGGTTTTCACATTGCCAGCAGGATCCTGAGGGGAGGAAACAGTGCTTGTGCACAGAGTGCCAACCCAGAGGGTTACTCAGTCACAACATGGGAGGGAAGCTGCTTAGTGTGGCAATGGAGAATTTCAGGTAAATGCCTTTTATTTCCACATTAATAGTTGGTTTGCTCTCAAGTCCCTCAAAAACAATTCTCTGAAGGATTCAGGAGGGACAGGAGGGAACTATCAAGTAACACATTCTTTTACCTTTCCATAACAAGGCTCTGGTTTTGCTCTCAGACCATGTGACAGGTATTCATTCACTCAGGCTACTACAAGATTACTTGTCCTGCTCCTTGTTCAGGCACCCATATGAAATGGATGCATAGCCCAAAAATTAGGAGAAGCATTCATGTCCTGTACTTTGGGAATTCTTCAAGAATCAGAAGAAAGGAGGAAGATATAAAAAAGTATATTCTGTCAATGCCCTCTGTGCATCAATCAGCCTTTCCAATCAAGATGCAAAAAGAAAATCCTGTACAGACTGAAGTGGGTCCCAGGGCTGCAAACAATGGTGGCAAACAGTGATGACACAAAGTCCTCCACCTGGACCAAGGGCAACCTTGGCACAGAAATCTCCATTGAAATCCTCCTCACAGTCACATCTGTGTCTCATAGCATGAGTGGTCCAGTTCCTGGAAATAGGCCAGTCCCTGCTGCTGGAATAGATGTGTGCGTATCGATCGATGTCCTGAAGTGACTGTTAGCAGAAACCTTTTAAGATGGATGGATTGCCTAGGATAAAGCTAGATGAGCCTAGAGGCCCTCTATCTGTCCTTCAGAGACTGAAGAGTTGAAAATAGAGTTAACACACAAAAAAGAATTTGAAGCAGGAAACGTGGCAGCCTGCAGCTTTTTGTGATTTGAATCCACAGATACAGTTTGATGAAATACTTTGTCAGTGATAAAAGGAGCCCTGTCAAGCAAGGTTCAAAGAGAGCAGCTGCTCCAGAGAACAGCACCTTCTGGCCTCAGAAAGCACCGTTAGCTATTTTCCACATGACTGGAGAAAAGGACTAATGAGTAGTTTTCTAAAAGAATCTGAACTCATTCCACAAGCACAACTGGAAAACCTGAACCAAAGCAGCCCAAATTCCATCCCAAAAGCAGAGTGCCTTGCATCCATTGCCTCATGTCTGTACCACTCAGATATTTCAAGACAGAGTCAGGAAGGGAATCTAAATTATTGTATCTTATTGAACTAACAAAATACCAATTACTATTATGTTTCAGCAATGGCCTGACAGGTTTTGTTTCAAGAAGCAAATACTGAAGGTCAAAATCTAACCGGAGTAATTTTTCAGTATTTTTCTCCTGAAAGAAGACAGAGCTACATAAATGTACACTTACTTGAAAACCCAACCCTTGGAGTCCAGAGAATGAACAGGAAATATATGCCCTCTAGTCTTCAATGTAGACCTTTCAATCCCTTTAACTCCAGATCAAAAACAAAAATTCTGCTGGAAGTTGCTCCCTCTTGTGGAATAGCTAGATTTTTTTTCACTGTATGCCTCCATCCCCTTACCAGCACACAAGACCTAAGAAACAGTCTTAATGTCAATCAAATGCTCTCAAGAGAATTTCTGAAGTGACAGTCCTAAAGAAAAATAAACCTTTTGTCTGTGTTGAAACAGAAGCTAGACTTGTGCATAGGAAGGTGGGATGGGAGCATTAAATTTGCCACCTTCAACACTCAGCTGCCAATCCATATCCAAAAGATTATTAGTAATAAAGGATGGAAGGATCCTAGCCAAGGAACAGACTGGTTCATCTTCTTTGGCCAGTTCCTACAAAACTGACCCCTTCATAATAAAACAAGGCTACTGACTCAATATTTGCATTCTTAAGGTTTAATATGATGAATAAAGGGTGTTAGAAATAGTAATTCCAAAATAAGTTTCTTAGATTTTTTTTTTGTTGTTGTTGTTAATGCTGGAAAAAACTGCACTTTAAACCATGGCTTTTGCCAGCTCTTCTGGCAAATCCTCCCCAAGACAATGGGACTATCTGAGGGAAAGCTCATATTGAGGATAGCAATGTATTAAGTCAATAATGTCACCAAGAGTAGAAGATGCTGGATCACATTGTCACAAGGCAGCACTGCACTGCCTGCCTTCCACATTGCCAACAGTTAACAATTTCCTGCTGCTGTCAGATCTGGCAAGTTCTGAAGAAGTTTGCATCCTTCCCCCACATTCTTCTCGCCTATATATCACCTCTGTGAACTCCTGGCTCATGCAGGTAGGAGCACTTCCTGCAATAATAAGTGGAAAAGAATCATCAAACCCAGCAGCTAATTATTGCAATGACTTCCCACCATGTATAAGCAGCAGGTGATCAACTCAAAACCCTTACAATCAAAAGCAGAGGTCCATCCCATCTAAGCTAGTATCTATAGGAGTCAGTTTCTGGAGAGATGTGACAATACCAAGCCAGAGCCTTACAAAGCAAGCAGCTGCCTTACTGAACAATGCTCTCTACTGAAGAGCAACCAAAGCAAGTCAGACTGGAGTCTAGTCCTCCCCCCATAGAACAACTATGCTAATACAGCCCTTCTGTGTAGTAGGAAATGTATTGGAATCCAAGATTTGGTAAAGGAAATAAATGCACAGTCCATGTTTAAAGGCAGACACAACCACCTGCTACTCTCCCTCTACCTCTAATTCTGATGCAAGGCTGTGAAGCAAAGCAAGAACTCTGAAATGAAAGGCATGAGCTCACTGAAACATACACAAAAGACCTTTTCAAATATTACTTCTTGAGATAGGTACATAGTTGTGATGTGTCATTCACATTGGATGCTACAGGGTAGCAACTTGAACTGTGACAAGAAATCGACATTGGACAAAGAGTAGGAAATGGAATAAAAGAAATATAGACAAAAATAGATCTAACACAGGACAAAGGCACCTGGTAAATCAAATTCCGTTTTCTTGGAAGGAGTGGATTCAACATTCAATGGCTCTTGACACTTCACAGACAAAGAATTTTTGCCTGGCCTCACATTTCCTTGTAATTTGATGTTCAGCAGTCTAAAGAAGGAACTTGTTCAATATGGGAACACTGAGCAGATACTTTGGCACCAGCAGCCAGTTTTGCAGATGCCACATGCATTGAGATGAAGCCTTCCTCTAAAAGCACAGGCACTGGGACTGAAATAGCTGGGAACAAAAGCTGAATGACAGCTGTCTGTAAGATTTCCAAGCTATCATTACAGTCTCTAGTACATCCCCCGTGCTGGTCTCCACACCATACTGGGGCTGAAAATAAATCACCTGCCATTTCTACTGTAATCTCCTTGGCACCTTCAGGCAGCACTGAAAGAAGCTACAAAGAGCTGAGCTGGAACAGTCTGGCCCTGAAAATAGGCCTGCTAGGTGAGTTGTATAAACAATTAAAGGTGACCAGAAAGCAAGGCAGTATACAGGAATAAACAATTTCCATCTCTGCAGAGGGCCTGGGAGACAGGCAAGGCACAATGGCTCAGGAGATCTCAAACAGACCCTTTCAGTCAAATTTTAAAAATCCAGGGTCAGAACAAAAAATCTTCAGTCAAGGCAGGTATAATGAAGGTCCCCAGATAGTTACAGTAAGCTTTCAAAAACCTCATAATAAGAAAGCTTGTTAATCTTGATAGAAGTCCTATAGTGCTTCAGACTGTAGTGGTGCTTAGATTACAATAAGGATGTTCACACACACACAGAGTGTCCATGCAACCACAGACAGCCTCCAACTTGTACTGGTCTGGCTGCTGGAATGCCACTGCTGTTTGACTGACATATACTGCTCCAAGGAATTGGCATTTAGGCAGTCAGTTGTCCATTAATATAACCTAAGGATTCAGGACATGAGTCTTTTAATTTAAGGGGACCTTCTCATCCTCTGCATCTTCCAATGCAGGCAGTGCAAACAAATGCCAAAGCAAGAGTGTTACTATACCCAGAGTTCTCCAGAGAGGGCATTTTATAGCCACGTCTTCAAAGCACCAGATTCAGCCTGACGTGCAGCAGATCTCATGTTTCTGATCCACTGTTCCAGGCTTCCTTTGCTCTAGAATTCCCAGGAGTCCATCCATCGGAGCCCTGCCATGGGGCTGCTAGGGTTGGAGGCCAGGGGTCCTATCATTCCATAGGACAGCGGATGGAAGAGGTAGAAGCTGTGGAAAGAAACCAAATGCCCATCAAACACAGCAGTTTTTTCTGTCTCAAGAAGTTCACAGCCTATGGGACCTTTGTCTTTGGGCTGCTCTAAGCTCTACTGGGAACCTTCTAATCTCTGCTGAACCCAATATATACATATCACACATTTTTATCACACATGGTATTTTCTCTTAGAATCTGATAAAACCTACAATAATGAAAAAAATTGCCTGCATTTGAAGAATATGTCACTATCATTGGGATTAGAACCACAAACCACTGAAATGCCAGTTTGGAGAACAGTGTTCATACTGTGTGCTGCAACAAAAGAAAGATTCCCTGCAATGGAAAGATGTTCAATAACGCATTACTGGGACACAGATGCCAAATCTAATAAAATTTGAAGGTTTAGGATTGGCCTTGAGGATGTCTGGTAAATTCAGCAGAGAAAAGAACAGGAAACAAAGGCTGAGGATAATTAAGAGGCAGCAAAGTTTCTGTTGAGATGGCAACCGTCACACATTCCATTCAAGAAAAGTTCAGCTTTTAGCACTCACCTGTACAGGATGAGCAGAACCAGTGCCAGGAATCCACCTCCATATACCTTTCTAGCTGCAGTGCTGGGTGACAAGAACCCAGCACAGAACTTCAGTAGTGCATCCCAGGTAATTCCTAGGGGAAGGAAGAGGTAGAAATCAGAACAGATCTGCTATATTCACAGACTAAGCTGATGAAACTCTGTTAATACCAAAAGATCATGTCAATTTTTAAATTCATTTACCTTGGTAACCTTCAGAACCATAGAGATTTTTTTGTATCAGCAAATGTTCTCTTTGTTCTACCTCTCTGAATAAATGCGAAAGAGATCTGGGCCCCAGATGCTAATGAAGTTGATATAAAATCACAGGAAAAACTACCAAGGCCAAATTATAAACAGACATGACAGAAAAGTGCTGGCAATAAACCAAGGAAGTAACTTATACGCAAGAAAATATAAGAACAGTGAAATAGAAGAGACCAAGAATTCCATCTCTAAATTTAAATTCCTTAAGGACTAGACATGACTGCCTCTTCAGAGTGATAACAGAAAACCAATCAACCAACCAACCACCACAAAACCAAAACCAAATAGACAAACAAAAAATCGGCACTGTGAGCTGCTTTGTGAAAAACATTTTGAGTAAGTTAATGCTTTCAAGCACTGTGCACAAGCAAACAAAGCCTAAAAAAATAATCATCTTCTTAGGCTGAAAAGCTTTCAATTTAACAGAATATAATCTTTTTCTCTACCTTGTCTTCTCCAGGACTCTAGTATTTACCTGTCAACATGCTGGAAAAAAGCATGGCAGGAAAGTAGTGGTGGAAGTAGAGAACTCGTCCCATCATAAAAAAAGGGAGATAATGAAGGAGCCAGCCCAGTGTGATCTGTCCTCCAGCACGTAGCACAACTCTGGACAGTTCTGGAACACAAATAAACAGACTTCAGAGAAAAACCCACCTACAGTTGCTATTTGTAAATCTTAACACACTAAGCAAACTCAACAGAAATGATCTTAGCAGGAAGCTATGTATTGGTCTGGAATTGCTTCAAGCCTCTGCAACATCCTAGCTGCATTCTTTATAAACATATAAGCACCCTTCAGGAGAACAGCTATCAGAAAAGATACACAGAGACCTAAGTCTCAAAGCATGGCAGGAGGCTGACCATGCTCTGTGAGAAGACCAAACATGCAGTTTCTCTGGATGTGCATCAGACTAATCAGATGATTCTGGTTTCTGATGTTTTTCATTGTCTCTGCAATGAGAGCCATCCAGATGATCACTTCCAGCCCTTCCTGGAAATAAAAAGGTGCCTAGCTTTCAGAACTTGGGGAAGGGACTAAGAGCTCTAGGGTTTGCACACAGCTTAGCCAATAACTTATTGTATAACTGGGTAGTTTCCGATCACATTTTGGAACTGACTTCCCACAAAGAGATCTACAAAATGAAGCAACCATTGATGCAAACAGGAATGGTGAAAGTATGACTAATTAGGGCTTGTGAAAATCTCCAAAACCTTGGCAATGGACATAACAAAGGATCAGTTTATCTCTTGCATTTGTCATTTGCTTTACATAAATATCAGAAAACACCGAATACAGAGCAAATGCAGAGCTTGATAGCAGGGCATTGATTAATTGGCCTGTATCCCTTGCAGCCAATGCAGGTAGCCATGCACTATTTTTGTAGAAGATCCGTGATGTTCACTATTAAACCACAGCTATGAATTTCCCACTTTTCCTTGTGGACACTGCTTGATAATCCAAGCTCAGTTCTTTCCCACCCTTGACACACAAAGTCCTGCCACTCACACACTTTTAAGTTTCCTACAAAAGGCATTTATGAAAAGGAAGACTGACCTCACCTTTGAGTTCAGATGTCAGTTGGACTCCTCTCTTCAGTGCCACTGCAGTGCAAACTGCCATCAGAACATATAAGCCAATAGTGACCAGATTTAGCCACCAAATCACCTACACACGAGAAAAAGAAAGATTTGGGACTTTATGCTGGACGTGTGCACGTGACATGCAAACATTAAGAGTACAATAAGAGAGACAGTCCAAAAGGAGAAGGAAGTGAACTGGCAGAAGCCAGACTAAGCTAAAATTAGCTAAAGACATTGGCCTGGAACATTGGCCTCCAACTTACCGGGTTTCCAAGCAAATAAACCCGATAATCTGTCTCATTAACACCAGAAAAACGCAGTCCCTGAGCAAAGAGATCAGAAGAGAAAAACACATGTTCATCAGTCCAGTCTGTATTTTGCACAGTGTCTAAGGTGAGACAAATTCCCATCCATGCACCTCAGGTGCTACAAAAGAAAGCTGACAGCAGCCTCAATGCAATTACAAGGTGGTGTGCCTCAAAAGGCACTGCAAGAGCACTTGAAAATAGAAAGGAATATGGATTGATCAATATACCTGGTAGTTGATGGGCCAGTGCCAAGGTTTGGATGTAACTTCATTGTCCTTTGGTTTGAGGCCACTGTTTCCCTACAGATAAATCAACATAAAATTTAAATGAGCAGGCAGTTATGCTGCAATGTCTGCCCAGAAATGTCTGTGTACACAAACATACATCAATACCCTTCCTGACAGAAAGTTGTTTTTTGACCTACATAAATACATCATCTTCCACAATGGTCACTATAAGGACTATGAATATTTTAATACTACTGTGCAAGTGAAAATGTTTTTTGGGTAGCAAAAGAGGCAGTATTCTCTCATTTCTCTTTTTCAGCTTTTCTGTCACTAAGGACACATGTTGCATAAGCAAGACCTTCTTTCATTAAGAGACTACTGCGACAGGTTTCCCTCCACTATGAAAAACAAGCCTCAAAGATTATTTCCATGGAAACTCATGCAGGTGCTTCCTTACCTGAGACAGCATTATCACTGACTGCCATGGAAACGCTTCACAAAAACACTTTACAAGTACTAACAATAATGTGCTTGACTACTTTTTTCTCTTTAAAATCTGAGAAGAGCTTCATAAACAGTAGCAAAGAAAATCCTAGACTCCTTTCTTAAAATATTAACTTCTCATTCTTCAGAAGCAGGATTGAGGAGCTGGAAGGCAGAAAAGCTGTGGCCAAATGTACAAAGAACAATGATAGAAAAAGACTTCAAGAGCACCTTGCAAATATTAAATCTTCTTTTTTTTAAATATATATATATTCAGAGATAAAAAGGAAACTGAAAATCACAGCTCCGTGATGAACTTGAAAAAAATCAGAAGTTTTCCATTTTCAATCCCAACACGCTGTTTTTTTAAGTGTTTGTTCAGCTGATTTTCCTAATTTTGACCACAGTAATATCCTCCTGCCTCACAAATACTAATTTTCCTTTAAAGCTTTACAGGAAAGTAGGGAAAACATTACATAACTAGGCTGTAGCTAGATCACACCAGCAGCAGAGCCAGGCATTAAGCCCAAGGCTTCCAAACTTGGACTTCGAAGATTTAGCTCAAAGACCATGCTTTTTTCTAAGTATAAATTCAAGTAGGTTGCTTGGGCATGCAAATTCTGCCCTAGCTTGCAGCCATCACCCAGATCTCTCAGAAGGTGCTATATCTTTTTGAATGCAAGAGAGAAGGAGGAAGAAAATTATAATCTGGAATCAGTGATATCCTACCCGAATCATAACCATGTGGGATTCTAGCAGAATTTCTGCAAAAGAAGGCTTCAAAACATCCAGGCTGATATTGGGCACTTAAAAAAAATAAATAAATAAAAGAGAGAGAATAATAGATTAGAAGTTTGTATGGTTTACTTTTATTTGCCTTTTTCATAATAAACTAAACTCTCTCCTCCTACAATACATCTGCTTCCAGAACCTCTTTTAATTATTCATTCATACTGTTAACACAATGGCTTGCAGTCAGAAGTATCCTCCAGTGAACTTTACAACTGCTGTACTTCTAAATTTTCTCCTTTATTTCCAGGAGTAATAGAAATATATAAAAGTCCATTAAAGAAATAGATCTGTATTTCTGGCTGAAATTAGAGACATACTCTTCATAGGCTGCCGTTTATCTGTAAATGGCCCTAAGTATGGGAATATAAAATGCATTACAACAGAAGAGAAATTCTAACAAGTCAACAGCACAGGATTTCTCTCCTTTGGTTTGCATACTGTTGCTCTCACAGGAGGAAGAAAAGTAAGTGTTTTAGTAACTCAAAATTCAGCCCAAGACACCTGAAATTCGTAGGATGAAAATTGTGTTGAACAACCCAGGCCAGATGAGCCCATGAAACACAGGTAACTCCTGGATGAGGCTGCAAGGCCCACCTGGTATTACTGGCAAACTTGGATCTCTGTCACACACCATTCATTTCTTGATGATACTGCAAAAGTCATCATTTAGCACATCCCCAGTAGGAGAAGGAAAAAAATACATCAGAACAGACTGGATCCAAGCTTTTTTAAAAAATCATTGAAATACATATGACATGCTCATATCAATGACAACAATTCCCAACTAAACAATGTTAGAAATAACAGCCTGTACGGGAGTGCTTCGCACTTTTGTCACACGTTAAAATCTCAAAATCCTTTAAAAAGTCTTTATACTTCCACTACACTTCCAGCATTATCACCAGCTTCCAGTACAAACAGTGAAATAGAAAAGGGCTCTGCATCCCTGCTCATACTCAAGTTCAGCAAGTTTGCACTTAAGCTGGGACAGAACACATACATTTCAAATGTAGAATGCCAGTTACTGCTATCTCACAGTTCATCCCTTCTTTAACAGCAAGCGAAGACGCACTCTCAATTGAAAGGGAAATCAATTACTTACATTTAGGATTAATATGATCTTCAAAGTTCCAGAGGGAATTGGGTGTCTCCTTCAGGTATGGTGTGCAGGTAACTTCTACTTGTTCCCAGCCCCTGAGGATGAGCAGAACAGTTCACCACCACCCCACAGGAACACTCAATATTTTCATTTTAAGTTTAGGTTTTCCCCATTTAGTTGTATACTTCTGCATAATGCTTCAGCAGCTGCACTCTTATATGCTACAAGAACCATGTAGAAACCAAAACAGATCTGCAAGCCAGTTGACATCAAAATTCTACAGAATAGTTGAACCCCATTTCTCACCTCCTTAGCTAAAAAGCCCTGAGTGGATACGTGGAATGTTTGAAAATTATGCACCTTGCCAACTAGAAACTACTTCCAATTCAACCCTTATAGTCCCCCCAAAGAAAACCACCATCACCAATTTAAGGCAAACCATATCTACAAGAACTGTATTACAGAAACAAAACAATTACCTTAGAAGATACTAATAACTGCTCTTTAGTCTGTCACCCTATATCTAGCAGGTCACATCAAAGACTTTGGGAGAAAGTGCATCAAATCTGGCAGTAATATGACAGATTATTAGGGAATTTTCTATCAATTACCACTTAGCAAATTTCACTAATTAAGTACTCCATTAAATAATTACCATTACATTCTCTGAAGGACTGATTATTACTCATTAAATAAAAAAATGTAAAAATCCAGTATACAGTAACCATCCTTATTTGCAGTTAACAAGTATTTTTCCCTTCAGCTGTTACTATCATCAATATTTTGTGGCAATAACTTCCATTCACACAGTAAATTGTCAGAGGGGGAAAAAAATTCACAATGGTTTTTGAATGCCCTTGATGGAGACCGGCTTTTTTTTTTTAACTGAACACATTAAGTACCCATGTACAGTTTCATGGTGATGTCTAAGTGACATTTGCACTCCTGGCCAGGCAGTTGGCAGGGGTTGAAAGAGCTTGGGGTTGCCAGAGTTGCCTGCCCTATGATTCAGTATCCACAGGATTCCTTAGAATCTGGTTTTACCACAACACAGCGAAGGGAAACCCAGAGCAGCAGAAAGAGAGGCAGCTCTTGAAACAGCAACAACGTGAGTGCACAGCCTCTGCCTCAGGATCCATGTCAGCATCCCACATGGTGCAGCCTTGCAAACAGGGCAGCTTGCTTGGCATCAGCCTGGATTGGCTCTGCATACACCTCATTTGAATGATGAAGTTGTACAACTCAAGGACATATAAAATCCTGACCCCTGCTAACAGCAGCTTGTAACCACCGCCTCATTTCGGATGTTGCATGGAAAAATGGCAAAGGTCTTCTAATCACAAGGTAAATGAATACCAATAGAAAGCATTTTTGAAGACTGTGGTACAGAACAGCATGAACAGCCACAATTTCCAGTGATTTTTGCAAACCTCAAGGACAAATAACATGTTAAATAACATGTATGAGATCCCCTCCTGGCCTTACCAGATGACAAGATCTACGTCCATGCCACTCTTGGATCTCCTAGTAAGGGATATTATTTTTCAGAGCTGTCTATCTTCACTGTAACAGACTGCACAACCCCAACCCAGATCTTCCCCTCTGGTCATATTTTTAGTACCTGCCAGTTACATTTTTATTCTTTTAAAGAAATCGAAGAAATGTAGTTATTGCTTAGTCTAAAAGTATCATTAATTAAAGCTCAAGGCCCTGCAGGGGTGGATGGGGTTACAAACCATTTACCATTTTGGCAGAGTCTTTCCAGAAGATCCCAGTACACACCCTGTGGCCACGTGGGTTAGCCGGACTTGACTCCGTAGGACTTTGATGAGCTTCCCAGTCCTTCTGCCTACCACTTCAATCCTCCAGAAGTCATTGGAGTCTCCTGTTCCATTCTACCATGCAAACACACCATTGGAGAAAACAATTACAAAAATAGAAAAAAGAAACTAAAGAATGCCCAAACGAGAAGACACACAGAACTGAAGCACTGCAAATAGGAAATTCTGAAACACCACTGGGTGCAAAGATAAAAAAACTAGCCTCAGTCACACTTCACAGAAGAGATTCCCCATCAGGAAGACATCATTCTAGACATAAGCAACCACTTGCAAATCCATCTCTATCTTGCCAACCTTAATTTTGTTTGCTTTCAATTCATTCTTGACTGTAGCTCAGAGTTAAAGCATAAACAGGGGCAACTTGGCTGCTTCACAGAAGGGGTTTAGGCAACAGATCTTTGCATTTAGAAATTCAGCCCTCAAACCATATTTCATCTTTGTGATTCAAAATTCTGTCATCATTCTGTCAGAAAAACACTTGTCTATGTGACAAGGCCAAATACATAAAATAATACTTGTCAGAGCAACTTCAAGGTTGCTCAGTTTGTCATTTCTGGAGTTGAATGCTGCCAAAGCTAGACTGACAGTAAAAGTTTAAATTATTTTTTTATCTGTGTTCACATTAAAGAGACCTTAAATATGAGATAAGGTACTTCATACTACAGCAGCTTTTTCCTTGAGGATGGCAGATGTCCATCTATCATCCTGGCTAACAAACTAAAAAAAGCAACTATAAATTCCCTTGGCATGATATGAACTCTTCCCAAAAGAAGAAGCTTTTGTTTTATCTTGCCTTCACTTACTATTCCATAGCCAGTGACCTGAAAATGCTTCCTTGTCAGGGGAGCCTCATGCTGGTGACTATGCAGATTTCTAGAAGTTCTGAAATGAAATTAAAAGTCAAACCTTTGAACCATGTCAATTTCTGATAAAAACATTGGTTTGAGCCATTCAGAGATCTGCCAGTACCCTAACCACTGAATTCCAGCTGAGGGCACAGCAGGATGCAGCCTGAACAGGATGGGGGACATGGAGCGAACCTGTCACTTCCCAGCATGTGACTCTGAGCTTATGCCACACTGGGCAGTGACAGAAAAGGATGACAGCATGAATAAATCCAACCCTCAAACTACAATCTACCACCTATAAAAGGAAAAGAGATTTGTTTCTGTTTGCTCTGTTTGGTTTTTTTTTTATAATTAATGCTAAAAGTGTGACAAAAGGTCCTGTCTTGGAAGAAGAAAAGCAAGATCCTGACCTTTTGTGATTACCAGTCTTGCTTTTGCAGGGAAAGATTGCATCAATCCATTCCCATGCCAGAGACCTCATCAGGACTTAACCCACTTTGCCTAATCAAGATTTTATCATCCTCATTACCACAAATTTTATACGAAACTCTCAAATTCAAAATTAAAAAAAATAAGTCTTATAATCATTTTGGAAACCTCAGTAATGATTCGTGCACACTCCATACTGAATACCATACACCATGATTTCCCAGCTAACAAGTTTAGAAGTTCTATTAAGAAATCAAAGCTGTGAAAGCCCAGAGCATTTTGGCACAGTGACACTAGACTAGACAAAGACTAAATATCAAGTCACTCCAGTTCCTCTGCTTCGTCTTAGGTATTCCCTTCAGAAAGGGAAAGGATCAGCTTCCATTTTCATTCAAAGTATTTAACTGTTATGATTTCAGTGCTGTTGAGAACTTCAGTGGGTGGATATTGCCTATGAACATCAGAATAAGATACTTGCAGTACACTGACAAAAAATCCCTATACTCTATTTGTCTAGAAAACTCAGCATGGAGACAGGAAACAGAATGAGGGTTTTGAAATTGCTTCTCTGGAAGAGTTACCCTGATTATTGCACCTCACACAACTGAACAAATCTCCCTGCTGCTTAGGTAAGTAGTTCTAATAAAGTTATGTGGTTCTCTTAAAAGTTTCTCATTTAATAGACACTTTTCAAAACATAAACCATGGAAGAAAAACTCTACAAACCTCACACTGGAAATTCAGATGTACAAATACCTCTGTCACACAGCCTGCTTGGGCTTGTTTAACCACAGCCTCCACCAGGACAGGCCTCCCACCAATTCTATTCAATCACACAATCGCTATGAATCCCAAAAATCATCCTTACTCTTTATGTTCCAGACGAATAATATCTCCATGCCTCACAAACTCCACAGGGCTTGAGGGGTCAGACAGATCTGCTGAAGGAAAATGAACTAATCATACCAATGCACTGACAAACTTACTAGGGCCTTAGAAAGTTTCTTGCTGATGCTTGTGCCTCAAGCAGATAATAAAGCAAACAAAGTTGTGTTGACTCTAAGCCTGCTCTCGACCCTAACCCTGAGAGCTAGTCCAAAGAATGTGAACTATAAATGATTCTTGTAACACTGATTATAATTTTTCTTATATATCTACATTTTTTACATTTTTTTGCTGTTTAGACAATTCTTGTTAATTTTTATAAACACATCATGTGGCAAGTAAAAAAAAAAAAGCAGACTGCCAGACCAAGCATGGCTCATCTATATACACTACATAACCTAAACCAACAGCTTTCTGTACTAACCATAGATCATTTCATTCAGTTTTCTTACCTTCTCCCAAGCAATCATCCACAAAAATCTGTCAAACACAATGTACCAGACCGTAACAGTATCCAGCTTTCCCAAGACTCTTAGTCACAATAGCAGATAGCAAAAAAATATTAACTCAGTTCAGACAAATTTCCTCTCTGCTGTTATTTGCTGCCCTACAGAGTCAAAAAATTGTCAATACAACCTTCAGCTAAGAAAAGCTTATTTACTTCAGCTGTACAATCTGGAGAAGAACCAAAAACACAGTACACACATACAATCATGAAATCAGAAGAGACAGCTTCCCCTTGTTTTCCCTCCTCCCCCTGTCATATCCATGAATGATACTTTGCCCTGAAAAGAACTCAGAATATTTACATGAAAAACAGAAGCAGCAGTTATAAAAGACACTACTGGTACTTGTTACCTGTATCTGAATCATGTTTCTTTATGATCCACAGGTTATTCAAATCTTTATGTAAGTAGGCAGTGACCTGAAATGACAGGATTAATTACTATACCTAACAAGAAAAAGCTGTTGATAGCAGTCACACATTCACCAGCACATCAAAGCACCAAGCACACAGGAATCCTGGAATTACCTTTGTGACAGTGCCCCCTGGGAAACCAGTTATGGGTGACTCCTCCTAGCCAGAGTATAGCCAGTACTCAGAAGCACTACACTTCATGGCAGTCCACAAGCACCAACAGCCTCCAAACACCAACAGTCTGACCTCCTTTCACCCTGTTTCAGAGGCTCCTTCTACAACAACAAGATATCCAAACCCAAACTTCTGAATAATCACTGACCACCATCTGAACCAGGAGACAGAAGCAGCGCTGGCTTTACAGACAGTAGAGATTTATGACAACAGGCTGACTGTGACAACCATAATATATCTGCCAAAAGATCCAGGCAAGGTAAGGATTCAGAGTTCACTCACTGCAGCCACACATGCTACACAGCTAACCCTTGCCAGCCTGCTCAGCCTCACACAGAGCAACTGCATGTACTGCTACCATGGACACAAAGACCATCTCATTCCAGGCTGCTGCTCTCCAGAGCACATGGGACTGTACTCCCTTCGCCCACCCTCCTCTTAAAGAGCAGCAAGCCCTGCTCTGTGGGACCCTAGCCCAGTGCCCCACCTCTGCCTCTCTCTCAGGTAGGAGCAGAAGGCCCAGTGGGTAGGTGAGAGGCAGAACACAGAGGAGTGTTTGACGATGGGGAAAAAGGGAGAGCTGGAGGTAGAACCTCATACCTTGAGGTCAAACCACCAGGAGAGGAGGGGAAAGTGGAAGCAGAGAGATCACTTTTTCATCTCTAAGTCCTCTCCAAGTTCTAAATTCTCTTTCCCTCTCCAGAGCCCTGAAACTACCCTAGAACCCTAGTGCTGTCCTACCACCAGGGCAGGGAGCACAGGGAGGAAATCTCCACCCTTTCCCACTTTCCACAAGGAACTCCCATTAGTATCCTCCCCAAACTGCCTTTCCCTGCTTTCAGTGTCGTAGAGCATGATCTGCACTCAAATTTTGCCTATGTTTGAGGCAGTTTAGTATGACATGTTCATATACTGTAATAAACATTAATGTCATGCTGGAGTACTAGAAATTCTGATTGTGACAAGCAGCAAGAAAAAAAGACCGAGACAAAGTTTTCACTTCTGAAAACTTCCTCCTAGCCATAGAGACAGTAGGGAGTTAAAAACCAAATATTGTGTTTCTCTGGCAACTTTCTTTCAAGTATCTCAGAACAATTTTTAGACACCACTAATCAAACTGCAGAATACATCTTGGTAAAAATGCAGAAGGAGCAAAAATTTGTGAAGCTTGATGATTAAAAATAAGAAATCCATTTAATGTTTGTGATTAGAGATATCTTCTTAATTAGAGATAGTTACATGATTTCTGATTTCTACTTTCACTTATTGCTTAATCATTTAATGAGAAGCCCTTAGATCAGATGGTTTCCATATGGCTGCATTAGCTTAAATGTACAGTATCTAATTTAATGAGCAAAGCATTACAAATTCTTTGGTGACAGATGAAAGAAGCAAGGCACAAGGGAGAGGGATTCATGTAAGGTCACAGAGGCCAGTGGCTGGAGTGAAAACAAGATACAGCAGTTCTATTCCCTTGCTTTTAATATACAGCCAGAAAGGCTGTGAGATAATGTATTTGTTTTAAACAAAGTTTGACAGCCTCCGTTGAGGTAACTTCATTATGGAAGACTATTCTGAAGTCCTCTTGGACTCCGTTTATGGATGGTGGTCTTGCAAAGCCTTGTTCCTTTAAGTCAGCCTTCTGGTGCAATGTGGCAAGCTCTCTTCAAGCCTCCTTTCTAGTCAGAGTTCCAAGCCAAGAGCACAGCTGTGGCACTGAGAGGGTAACAGATGCTGAATAAACACATAGCTCCTACTAGTTTGGCCCTTAAAGCTAAATGCAGAGAGAGTAAGTCAGTGGTTGTAGACACAGGCAATAGTACCACAGCACACCAACCTGCTGCTGGCGAGCCCCAATGCCCTCAGGATAGAGGTGCCAGTGGGAGTGAAGGTAGCCCCCTGCCATCCGAAGGTTCTTCATTGTGACCACAGACCCATATGCCAAATCTGTAGGAGAAAGAAGGAGGAAAAAAGACATAAGTCAGCTCTCCTGTTATCTCCCCCAGCTAGTCTACAGTGCTCAATTAGCCATGCATTCTCCATTGTTTTGATGGAAGTTTGTTTCCTGCTAGACAGGTTACTCCACAAGGCTCAGTGCAAGCTTAACTTCCACCCCTAACCAGGATTCAGTGAAACTGTTACATAACATTTGGTTGTAACACTTAAAACTCTCCCACTAAGTTTTAACATAAACAGACAGTGGTAAAGCATTCCTTTGTTTTCCAAGGAATATAATTTCATAATGAGAGTTTTGAGATAGCTTTCCCTAAAAGTACACAGTCAAAATAAAACACTGCTGGCCTCTACAGCAATACAAAAGGGAAGGGAGGCAAGCTCAGCTATTGGATAGAAGAGCTAATACTGGCTAAGACATCTTCCCTCCTAGCCCCCCACCACAAGTGAGAGAACTCAGCCTTGGAGAACATACCTGATGCTCCCCAGTGACAGCTCTAGAGCAGGGAACAGCCAGAAAAAAGCTGAAGCAATTAGAAAGCTAAACCATTTTAAGATTGTAGACTCTAGCCAACCTGAGGATTAGGGAACAGGCACAGAGCCTCCTTTTTGCTAAATTTGGATGCATTCTGAATACAACATAGCTGGACCAGTAGCTCACAAATTATCAATAAAAGTTGATCAACAAAAACAACATTTACATATATTTTGGAACCAAATCCCACATCTCAACTCCTATAAATCTAAGGTGAACAGGAAAAACATCTTTTTGTTGTCTCAAGCAACAAAGACCCAAAGGGTAACAAGATGCATGCACGTAAGTCAAATCCCCTCAAAATGGCATCTTTCCCTCTAGATGGACTCTGATGAAACAGTTAGTGACCATGCATTGAACATAGTGGTATTTTCAGCCTTCTTCTTTCTGTCAATGCATAAAACTGCACAGGGGAGGAGCATGGATCTGACCTTGACCATGGAAGGCATAATTCACACTGCCCTGAGTCATGGGGACACTGTTTTTATTTAAGTTCTCAAGTACACTGACAACCTTCAGAGTGCTTCATTCATTTGGACACTCACGCTCTGGAATAGAGACATTATGAAGGTTGTTTCCAATCAGCTGGGATTGAAATGCTGAACTGAAGAAACCATCTCCAGGACCACTATAAAAGAGAGTAAAGAATGTGACAATTCAAAGTCTCACTAAACAACATACAAACATCTGTCATGCATTACTACATTGTTTTTACAGAATAAAAATTATAAAATCAGACTGGGCATCTGAAGACAAAGAGTGAGTGCAGTTCCCTTAAGAGGCACACTTCTCTAATGTTGTGAATCACAGCAAATAGAGACAGTCTTGCAGGAAAACACCCAGAGCTGCAAGGGCTTGAGGTCACAAAAATGTACATACTGGCACTGCACAAAACATCAGAACTGTCTTTGGAGGTGTTCTTACAACAAATAAACTGACCTGCTGTCAGGACAGATATAACAAAGCCTTTCTCTATGGCTCCTGTAGTATACTTCTGCTAAGAGGTTAGTGGTAAGACCAATTGAATTTAACTGAAAAATAACAGATTTATTTTTCTACTCTTTTTTATAGTGAAATGCTTATCCACCTCATTTTTTTAATGCTGGCATATGGAAAACATTACTTGGCCATTTTACTAGCTCTTTCCTTGTAAAAAGCACCTCTTGGTTGCAAGCATTCAGGAAAGGTCTCTCCCTTCAGGCACCCTCAGACTCTTTTCAGACATTTTTCAGGAATGCAATTATTTTTATTTTTTTTTTGTAATTACAAAAAGACAAAGAATGGAGTTGAGACATTTTCAGTTCCCAAAAAGAGAAGAGGAAAAAAATGAGACAGGAAGTTTGGTTAGGTTACTTGCTTGGCATTTCAGAAAGTCTCAAGCTCAAATTCAATTTCACTGCCAGCTTTCCCAGAATGCTGGGGAAGAAAATGAAACAAAGACACAGATTGTAGCTGTGCTTCTGATACTGAAAGTGGAGCACTACATAACCAACAGCCTTTAATTCAAAGCAAAGACAAGTAATTCTTCTGGAGAAAACATTGTGAAATACCTTCTATTTAACACTGCAAAATGAACAGCAAACACAGCCGTGTAGAGAGCGAGTGGGAGCACGATGAGGCAGAGTACACGAGCCAGTAAATGCTTCCCAAACATGACCTGTAACAAACACAATCTGGATCAACTTCATTCCTTATTTCACAAGACTCTGAGCAGCAGTCCTATGGCTGGAGCTTGCTGTGCAAGAAAGCTCACCAGGCTGTAGAATTACCTCAGAAAAGCCTAGGGATAGGTAAAAGCTGGGGCAGACCTTGCTGTGTATCTCCAAAAGCTGGAGCTATGGTACCTCAAAACTTTAGGGTCATGGGGAAAAGGACACAAACAGGCAATAGGAGAGTTTAGTATTCCAAAGTGCTGAGCATCTCTAACTTTGGCAAAGGAGGTTGGGCAGCCCCCACTGAAAAGACTTTGAGAACAAGGACCTTAACTTGTTTATGAGTGGTACACATCTTGACCCAAAATCCCAGCAAAGATATGGCTTCCAAAATAGTTACTACCAAAGCTAAGCAAGAGGGAAAACAAAGATTTGTTCCCCTAATAAGTCTATGCAAATGTGAATGTAACCAGGACATCTTGGGGATCTAGATATGCTTCACTTACAGAAATCACCTTGCTTAGCAAGGATGCTCTCAACACTGCAAGTTCTAATGCTGCTCAGCCAGAAGCTACAGGAGAGTCAGCAGCAAAACCTGCTATTCAGATGTCCCAAAATGAAAGCAAAATACTTTATTTCAACAAATTGAAAACATATTTTGCAAACAGATGCCCACGAAGCTATTACATTTTCACAATCTACTGACACTGCTGATAGTAGAGTAAAAAATGTAAAATAGAGGGTGGATAATAAATAGCTGTGGAAGAAGAAAAAAATTAAATAGAAAAAGCTGTTTGTTAAATGCCCACACTAACTTCAACGCAGATGAAAGCAGATGCATTTGCTATTCTCCATATTTTTTAACATGATACCTATCATATAATTATTAAGCTAATCATCCTCCATCCTTTAGTACCAGAACCCATTAATTCAGAAGGAATGGAAAAAGTTGAACATATTACAAAACTCACTGAAGTCAATAAAGTAAAGAGCTGTTCAGCTCAAGTACTTCAGCATAACACTTAATAACCACTGGACATTTAGAAAAATGCTGATTCATGGTACATAACCAAATAGAGGCAGTGGAAAGGCACATGAACTAACCTCCAGTTCCCTACTTAAAAAGGCCTCAATATGCTTCAATTTTCATGAAATGGTTTTCTTTAACGAAAGACTTCAATGCAAAGTCAAAAAAAAGAAAGTGCATGTGAAAGACAGCAGTGAGCAAACCAGAACAATGGACCAACACAAGCTAAGAATTCTAGAAATCAAGTGAGTCCCCAAAAAATTGCATGTAAATAATCATGAGTAGCTTTCTAATAAATGCAGAAGTAAGTTATTCAGGCTTTCAGGAGATTAATCCTCACCCTTTTTTTCCCCCTCTCCTCAAGCACCAAAGTTGCCAAATAGCTATTCAGACAGCATCTACTTTCTGGAGTAAATTTCTTTACATATTCTAACACTCAGGGGTTTGCTGCCTTTGCTGTCAGCAGCACAAATGAAGTCACTGCGCAGCTGTCTGTTGGCAGAAAGCTTAGACATGATGGATTTGTTCTATTTCAAATGCAATTAACTGACTTTGCTCAAGAAGTGTTTCTCTGAAGTTGGAACATTGAATCTTTGCAGCCCATATTGATTCACATTAATCAGAGAAAACAAATCACATGGGACGAACAGAAAAAGTCCCCCCATGTCCCCAGTGTTTGTAAGACAGACAAGACAAAAACAGTAAGGGAATGAAATAAAATTTTCAAGCTTCCAAAGAAGTTTGAAGAGAAGAGTAGAACTGAACACCTTTTAAAAGCTATGACTGAAGAATTTGTCTTGCTGTCGGTTGCAAGACAGCCAATGGTACATCAAGGCATTTCTCCAAATAGCAGATTTGGGGATTAGAAAACAGATTTCACGCTTCACAAACATAAAATGCAATATACTAGACCAGGACACTCAAACCCACAAGCAATTTTTTTAGGGCTTAGAAAACCCAAATGAGTGTGAAATCAAGCAGGCTATGGCTGCCTTCATCCTCCAAATGGGCTATGGATGGAGGTTGCAGAGCATTTCTGACTCATGATGCTCCTGCTATGCAGCCTCTGCCCCCTTACACAAAGCTCACACTGCTTAGCAAACTAAGTGCTGCAAGACATGCCTGTCTGCCAGGTAGCACATACTCCTTGGAAGGTCAGGTAACAGTGCTGGACAACATCTTGCTTTGGGCCGCTGTAAAGCCATTCCCAATGAACATTTTTAGACTGAAAATATATCCAACTGGAATGGTAACAGTTTCTCTCAGGAAAAAGTAACAATCTTTCTGCTGTGCTTGTATACTATTACATCCTGCTAATATAAGTGTGTTCGGTTCTTTCAAAAGTCTGGCAATAATTTTTTTCATTATAACCTTAATCTCCATTTTTCATCACCTAGATCAGATGCCCCTCTTTGCTGCAGAGTATCTCTCTTTGGGTACTTGCAGGGTTGTCAAAGACAAGGAGAATTAGAAAGCAAACAAAACAAAGAAACTCTTAAAGTAAAGAAAAGCCTTTGAAACTCACCAGTGACAGGCTGAGGTTCCCCAGTAAGTCCCATAGGTCATAGATTGTGTTCAGGCCAACCAAGAGGACTACAAAAAGGCCAACAAATTTTACCCCCATTGCTCCAGCAAGGGTGACACCAGTCAGACTCAGCCAGAACCACCAGGAGGCAGAAAATGGCCTGCAGGAGCAGTAGAGCAAGTCAGTAAATAAAATGATGGCTACATGAATGGGCAGCATGCCATCACAAAAATACATAACATATCAGTTACCCCACAAAATTATAGCCCATCTTCTCAGGAACCCATAACAAGTGGAAAAACAAGTTTTTTTATTTAGTTTAGAATCACACAAGGATACTGGCTTCAGATACAGGCTTATGAAGCCTTGATACAGGCTTCAGGTATGCTTAAACTGGGGGGAACCCTAGATCTCCCATTCAAGGATGGAAACACAGACATCAGGTATAAGCTAAAACACTGGTGTGAAGAAAGTCTGAATACATGAAAGTTCTGAGAAAAGAAACAAGAACTTTGCTCCATAAAGTGCAAACTTACTTCTCTCAGAAATTTAGGGAGATGGGAAAGAACAAGAGGCAAAGAGCAGCCACCCTTACTAAAGCAAGAAAGCCTTAGCAGAAAAATCTATCCAAAACACAAACAAAAGCTGCAGCAAAAAGCAAATTACAAACTGACATTAAATTGAACCATGAAAGAGAGATGAGAAAAAAAGACAGCAGAATTCAAAATCTTTTTCCTTCTGATTCCCAATGCCTTGATGCTTCTATTTCAACCAGACAAAATTTCCATGACCTGCTAAGCAACACAATAGATAGAGCTGGCTTTTAATTTACAGAATATCAAGTACTCTGACAACAGGATTAGTTCTATGATATGAACAATAAATTCAGGTCAAGGGACACAAAGCTGATCAAGCACTGCCCTGTAATTTAGTGCTTGCATTCCCTGGGGAACATGCTGTAGATAAGGATGGTCTTGGATAGCCACACATGATGCTGCAGGCTGCATTTCAGCCACACAAACTGTAGACACACTAAGATTGATACAATCAGTTCTTGAATGTTTAATGAAATAAAAACTGCTCATATATAACACAGAATTTTGACTTTTTATGTCTGAATTCGGGATGCATTTCAAGGAAACTAGCCTGTGCAGCCCAGCCACAAAGAAGCCCTCTGACATATCCCAGTACCTACAAACCACCACCCTCTCTGGATGGGTCTATAACAAATATCCTTAGCAATTTGACTACTTTATTATCATCCCGGCTATATTTCCCTCTAAGTTTTTGCAGCCATTTCTCTAAACCAAATAACACTACCTCAGACAGCAGGATTTTTATAGGTGCTTGTAAGTCACAGGTAAGTTGGTGTACTGGTGTACTCCAGTCACAATACTTTCTCCCTAACTACACAAATCCTCATGGCAAAAATTTCTCTCTACTACCAACAGTCATTTTCACCTTCAAATTTCCTGAAATAATCTCATTTCAGCCATTCACACATCATCAATGGCAGACATGACTTTAACTGTGTGAAAGCTAAATACCTAGTTTAACAAAATTATCATCTTTATCTTACCTGTCTGCACAACTGTTACATTTCACCATACTCAGAACAGCTCCCATGAGAAAGAACATTAGAATAGGATCCAGCAGAATGTATTGGGACAAAGTAATACAGCCTGTATCTGCAAAGAGACACAGCATTGTCAGAAAGACTTGCAACTCCAAAGACAATCTAAGAATGTGGGAATTCAGTTTCCTCAGTGTAGTCAAGACAGAAATGTGGGAAATTTTAGAAACAGGAGATCACAACATTTCATCTTCTACCTAGATAACAAGGGAAAAAAACAAAACAACAATACAAAAATAAAACCAAAAGGCAGTACAGCAGTATCTGTGAAACACCATTAGGAAAGTGCTGATAACATATTCAGATGGAGAGAATTACAGCCAGCAATGATCTACCTAAGGCACCACCATGTTGCCAGAGGAAAAGTCTTTTTTCACCCTAGAACAAGATGATACCCATAAAAAATTGATATGGCTTTGATATTTTAAGTCTCCATTTCGCAATACCTGTGTGTCCTCACAAAACTCCTATTTTGGTAACCCCATTTGCAAGGTCAATTTCTCCCCTTGGCTCAATTCAACAAGGAACTTTATTATTATGAACTCTTCTAAAGTAATGCAGGGGCTGTTAAACATCTCTATAATTCATATGGGAAACATCAATATTTCACTAGTGGGCAAAGTCATTCCTGACCATCCACCTAATAAATATTTTTTTAAATTAAGGTGGAATCTAATCTAGTACTGTGGTTATGTAAATAACAGAAGTACCTATGAACTAAACAAGACTGTAAAGTTCTTAAAGGGACCACCAATTAAAAAGCCTCATACATATACATATACACATATGTAAAAGTGAAATTACTTTGCTTTTGAGAAATCAACCCAAATATGCCCTGGTTAGGTAACCACACGGTAGTCCAGAAATTAAATTATCTGAACAATTAAGATACTCAATTTTACTGTAGCAGGAACACCTACCAAAAATAAGGATGAAAGCTGTGAGTAAGGCTGCTGGCAGTGACTTTGAAAGTTCCAACACTGTGAGGTAGGCAAAGGGAACCAGGCAGGAGCCAAGAAATGCACAAAACTGCAGGAAAAGATCATGGGAGAAGTTATAACCCCACCTACAGTGAAGACCTCTCCTCTCCTCTCCTCTCCTCTCCTCTCCTCTCCNGTGTTGCAGCAGCTGAACTGAGTCACAACATCAGACAAAAGCCAACTTAACAAAAACACTGCTCAGAGGACAGAGGCTTACTCTCTTCTGCAGAGGTGTCAGCAACAACAGTCAGTCACACTCTTGCTAGACTACACCAGATACTCATTAGAGGATGTATCAAGTAGGTGCACTACACATCCACTACACTCAGCCATTTTTAACAAGATACTAGATTATGAAAGCTAAGAACAAAATACACCTGCATCTTATATCTTTAGCAGACCAGATTCCTCTCTTCTATACAAATGAGACCAAGGATAGTTGGAGGAAAAAGAGCAGAAATCAAAACAAAAGAAAACAAGACCATAGTAAAATTTATTATCTTTAATGTCTGTTTCTAGCATCTGTCCCACCTTTGGCTCAGGGAAATCTAAAATCATGAACTTCTGGAAACTAAACTAAGAAAACATGGCCTCCCAGTTTTCAGTTTTCTTGCTAGGTAGTAGCAATTGGCAATTGTTTCTCCTTTTGACTTATCTGCTGTCAGTTATATAGCTCTTGGTTTTCCTAACTAGCAGTACAGCCAGGGTTTCAGATTGAATAGAACTGTGAATTCTGCCCTGCTGTCCCAGGCTCCATCAGCATGCTCAGCTCAGTGTCACTGGTGGTGGCAAACTGCAGGTGAGAGTAGACAATACTGGCTTTTTGATATCCCTGGCTCCCCAGATTAGCCAGGCACAATGGAGTGAAAGAAGCTCAGACTCAGCAGTGTTTGCTTTGCAGAACAGGCAAGGTATCTATGCCATGCAGCAGTGTAGTCTCACTCATTAGCAGGAAGAGCTGGCCTCAATTTTCACTTTCTCACCTGGTCTCTCACACTCATTGAGACATATGCACAATAGAACCACTAACACTTTTCAAAGGAGCTTAAAGACAAGGCACAAGGCTAAACAGACCTCTGACCTGATCAAGGAGAGCTGTTCTTAAGATGTAACACTGTATTGAAAGGCACAGGAAAGCTAACCAGCTTACCACTAGCCTGCAGAGCCTTACCCCTCTCATCCCTATGTAGTTGTGCTGCTCATATCGATCCCCTGGCTTTTGGAAAGGAAATGTACCATCATATCCACTAAGGTAGCCAGCAAGCCCAATCAGCATCTGAAGAGGAAAGGTGAAAAAACTGGTCAGGAAAAAACACACTGGAGTAAAAAGTACCCAGGTTAGCAGCAGGTAAAATTTTTATTGAAGCCACACTGATCCAGAGGACAAATAATTCAGACACATCATCCAAAAAAGAGTTTATTTACAGAAATCATATGTACACATACTGTCCTTTGTCTAAAGGCGAGATCAGAATTATTTTTGCAAGACTATGATAATAAACTCAAGAAAAATACCAGGCGTGGAATTGAGCAGAGAGAATTCTGTAGAGTCTCCCATAGCTCCCTATCCCTTTAGTTTCTGGAGACTCAGTTTGAAAGGAAGATAACTTTGACAAGGCAGGAGGAGGCACCTTCATCCACACTACACACTGTTGCTAAAACAATTTCATTTACAGAACAGGAAATCAGAGCTCTCAGGGTCATTTATGGAAGGCATCTCATCTGCTCACAAGTTATCAGGAACTGTTTGCATCCTTTAAAATTAAGGCTTCTATTACATATGCCCTCCAAGTGTCACACTGATTTTTTCATGTCAAGCGTTTCAAAAACACAACATGCAATACTACTTGGTTTTCTTATATTTGAAGCATTTTTTGTGAAGACAAAAAGTTGTAAGTTGAGCCTCTGGATATAGAATGCAAATTGCTACGATGTCAACAACAGTTAGGAAGGACTTTGCTGTTCACCACATCCTTTGACCAGAAGGCAGAGGCAGGCTTTTACTGGCCCACTCCTGTGGCTTCTGAAACATGTAAGAGAAAAAGCAGTTTACCTTCCCCAAAGGGGGATGGACATCAAAGAAGAAGGTCCGATTAATGTAGTAACTTCCCATCTTCCCAAAATGAGTTTCATCCCAACTGGAAAAAACATTATCAAATCACAATGACCAATCTGCTAAAATGCTGAAGAGAGTAAAAAAAAACCAACAAAAACCAACAAAAAACTAAGAAGGTCTTTTGACTTATGCTTTTTAATAGTATAGAGGGTTACTGCCATACATTCGGTATGAAACAATGTGTTACACTCAGTAGGAATCATGGAGAGCACTGCAGCCACCGTAGGAAAGGACCTTTGTTAAAAGAGTTTGGTATTATCACTTCAAAAGCTCTGGTATGCCCTTCTGATTCCAAACTGACCTTAGCGAGGTTAAAAAGTCGGCCAGGTGCACACAGATCCCAAAACCGCCCCCCGGACCCGGTGCCCCCCTTGCAGCACGTCCCGAGAGCAGCGGGGAGGGCGCGGGGGCCAGGCCGGGCTGGCCCTCACCGCCGCGTCCCGTCTCTCCACCTGCCGGGGATAGGCCGGGACCCCTCCCACGCCGGGCAAGGCCGGGAGGGAAGGGGCGCGGGCCGGGAGCCGGGGCCGCTGTGGCCGGGAGGAGGCGGACACGCACCCACCCGCACCCCGGGCAGCGCCCCGTACCATACGTGCGGCGGCTCCCGCAGGCGGTGGAAGCGGGAGGCGAAGCTGAGGACGGTGACGAGGCCCAGCGCGGCCGGGCGGGTGGCGGCGGCCCGGGCCGGCCCCCGGCGGGGCTCCCGCTGGCGCGGCGGCANNNNCGGCGATGGCAGCGCCAGAGCCGGAGGGAGCGGGGCTTGGGGCGGCGGCTCTCCGCCTTCGGCCGGCGCGGGCCTCGCCCGGTTCGGCCTTGGCGCCGGCTGTGGCTTCTGGTGCCGCGGAACCCCGGGATGGCGGTGCCCGGGAGCAGCGCGCCTCTGCTGCCCACGCCTGCACTCGTGTCTCTGTGGATAGCATGTTAATAAAATGCTTTAGTGTGCTAATGCTTCTAGCGGTGGTGCCTACTTACCACGTTTTATTCGCGTGCATCATTCACACCAAATCCTGCTGAAGGGATACTGAGAATTTAGGAGCAAATCTGGTTTTTCTGCTTTATATTTGAACCCAGCAGAGTAGAAGCAGTGCCTTTCAGGCACCGAGGTGTCCCGACGCCAGCCCCCAAGGAGCAGTGTACGTGTGCAGGCTGCT
Source organism: Thryothorus ludovicianus (assembly GCA_013397245.1). Taxonomy (NCBI): domain Eukaryota; kingdom Metazoa; phylum Chordata; class Aves; order Passeriformes; family Certhiidae; genus Thryothorus; species Thryothorus ludovicianus. The sequence continues at coordinate 174,434 of VZTB01002445.1, forward strand.
GGGCTTGGTGCGTCTCGGGAAAGGTGAGGGATTTGGCCTTTCCAAGTGCATCCCGAGTATCACCTGGAAAGAGGTGGTATCCAGGGTAGACCGTGCTGAAGAAGACAGGAAACCAGAGAGGTCAACACACAAAGTTTGGGGTGTTTGTTCTGTCTTTCACAACAGGGAAATGCATTTCCCAAATTTTTACTCTGGACTGGTATTTAAGCCCAGACTTTCTTCACTGGTTGCCAGAAATGAAAACAAAACCAAACCAGAACTCTCAGTAGATATCAAGTAAATCCTGTCCTCCTGCTGTCATCCCAACTCCAACCAGTCTAAACTGCAGGTTTTGGGGATTTTATCCCGCAGGGTTGTAAATGCAGGAAATGGACCACACTCAGCATTTCCTCTGAGGAAGACACAGTGACACTCTGGGGTCTGTCCAGTGAGGACAAAACATTTCTGCTGTCTCCAGTATTTTGTTAGCTGATTATTTTTGCCTGTGATCTGCCCTTCTGCTAGGAGCAAAACATGAATTCAAGAGATCACTCCATGCCTCAGTCTCTGGAGACAGTTCTCAGCTGGACAGTGGGTTTCCATGTTCTTTTTGGTGAAATCCCCCAGAACCTTGAAATCATAGAGCAAGACAATTAGCTTAGCACAGTTTATTCCAAATGATAGCACAGGCTGTAAAAAAGAACTGCAGAGAGAATCAGAAGAAATGTCTCTACTGGCTGAGAGGCCAGAGTCCAAAACAGATGTGGTGAAAAACATAAATTTCTAGAGTATCTTCAATGTAGAAAATCCCCTGTACTAGCCAGTACTGATGGGAAGGGGGGCTACTGGAGCACACTAAGGAATCTCCCTGAAAAGACAGCCCATTCCCACAGCTAGCAGTCATTTCCTAGTGAAACAGAAATTCTGCAGGCAGCTTTGGTTTTCTTGTTTTCCAGAGTTAAATTTCTGCATTGGCAACTGGTGACAGCCTGGGAGGCTGTCTAGAATCTTATTTGTTTCTGCTTGAAAAGTGGAAATAAGAATGGTTCCCAAATGTGCTTCCAAGCTTAAATCTGGTTAATGGTTTGGATATCAGGGCTGGGAGAGGGTGACTGCAGTGACTCAGGATTGAATCTGACTGGCTAGCTTTTGTGTCCTGGGCACAGACTGCGGGGCGTAGTCCTTTCCTCATTGGTTTTACAAGAGAAGCCTTCCCCCATTCCAATTGAGTTAAAAGGGAAAACACAGAGGTTGTTTTTATTTCGTGGGAACAACTGCACACACCATGGCATCTGAAAAGGTGAGAGTTTGGACAGGGTGGAAGCATCTGGGAAGGCTGCCTTAGTGCTATAGTTCAGGTAGAGATGAATTGTCTGTCTTCGTGGCTTTCATATCAAACAGGAGAAGCTCTTCTTGTTTGGAAAGAGATCTGTTTTTTCCCTGTACGGTTGGAAAAGCTATTTCATGCCATGCAAATAGCCAGTGCAGGTGCTTGGCACAATCAGTACAGAAATTGTTTCAGAAATCTAAGATGGGATAGAAGTTAGCAATATTGGACAGGGACAAAGAGGGAAGCTTCATAGTGAATAATTTCAATGTCATTTGTGTGTTGCTGGAAACATCAAGTACAACTGGATAACAAGAAGGCTATTTTGAGAGACAGTGATGCTACCTGTATGCCCAAATCAGGAACAGTTACTTTTAGAAAGGAGCCCTCTCACCTCTAAACATTGCTCTCCTCTGTCGTAGAGTTCCTGAAATGCCTTGTGTTCACGTATTCTTCTCCTAATATACACAACACTGTGGTGCTCCCACCATGTAACCCTTTTCTGTTTCTCTCCTCAGCCCATACTTTACAGCTATTTCCGAAGTTCCTGTTCTTGGAGGGTGCGAATCGGTAAGATTCAGTGTTGATCTCTATTTTTTTTTGTCTCAGTATTGCAGTATCCTCCCCTTCACTAATGCAATTAATCAATCACTTATTAACAGAGAGGTCAGCAAACATGAGCCTGGAACAGGCATCTCCCCATGAGGAGGGAGGGGAAGACTGCATCTTACCTGGAGCAGGTGGAAGAGAGGGGAATAAGAGGGTTTCATGATACTGCCTCAGAATCTGGCCTGCCTAGGTCTTGTGAGCTAAGCAAGACTGGGAATGGTCCCTACTTGTACTGAGACAGAAAGGTTTTACAGGTGAGCACATGGCCCCCTGCCCTCTATAAGCCAAATCAGGAAGGGCTGTGTTGCAAAGAGTTGCAAAGTTTATTTTAAAAAATGCAGTGGTTTTGCCAGGACTGATCTTTAGTACTTTGGTCCTTCATTTGCCAGAGCACTGTCTTCTTGGTGGACTCAGGCCACCCTCCTTGTGGGATAGGGTCTTTTTTCAAATGTAGATGCTAACATTCCCTGACCTAATTACCAATGAAACTGGTCCCAGTGTAGCTGTCTGAAGTTGTTCACTCTGCTCTCCCTAGCACTGGCTCTGAAAGGAATTTCCTATGACCTGGTCCCAGTGAACCTCATTAAGGATGGAGGACAGCAGGTAAGGCTAAAAATACCCCTGCTCTCTCCAGGGGTACTGAACTTGGGGATCATTGGATCCCAAGGAGACTTGGGATTAAGAGGCAAAAGTTCACAGGCAAAGTTACTGAATTCCTCACCACTTCTCTGTAATTAATAGTTGCTTTCAGCCAGTATTCCCTAGCATGTGAGATATGAGGAGAATATGACTGCAGGAGACTAGAGGCTTTTTCTTCTCTCAAACATTTGTGACTGAATCCATAAGGCTGAGGATCTTTTGCTTACCATGATACAACTGAATATATCTGGAGCACAGACTTCAGAGAAGCTGCCCTGCACTTTAAACAGACTCAACTTCATTCAATTAGCACCAGAAAAAGCATGGAAGTGGGGATAGGGGGTGTCCAAAAGATGCTAAATGATATTGCAGGGGCCTGCAAAAGGAAGAGGTGGGTTGCCAAAAGAGATTCTTCACTGAGACCTTATGGGGGGTCCATAGGAGGGAGTTGTTCACTGGCTCAATGAGCTGGTATGGGCTAAGGCAGAGGTGGACAACTGGGACAGTAATGGTGGCACTGATGAAGTGCCACCCATTGTGGGCATTGTAATTGTGCTTTATCAAGAGATAAGGCAGTCTGGCCCTGGATGCAGTGATCCCTGAGCTCCAGTGAGAGCTTGCTGTGGGCTAATAGTACAGCATAATTTACTGCAAAGGTTAGCATTATGGTAGAGTGAAAAAACAGATAGGAAAAAATTTGGTAACTGAGTTCGAGAGAATAAAACAAGGAGGAAGAATTTCTTACTGCTGTAGAGTAATCTCAGATTTGTTTCCACAGTTTTCTGCTGAATTCAAGGCACTGAATCCAATGCAGCAAGTCCCAGCCTTGAAAATTGATGGCATCACCCTTTCTCAGTCAGTGAGTTATGTGCCACGTCCCTGTTAACCTTTCACTCCAGCCTGCTACACAATCTAGATGGGATGGCTTTGTCCCATCTCTTTTCCTAGAGCTCTCACCTATACATTGGAAAAGAGGTGGCATTTATGATCCCACTTGGGAATGAAAATAGCACCTAGTCCCTGAAGGGAAACTACTGTCAAGGATTTAAGTTCAGTTCTGCTTTGGTTCATAACTCCACCTTTTCACTAAACAGTTTGTAGTCTTTGATGGCTGTTTCATGGTTTGCCTGAAATTACAGCTGGACCAAATGACAACAAGGTCACAGGCCAGTGTCAGAGGGGTTATTCTGCTTCTTGGATGGGTAATAAACTGCCTTCAAAAGCTGTTGTATTCTCTTGGATCAGCTCCCCTTTCCCAGCTGTGCAGGATGTGAAGTTTTCCTTGGCTCTCCAACAACCTCCCATTATCTCTTTGTTCATTACAGCTAGCTATAATTAATTACCTAGAAGAGACACATCCTAACCCCAGGCTCCTGCCCCAGGATCCGAAGAAGAGAGCCCAAGTCAGAATGATCGCTGATCACATTGCCTCGGGCATTCAGCCACTCCAGGTACTGCCTTGTCACATCCATGCAAATGAGAAAATTAGAAAGGATTTCTGTCTCTGAAAGTCTCAGTCTCCTTAAATTGTTGCCAGCCAACCAGGTGGCAGAACTTCAGATTGGTGTGCTAGCAGATAAAATCTGCTGAATCTCTGCCTGATCTGCCTGTCTATAGCATCCTAGTGTTCTTTCCAGAAAGAGCTGAATCCATATAGTTTTACTGCTGAGTCTAGGACATTTTAGGAAGAAGAGAACTGAGCAGCCCAAAGGGAAGAGGCAAAGGGATACATGCTTTTCCCATACAGCAGGGTAGTGCCAAGAGAAAGATACAGCAGGGTGCATGATTCAGTGCAGGTGAGGTCAGGGCTGACCCAGCCAACTGAACTCAGGCCAGGGGTTCAGCCTTGGCAATTCCTCATCTCCCCTCTCTTCCACTGGATGACACAGTGGACAAGATCCAGCCAGCAGTAGCCCTCTAACCTAGAGATTGCTTTGCCTTCACAGAACCTGAGTGTCCTGAAACAAATGGGGGAGAAAAAAATGGAATGGGCTCAGACCTGTATCACATCTGGATTTCAAGGTACATTCCACATCCAAAATGATCAGTATTTTTGCTGACCTTACAAAATACTGCACTGCTTGCATTCTACTTGCCTTTTTAAGCAGAATCACAGATATTCCTAGGCAGGTGTGCTGGGGTCCTGCCTTGCTGGCTGAGACAGTGCTCTTCCTGCCCAGAGTTTCTTGTCCAGGACTAGTAGCTCCCCAGGATCTCAGAGGAAAGATGTGCACAGAAGACTTCCCCAGGAAGAGGGAAAGGCTGGTACCATCCTGCACACTGCAGTAGTTGATTTATTCTGAAGCACAAGTGTTCACAGCACTTCTAAAGCTCTACATATATAGATAGACAGATATAGATACATAGATATGCTTTTGTATTTAGATATCTAATGGCAAACTCCCACAGAGTCTAGCAAGTAGCAGAGTATTTCTTTACCTCTTTGAGAGAAATAAAGTTCTTTTGGTTCCCTTAAAACCTTTTCCCCCATGTGCTACAATGACAAGCCCATCTTCATTTGACAGACACAAACTGACTGAACCATTGCATTTTTCCCCTCCCCAATCACATATTTCTATATTTCTACAATACTCATAGTATTTCAAGTGCATTGTCTGAAGCAGCTGAAATCACCCTGGGTCCAAAAAAGCTGAAGGACCCTAAAGACTCCCATAACTACAGTAACTATTTCTGTTCCTTCTAGTTTCTATTCCAAAAATGCTCCTTTTTCATACTCTGCTTGGGGTTAAGATGCCCTTGTTCATAATTCCCAGTCTAGAAAGTGTTTGGTGTTCCTTTCAATTGCCTTTCCAATGCCTCATTCCAGTATACCACCTCTCTTGACAGCACTGGAGCAGATCCTGCAGCACACTGCTGGACGCTACTGTGTGGGGGATGAAGTAAGTACCTGAGAGAGCCCTGTGTGCCATTGCAGAACTGAAAGGCCCAGTATCTTACCCTAAAATAGGAAATAAATTAGTTGAGGAGACAAGAGCACAACCTCATCCAGTGCCTAGAATTACATGCAGTGCTTCACCATAATAAAAAACAGCTGCATGGATCCTACTTAGGCCATTACTGACTGGCAGAGAGTTATGGAGATGTTTACTTGTCCCTGCCTATAACCTGCTGATGGCCAGATTCTGCAGCTGTATCTAGAATCTGGCTGGTACTAGAGGATGCGGAAAAAAATGATATATCATTTCATCTTTATGGGATTTGGACTTCAACGTGTCCTGTCATAGGGGCAAAGCTTGGCTCAACAAACGTGGGTTCAGTTCTTACCTCTATTCTATGGAACCTTTAACCAACTTTTATTTTTCTGCTCTGATCATCCAGTTTTAATATGGACAGATTTCATAGAGCTCACATAAAAACTGGTCAGATCCTTACCAAACTAGAGGCAGCTCAGGCCTTTTCCATTTATTAGTTCTTCTGCCAGGCAAAAGATCTTTCTTATAAAAGTCTTAGAAAAAAGGAAGGCTCCTGCATTATCCTGGGATGCAGAGGATTGTCTGTAGCAGCCTTATGGAGCCCTTGGTAGGCAAAGGCTACTTACAAGATCTCATGTTGGAGAATAACACATGCTCTGAGAGGCACCCAGGGCTGTGTGCCCTGCAGAGCAGGGTGGGGGCAGCTGTCTCTGTCTGGAGATAGGCAGCCAGCAGCACTGTCCTTTAGTCCTCCTTTCAGACTGCAAGTCTCTGAGCCTGTGTACAGAGGCCCTATCAGATATCAAGTCTTGGCATTGGCAGGACCTGCTTGATACTCCTGCAAACAAGCAAAATTTACTTAACTTTTCCCAGCCATGCAAACACCCCTCTCCCTCCCTCCCCTCCCTCTGCAGCTTGCCAGGAGACCTGTTTGCTCAAAGGCAGTTGCCATAGAAGCACAGTGTCCTTGAGGTCATAATCAGCTGGTAAATATAAAGTTCCCTAAAAGCTGATGGTTTCTACTAGTGACTGCAATGTAGTTCTTTTTCTTGTACTGTTGCTGTAGTATGAATGCTGAATTAAAGAATTAGATTATCATGACAATCCCTCATAAAATAATTTAAAAATTATTAATAAAAATAATAAAAATAAATAAAATAATTTCTTTCCTGGTCTCAAAGCCTGGGAAAAGTGTGAGGAGACAGGCTCTGAGTTACTCTAACCCCTTTTCGCTGCTATATTTGCAGGTTTCCATGGCTGATCTGTGTTTAGTGCCTCAAGTTGCCAATGCTGAAAGGTAATTAAGGCTAAGCTTGAGATATTCTTCAACACACCTACTTATGCTGGGTTGTCAGAGTTTACCTTCTGCTGCTCCTTGTGTCTGTTAGAAAGTATCCCTCCTGCCTGCCCTATCCACCTATGTTTCTTCTCTACATGAATTTTCATATTTCATAAACACTGTTTCTTTTGGAAGTAAGGAGTTGTGGTCTCCTCTTAGATGCCCCTGGAGAAACCTGATCTATCACCTTAGAAAAGCTGAGGTTGCCCACACTTCATTTTCTCTATCCCTGTTTGCTCTATTCTTACACTGCACACTGGAGGAAAAGATTAATCAGATTTTATTTGTTTAAAGCCTTAAACCCATACAAGCAGTATGCTTTTCCCAGGAAAAGCAGTGTCTTCTTACCTTGCACTGCACATTATGTAAAAATCTGGTGAAGATCACACAATCACAGAATCGTTGGGGTGGGAAGGGAATTCTGGAGGTCACCCAGTCCAATTTCTCTGCTAGAGGAAGTGGCACAGGATTGCATCTGGCTGGGTTTTGAGTATCTCTAGAGAAGGAGACTTTACAATCTCTCCAGGCACTGATTAATCTCTCTAGCATTTGTTTTTAAGCCCACAAGGATGAACCTTTTCCATTAGTGTAAATGCCTGTGAAAACACCTCCAGGGAGGGAGTTCTGTCACACTGCTCTGCACTTCTGCTCACTGCTGCACTGGCTCTTCAACTCATAGTACTTCACACATTCTTTTCCTTTTACAGATTCAAAGTGGACATGGGTCCATATCCCACAATAAGCAGAATAAATAAAGCTCTCTTGGAGTTAGAGGCCTTCAAAATAAGCCACCCTTCCCGGCAGCCAGATACTCCTGCAGAACTGCGAGCTTGAAGCCTTTCTACTCATTAGATCTAGAAAGCTGGCATGATAAAGAAGACAACACCTACAGTTTGAGTAGGACTTCAGTGCCAGTAGGAATCCCTAGTACTATTGTTTCCTTTATATCTGGAAGGGAAGGACAGAGGACCTGGAAATGGTGTGGATGATGCACAGGAGCTATGCCTGTGCTGGAACATCTGCAGCTGCTAGTTTTTTCTATGCAGTCTTTCTCCATGAAACAGATTAAAGCAGAAGTATCAAGAATAATCAGAACTTCCCTCTGTATGGCTTTGGGCTGGGGAATGTGTCCACAAACAATTGTGAGGCATTGAGCCAATGCTATTTCCCACAGGGGCTACTTCTTTCTACCACCTACAAAAAGAACATCAGGGAATCAGTATGCACAGTGTGCTTATCCTTGGAGCTGCCTCAGAACCACAGCACAGTCATCAGTTCCATGGATATAAACAATAAGATCTAGTCTCTGATGGAAGATAGCTTAACCCTTGTTAGGGTCTTGAAAGAGCCAAGTCAGGAACTCTGTCACCCCTTGCAATAACAAGAGCAGTAGCATGGAATTTATAAAAGGTCTGCCTAGAGCAAAGCTAGATGATTGTGCCATAGACAGCAAGGCACAACCAGCTCTCTCCCCTACACTGAAAATTATGTTCTCTTCTTTTTCCCATCCTCAGATACTGCTCTAGGTGTTTTCCTAGCCTTCAGCTGCAGGCTGTTGCCCAAGGGAATCCCACCCCAGGTTCCCTCCAAACCAGAATCATGCCTGTACTTTTACTGTGAGGACTTTCCAAATAGCAGCAGTAAATACCATTCCACTCACCCCAAATGAAACCAAACACCTAAGTCACTTTCAAAGCTGAAAGCACCCTGGGAATTCCAGCTAAAAACCTGTAGGGCAAGAAAGGAACCCATAACCTCGTGTCTGTGTTCTTGTGCAGACTCAGATCCCACTGAATGTTTTGGCACCTTAGCCCAAATATTGTATATCAGGTACCCTAGGAGAACAATACCCAATGGCCTTCAGACTATAAACCCACCATGTCTTGTACCAAGGTGGCATTTAGCCACATACAGATACCTGGACTGCCATGTTGCTTGGACTCATTTATTGCCATCCATATCTGTATTTAGGCTGGTGAAGAGCCTTGCTGTTTAGGCTCATTCTGAGAATCATGCATTATCCTAGGTCCAGCTGGATCTTGACTGTGCTGTTATAAAAGGTCCCAGCACAGTTGGAGCCCCCAAAGACCAACACTGTGTGCAGGTTCTGCTCCTCTTTGTTCTTGTCCATATCCATCAAGTGAGCAGGAGTCAGCTCAAGCAATGTGTGGCCAGCTCGGGGAACAGAGCAGAGGTCGTGGTGGATCACTGTGCTCCATGAAAGAGTGTCTGAAGTGGAAAGGGGATACAGTACTGACAAGCCCATTCCTAGTGCTAGGGATGACAAATGGACTAGACTAGGTGTTCAGAAACACCACTGCAGCCCCAGAGTCACCTTCAACTATCAAAACAGGGCAGGAGAGTCACTCACCCAGGTGGAAGACAAAGGCATCATGCAAGGCTCCTCTGGCATTGCAGCCGCCACTGATCAGAACCTTCTGGTCCGACACAGCCAGAGCTGCATGAAAACTGCGACCAAAGCAAAGTCAGAAGGTGACTACAGGAAAACCTGCTGGGATGGCCTCAATCAACAGTTGGCAGGGATGGGCAGACTTGTTCAGGAGGCTGGGGGCTTAAGCAGCAGGAAGAAAGCTGACTTCTGCTTCTCTCTGCCCTGACCTGCAGAATAACCCTAAAAGAGATGTTTGCCTCTGCAGGTCAGGCCACAATCAGGCCTGAAGAGCAGCACATTATCTCAGAAGAAGCTGTCAAAACTCTATGCTTTGCTCTGTGGGGTGAGATAGCAGGCCAGCTAGGCTCTGCATTGATTTAGATCATTGTGCTAGTGAGCAATTCTTTCCCTTTAGGGGAAAAGCATCATCCTGGTACAAGAGCTTCTTCCTCTGTGTGGCACAGTACCTCTCCTGGCACTGTGAAGACCAAAGAGCAGGCCATATATACAGTTTACTAGCACATGGCAGAAAGCTTACCCTAGCCTGAAAGACAGATTTCCAGGGAGACTAAGGAATATCCCCCCATACCATAGACACCAACAAGGACAGCACAGGAATTCCTGGCCCCACAGCAGAGAGATCATCATTGTATTTTGACTAATGGGACAGAGATATGCAGCTGGGTCTGCTCACAAGCACTGTTTAAACCTGGCTTCAAAGAGAAATAACAGAAGATAGCTCCTGGGTCTGCAACAGGATCTTACCAACGTGCAGAAGGCTGTCCTGCCAGGAGGGGGACTGGTGTGTACTCCATGAAACCTGACAGAGAAAAGGCAGGTGAAATGTCCAAAAACCTGAGCCTCATGATTAGACAAAAATTTAGATGCTCTGCCACATCAACAACCTGTCTTCTCTATTACCCAACTTCTTCCAAAAAGAAGTTCTTCATCCCCTCCCTTATTGCCCCAGAAAGGTTTATTTTTTAACCCATAGTTTTTCATCTCCATTGCCTCAGGAGTTTGTATAATGTTACGGCTATTTTCCCATTGAGCACACCTCACTCCCAAGTCTCTGTCTTTGAACAGACCTTCCCAAGGCAGCCAGATGGCACAGACTTTCTTACCCAGATCCAGAATGTGCATGTCACTGAGGAAGAGAGAAGTCCTCCGACCCCCAAAAATTAGCAGCTTGTTTTTCAACAGAGTAGCTGAATGCCTGGACAGAGAACAAAAAAATGAATAAAACATCTTCAGCAAGTTTCCAAAACTTCCATTTGAGCCTTGGCCTCTTCTATTGGGCTGCCATAGCTTCAGTGTACACCTGGGACAGAATCCCATCAGGATTCACAACACGAAGTACTGAGAATCCCACTTCTCTAAACACAGCCCTATCTTAAGGGGTACATGGTGAAGTACAATCACCTAATATTTAGGAAATCACACTGGTGTAGGAGGAAAGGTAAGCAGAAGTTTCCTGCACTATTTTGGATAGCTGGAATTAGAGCACTCTCACCCAAGCCTAGGCAGAGGCTTCTCTCCTTCTGAAATGGGCTGATACCAAATTTCATGCTCTGGATTGAAGACATAGAGCACGTTGCTGCAGGGTGCAACTGCCAGTGATGCCTTTCTGGGAAAAGTTCCTCCAAAAACAAAGAGCTCCTTGTGGTAGATAGTTGCACTGTGGTAGGTAAGCACTGGTATCCTCCCTTTAGCCTAGAAAAAGTTCAATACATAGTTGTTACAAGAAGTGCATTATTTGCTGCATGATCCATAGGAAAGGGGCATGCAGTGAGTTTGACAAGTCTCAATTTTCACTTTATTGTCTCCCCAGCCAGATCTTTGCTGCACAGGCAGACAGGACATTCTTTGCATGCTCTACAGCACCAGAATGCTCTGATAAGAAAAGGAAATCAGCTTCCCACACCTTCCTCAGAAGATGTCAGGGAACAGAAAGATCTCATACAGACTTACTCTGTAAAAGCCATTTTGTGCTTTACCAGGAAAGGGACAGACAGTCCCGTGCTGACAAAGGCTCAGAATTCTGCTGTGCTGAGGGCAGATCCTGATTTGAGAAGACCAGCTCTTCACCTCAGCATCTGGTGCTGCTCTCAGTGGCACCATATAAAATGAGAGGCCATTTCCCTCTGCTGCTTGTAGAGTACCTCCCACCCTTGAGATGGGTCAGCCACACCCTCTGCAGCTATTTTTTCTCATTGCTTCATTCACGGTAGGCACAGCTCCTGTTTCCATTCATCATGTGGCTTTTCAACACAGCCTCCTAATATCTGTCAAACCCAGCTATGCATCTCAAACAACCTGCAGCAACAGTGGACCAAGACTAAGGACTTGGGCACACGGACTGCCACATTCAGGCAGAACCTGCCACCCTGCCTGCACTTCTGTCTTGGAAGAGACACAGTACTCACAGCCACAAGGAGCCATTTCCAGGTGACTGTGTCCAGAATGTAGACGCTGCCGTAGTCTTTGTCCTCCCTTATGCCCCCAAAGATGTAGATACGCTTGGTATCAGGGTCATAGGTAGCTGTGTGACCATGCAAGCACGATGGCATGGCATTTTGCAGCTGGAAACCCACTGGAAGCCACAAATCATTGTCTGTGGGAGCAACATTAGACACATGGTGTGGGAGTTCAAAAATGCTCTTTATTTCTATAGATTTAAAGAATATGCCATAAGATCTTTACTCAAAACCTTGCTCCCTTTGTCTCCTCTGCTTTGATTCAGTTAGAGGGAACTCATACAGAATTGTATCTCACTCTTCCTCACCACTCACCACACAGAGACTACAAACTGCACTGTTGCTTTTACCCCTTAAAAATCCAACTCTTTCCAGAACTTGTACCTTAGTTCCTAGAGGACTCTCAAGTACAATCCCAGAGCCTCAAAAGGCACACTATGCTGTCAGCTCAGCCTTGTGATGTGCCAGATGTGATGCCTCCACTTGCACAGATACCCAAATACCCTCTTCCCATCTGCATGAGCTATCTTCAAGTCCCACTGTCCCCCTTGCTTTTGACAATCCCAAAGTCCCCACCAATTTCCAGCTTCCAAAGAGCATCCCTGCAGGACTGTTGATTGACACCTTCTCCACCAATGAGAACAGCTGTCCCCAGGTCACAGAGGCACATGGCATGGCACCACCGAGGGCTGGGACTGCCTGGGGAGGGAAGAGCACAGGCCTGTGAGCAGTCAGACAAGACACCCTCAGCTCCCTTCCCTGCTGGGGAGAACAAGCCACCTGAAAGCTCAGAGGGGGAAATGGTAAGGCACAGCTCCCTGGTCCCTCCCCTCTGCAGGGAAAAATACATATGTCCCTGAGCAATATTTTCAGTTGGCTTGGATTAATTGCTGTACTTAGAGACCTCAGTAGCAAGGAGTAGTTGGATGTAGGATACATTCAGGCTGCTTGGATGTCCCCCATTTACTACCCCATCTCCAGAAGTGATATCCCAGTTGCACACCTATCCTGTGCTACTCTTCATGAGGGAGGACTACCCAGGCACAGCTTGTCAGTGCCTAAGGTAGAACAATCAGAAGCCTGGAGCTGCTTCCAGAGGTATTCCTTGTATTGCTCTCTTCCTCCTCCCTTCCCCTCCTAGGCCTCTGCCATTGGCTGAGCAAACTAAAAAAATACTTTTTAATCAAAGTCTATTTCATACCTTACCTTTTTTCCTCAAAGAGCTATGTACCCAGAGGTGTGCCTGAGATTCAGAGGGGCTAAAGAAACATATTTGAGAGCCTGATAGTACTGGAAGCACTGATGGCAATTGCTTGAAGAGAAACAGTATATACACACAACCTACTTGTTATCCTTGATCACTGGGGAGTTACACGATGAAGCATAAGAGGCTTCTGATGTTGAAGGGAAGGAATATCATCACTGAGTGACTGAAAAGACAAACCAGGGTCTAGGAGCCACATCCTCACCTTGCAACTCCTTCACCGCCAGATCTGCAGAGGGAACACAGATGGCCCCATAAAGCAGCCAGCAGACATACTGTAGAAAGTGCTCAGCTCCACTGTGTAAGAGCCCTTTGACCTTCCTTCCTCCAACCTCCAGCACAAAGCTACCTCACTGCAACAAATAAGTTGCAAGTCCAAGAATCACGAATTATGTCTCATCAGAAGAAACGCAGAAGAGCAGGGCACATTTCCTCAGACTGCCAAATGCTGTCTCCATTGCATTTTACCCCTCTGATGGAAGTTCATTTCCCCACTTCTCACACTGCCTGCAGCAGACAAAACTTTATGATGGAGCTACATTTGCCTTTATGACAAGGAAGCCAAGTCCCAGTAAGTAATTTCTTATGGGGATCACTAAGTTATTGCCAAACTTTTACACATAAACTTGGTCACATTCTGGCGCTGACTTAGAATTCCCACTGCAGAAGCCTAAGGAGTTGTTTCCAAACCCCTTGGCAGTTACCTGCTCACTAATCAAAAGTCAGTACAATTATACTAATTTTTTATATATATATATCTTTTCATATTCTCTGTACTGTAATAATAACCAATGTCTTCTATGGACCAAATGGTATGCTGTTACTAGGGGTACAGACTAATGCAGAGGTTACTGAATGTCATAGTAGGTAACTTTCTTATGCCTTAATTTATTCTTTTGTAAAACAAGGTTAAAGACATTTGCCTTAATTTATAAAGCACTTTTACTTGTATGAAAAGATAGGCATTATGTCACAGTAAAAAGTGGTGGCACTAAGAATATCCCATGTTCTATTTCTGGCCTTTTCACAGCAGGCAAAAACTCATCAAGCAGCTGATCCAGGAATAAAGAGCATTCTCAGTATTTTTCAAAGCCAAACATACAAGCTCATCATGCCTTGGAAGCACATAGAGAAACTGACTGGGAAAGTGCAGCCCAGCAGCATTGACAGATCATCAGACCTGTAAGATAAAGCTGGAAGCTACCAGAGTTACCTTCTTCATCGAGATCTCTCTCAGATGCTGTGGGTTCAAATAAAACTTTTCTGGGCTTTTTGGAGTGGACTCTTGCTGGTTTTTGGTCAGGACTCTTCCTCCAGGCCTCACTGGATTCCACCTTTCCAGCTGGTGACTTCAGGGCACAGGGTACCACCATGGTCCTCAGTGGTGGCTGGACATCCTTCTCCACAGGCCTGGAAGCTCTGGCAGCCACCTCTGAGCTCTGACTCTTAACCTGTGACATGAGTACCAGTCAGATCAGCCCTAAAGAAAGATACCTGAGGCTACTGTAAATTGCATCTTACTGGGCCAGAGATGTGGTAACTGTTTTTAGACTCATCTTCCCATTGAGTTTTAAGGGCCCAGTATCATGCCATCAGTATCAGCTGCCAAACAGATGCTGAGCGATGTAGCTACCTGCTGCTGTGTGCTGCAGTTGGCCTTCAGCTGCTGGGCACAGCTAGAACAAGGAAGGGCAAAAAGGCTATCTGCACTAGGAATGAATGGGCTGGTTGATCATCCCACCAAGGAGTACTACCTTCAACATTTATAAAGGCATTTCAGTGGGGAAGATATTTTTCTTCAGCACAAGAGAAACTTTGGCTACAGAACTTCCTTAGCCATATCGCCACTGAAAAAAATGGCAGCAAATGTTTCAGCTAGACATCAATTGAATGGCTACTGGTGAAAGAGAAGATACTAAGAAAAAGGTGAAATAACATGAAGATGAGTCCAAAATACACATACCCCAGTAGGATCCTCCGGGTTCTGGCCAAGGGGGCTGTCATCTGCTGGGAGCACTGGTGACTGGGTGGTCTCTGGTGCAAGGAAAGGATGGGAAGGTGTACTGCTGGAGACACCTCGGAGCAGCTACAGCAGAAACAGCAACAGAATAAAAGGCCATAAATGTGCTAGCCTCCATCCACACAAAGAATGATCAAAAACATGTCCTGAAAGGGACAGATTCCCTGCAATGGAATAACCCGCCTTCCATCTCCAACAAAACAAACCAGGAAGAGCAAAGCCAGGCCCTGCAAGATGCTAAATCCATTTGCTTCAGCTCAAGGTAAAACAACTATGTAAGTACCAAAGACTCAGGAGAGAGTGGAACTGGAAGTGAACAGCTGTCTGCTGCCCGTCTCCAGTGACACACAAGGTGTTCTGGCAAAACTGTGTTCAGAGGATAGGCGTGGAGCATCATAGGGGTTTCAGGCTCAGCACAGATATGTATTACCAGACCCGTGTTTGTCAGCTCTACCTTGGAGTACACAGAAGGAAAAGGAGGGCAAGGAGGGGAGGTTCTGGGGCTGAGAAGTGACAACACTTGGGAACCTGGACAAGAGGAGAGGAGACTGTCAATTCTTTTACCTGTCCATTGACAGTCAGGACAAGCCTCACAGGGTTGCCTTTGTCCATCTCTTTCAACGAGGCCATGAAAATATCTGTTCTCCAGACATCTTCCCACACCAGAGACCTGCACAAGGGACCATGGCTTTTCAGCCCACTGAAGTGACACTGACCATGACAAAATTCCTGCTCCCATACTAGATGATAACAACCCAAAGCCAAAAGAGATGCAACCCTGAAAGCAGTGATGGTTCCAAAAGGAATCATCACTAGAAGGAAACACCATGGTGGAGGACAAGCAGGCCTGAGCATCTTTTGGATAACAGCAGCAGAATCAGGCAGCACCAGAGATCAGAAAGCTTCTCCAGGATGCCCCTCCTGACAGCCCGGCAGCTCCTGCTGTGACCTGCGGGTGGGCTCCAGCGTGCCGACCCGCTGGGGCGCGATGCCCGGGCACACCAGCACATCCACTGCGATGCTCGTGTCCGGAGAGTAACAGCTCCAGTCTCCCAGCCCGAACACCACCAGCTGCTTCGGCAACGGCAGGGGCAGCCAAACCTGGAAAGCCATCTGGCTGGCCTGGCTGCAAGGGGAGGGAAGAAAAAAGAGATATATAGTAATCAAGGAGTAAAAGAAAAGGTGAAAAAATATATTAAAACGCCTGAAAACACGTTTATGACAGGGAAAGGTGAGAGGAGAGGGCTTGTGTCATTTATAGATGAAACCATGCAAGGATGCGGGGCAGGAAACAGCCGGGGGAAGAGAAGGGAGAGGCGCCAGGGGCGGGAGCAGCGCAGGCAGGCGGGCAGCGGCAGCTCCGGGGGGCCGAGGCGTGCGGTGCCCCGGGCCGCACCTGCCGAGCCGCCGCGGCGGCTGCCGCAGG
>VZTB01002445.1:190908-262922 GCA_013397245.1 Thryothorus ludovicianus
GGGGGCGGCCCCGGCACGGCCCCGGTACGGCCCCACAGCTGCGCGGGGCCCGCCCTGCCCCGGGCGCCGCCGGCCATCCCCGTCAGCGGCAGCCCTGCCCAGCCCGGCTCGGGGGAGGAGGGCCGGCCGCTCACGGACCAGCCTTGCCTTTGTAAGCCTCTGTAGAATCATAAAATTAATTTGGTTGGAAAAGATCTCCGAGATCATCGGGAACAGCCAATGACCGAACTCCACCATGTCAACTAGAAATGGCACTACCTATCCAGTCTTAAACACCTCCAGGGAGGGTGACTCCACCACCTCCACGTGCTGTCCATTCCGGTATATAATCACCCTTTCTGTGAAGAAATTCCTTCTAATGTCCAACCTAAACCTGCTATGGCACAGCTTGAGATTATGCCCTCTTGCTATGTCACTGGCTGCCTGGGAGAAGAGGGCAAACCCCACCTGGCTACAGCCTCCTTTCAGGTAATTGCAGACAGTGAAAAGGTCTCCCCGGAGTCTCCTTTTGTCCAGGCTAAGGAACCCCCAGCTCCCTCAGCCACTCCGGTTATAGGTGATAGTATAATATCGGTTTTCTCATTCATATATTAGCTTTTTGTATCACAAGTATTTTAATACAGTATTATTTGTACTTATTTTTAACTGCTTTAGTATAGTATAATCTGTCAGTTTATGCATACACTGTATAGTTTATATGAATGATAATGTAATAAATACAGCGTTGGCTGTAGCAAAATGTTAAAGAGTAAAGCAATCATTTTTTAGTGGTAAAGCAATCATTTTTCTTGCATCTGCAGACTGACCTCTCCAAGTGATAAGATGATAGTGACAGAAACCAGAGCATAAGCATCTGGGAAGGATTTATCGAGTCCTCATTCTCAGGAAATGTGAAACAACAGGATGGAAACACGGGAAGAAATAAAATATTGACCTAATCTATAGAATATCCTGCAGATATGTTAAAACCTGCAGAGGTTGAAACCAAACAAGAGAGTTCCTGTAACACTGAAAGTTCACAAGAATGTTTGAATAATGTATGAAACACATGAATATGCATGTACCTCAGTAATGTAACAGTATAAAGATAACACTGTCTTAATCTACAAGTGTGCTCTCTTGCTAATCGCCTTTTTTTTTATCCCTTATTAAACTTTTTAAAAATTCTGAAGCATGAACTTAGTTTTTCACACTCCTCAAAGAACTTGTGCTCCAGACATTCAACATTTCTAGAGCCCAAACCACCAGAGAGGGATAATTTGCTTGCCGATTCCTAAATGATGGTACCTGTGCATATTTCTTGTAGCCTTCATGAAAAAGAACAGATGTGAACCTTGCTTCTCTTAGTCTGCAGTCAGGGCTCATATTGAAGGTAGGATGGTGGCAGATACTCCTTAAACAGTAATTACACGTGTCTATGTGTGTGTTCCTACAGAGGCTCCACTGGGTAACTGATACCACCTGTATAACAATGAGTAGTTCTGCTAAGCTTAAAACTGCAGTTGGTAAGCAAACACTACTAAAAGTAGTGACAGGACTTCAGCAGCAAAAGTACAATACTCTCTCTGTTCACCTGAAACAGGGAAGAGCCACTTCCCTGGCAGAGGCAGCAAAGCCTGCTGCAAGGGGCCTTCACAGAGCATCTCATGATCAGTGTCTTGCTGCTGCAGCCCACCCACAAAAGTTACAGAAGGGGGAAAGGGAGTGGCAGAGTGGGAGTGGATGGGAAGAGCTAATGTGAAATTTTGCATCACTTCCCTGAATCCCCACTGTTTTCTTTAGTTTTCCTCTTGGCCATATGCCTGAGCCAAGCACAAGGCTGTACCTTGAGTGCATCCTGATAAAGTAGCTGTAGCATTGTTTCTCTTTGTTGGTCTTAAAATGCAATGAAACATCTTTAACTTGGCAGAATCATCTATCCCTTGGATCACCTTGGTTTATGATTGTTCCTGCCCATCAATTAGTTTATAAAAGTGCTCCAGCCGAACATCGGACTAGAACAGAGAATTGAACCTCTGCAGCACTCGCCCTGCCAAACTTAAAATGAGATAGGTGAGAAAAGGTGACTCCTGCTACAGGCATCATTCCTCATTTTGAGCAGGAAGTGCTTCTTTCAGGACTTTCAGTAAATAGAGCCTTTGTATTATGATAAAGCTGATGAGCAAAGCAGCTGTGAAGAGCTGTGAAGGGCAAACACTTTTCTCTAGACAATTTAATGAGTATCGGTAACTGAAGAGATGTTTTTAAATCCTCCAGATTTAAAAGCTAAAGTAACAAAGGAACTATGGGATCTCTGCAAGGGGAGGTGAGAAGTACCAGTATGAAAAACTGGAGGGTAAAGTATTCAAATTCTACCAATGTCCATTATATGAGCTTGGCTACTTGCTTGTTCCTCTCCAATTCCTCAAGCATTAAGTACAATCTCAAGAAAAATATTCCAGCAAATCATTTTAACAGACAAAAGATTTCCTGGCTGGAACCATCATCATGTGCTGAGAACAGAGCATTTTCCTATCCATTTGCATCACAATCTCCTGTATACTGCAAAGTATATTTTGAGTATTTGCCTCTTTTTTGCTCCTAAAACTAACTGCATTCTTGTTTTATTGGAAGATCTGTATTGAATTTTTCATATCAAGATATTCATTTGTCTTAAACAGAAGACAAAGGTTTTGGTTGCATAGTGAAAACTTTATTTAAAGGAAGTAAGTCTCAATATATTATTACAAATCAACCACAATACATCAAATATAAACAATACAAACCAATTGTAGAAGGAATGCAAGCACACTATAAATATAGCCTTCATATGTGCCCTTCAGAAAGAGTCCAGTGACACATTTTGTTAAAATATCCTCTATTTAAAATTCACCTCTTGGTGAGCACATGAAAAGCAAACAGTTGGCGCTGAGAACCCAATTTTGAAATCACAGGACATCAAAAATATTCACATCACACAGATAAGGACTGACAAACAACCATCACCAGTTCACAAGAACATAGGTCTGCAAAAGGTATGACCAGCTACAAGGGGCTCCCCATCGAAAGCCTGTGCCAATGGCTTGGAGCTGTGAGTGGAAAGCAGCCTGCTTCCCTCTGAGGAGAGCTGCCCCCAGGGCATCTTGGAGGTTGCAGGGAGGCCATCTCCAGCTATTTATCATTTCTAAACACGGCTCCTTTCATTACTTGGCAAGGTCTCCTTAGCTGTTAGATTTCATGGCTGGCATCCTTGTTGTTTCTTGCCCAAGGAACTTGACTCACCAGTCCAGCCCAGTTTAAGACAGATAACCCTCACTGATGGATCAGAAAATTCTTCCTCTCTCCCTTCCCAATAAAGGCTACATTTAATGTATGATGATTCTGAGAAAGCAACACGTAAAATCCAGAATGGAACCTAGAAAAGCCAAGGGGACTCAGATCACCATCCACCTGGCCTGATGCACCTTCAGCTGAAACAGCACCACATTTTCAGAATAAGTAGCCAGCAACTGTCTCCAGACAAATGTGGACTGTCTCCCCCAAAAACTCTCCTCCTTGCAATATACATTTGAACTCTGCTGTTTTATGTACCTTCTAAAACTTTATTTAATTGGTACTTACTGCAAATCAACTTCTTTAGATAAATGCCTTAGCACTTTGACTCTTGCTAAACTCCTGTCTTCTTTCACAGTTTAATTAGCAATGTATTTAACACAATCAGTTCCCAGTTTTTCATTCTGTCAGTTGTGAAGTTCTCATTCACCTACATGACATTGTCACAGCCAATATTTTCCAGATATGAGAAAAGGAGAAATAGTCTTTTCTTTTACACTGGTAGAAATAAAAAAAAATACAAAACCAAAAAACTTTGTTGCTTTGGTGTCTCATCCACACTGAATATGCATAAGCACACACCACTCACAATTCTGGATTCCAATACTCTTTTTAGAGAAAATTATGAATGGCCATAAGAAACACTCTTCTATGTATACCTAGTGTTCCTCTGGTCCTTGGGTTTAGTGTCAGCACATCAAAAGAAGTGGTGCTCTGGTGTTTCTAGACATCTGACAGCAGCATATGAAGGCAAGGAATGTATGGCACCAGGAAACTCAAATACCATTGTACTATTCACCTTATAGCAACAAGGCAGTCTGTGAACAATTAGATCTCCAGGAACAGCCTGGAGGGGCTCTCCCTGCCTGACCTTAGCAAGTGCCAGCCCCTACCCAAATGGGCAGAGAAATAAGAAGAAATCTCTTGGATTAATGACACCTATGGTTCTTATTTCAGCCATGCTCTTTTTTCCTAAGGCACCTTGTGATAAATCCTCTGTAGAGTGGCTTTAATAGGGGTAGTGAAACAAGAAGGAAGAGTATAAGCAGTGGGGATGAAAGTGAATTCATTTAGGGATTTATTCTCTGCCCTAATTCCCCACAAGAATGACAAAATCTTTCAGCAGCTAGACCTATAATAAGGTTTACCTCAAATTCACCTCACCAGGTCCAGCACCACAATAACTGACCCACTGCAGGCCATAGAGGAAGGTGCACACACAGGTACAAGGAGACCAGCTGACAGGGTACAGCCCCAAGTGCATGTGGCTGCCTTCCAGCCTCAGTGCATAGTAACTCGACTTCCTTAGCACCTGAAGTCAGGTAGCTCAGCTCTTCCTCTTAGCACATTTTCATCTTAGCTGTTCGTGCATATTAAATGTGTCCCGAGCATTAATTTGCTACAAGCCTGTGTCTGACACCAGTAACCTTTCCTGAGAACATATATTACAGGCCTTCAAAGAGTCTGAGTAAATGTAAGCAGTACCAGTAGTGGTCCTCAATTTAAGGAATTTTAACTCTCTGTTCTTAATAAAACACGTACGCTTTAAACTCCTGCTGCTACATTACACCTAAAGCAAAAAAGAGAAAACAACAGAGAGCTTAATACCTTCTCTGACATAAAAAATGTCCCACAGATTAGTACCGTTATTATAACTGAACACTTATACAAGGTAACTTTTATACAAGTCCGTTGCTACAGGATATATCTCTGACTGAGCATGTACATTTTATTTAGATCTAAATTATATTCAAAACAAAATGGAAAACAATTTTGTGCTTTCACAATAGCAAACCCAAAATGCAAAAGAAGCTTCTTCCTTGATTTAGCTTTCTGAATTTCTAGAGACAATTTAGAGGGAAAGGAAATATATATTAAAAAACTATTTAAAATCTTCCCCAGAAACGAGGAAGAAATTTTCCTTTCCTGAGGATTAATATCCCTCTCTGAAGTGCAATTGCATTTAAACTTTACTTTTCTCTCTTGACCCGAGGTCTAATTCCAAAGATCTCTATTTAAATAAGAAGGGTTTCCATAACTGCCTAAGCCAGCTAGCAGGATTGAATACAAGTCCAGGAAGTATACTAAACTGAAAAAATTACACATGCAAAATAAGATGATTTCTTTGAAACAACTATGGGTTTGATATTGAACAGGAATGGCTGCTGCTAATCACTAGACACATGGCCAAGCTATTGGATTTATCAGAAAATTAATAAAAACTGTATTCTTCCAAAAAGGAGTTGTCACTTTGATAATGAATGTTATTTGAGTACCTGAGAAACAATATACTTGTATAATGTGGAAATATAAGAAAATAAGCAAAAAGAGGAATTATCCTATACAACTGTGAAGCTTTCCTGAAGATTAAATGTTCCTAAAACTATCTTGTGTTGATAAAAGATACCAGATACTTCTGGGAAACTTACACAGTGAAACAACACACACCAAATGCTTTCAGTTCCACTGCAGCAGGCCTGTCTGTGGGCAGGCTGGGCACGTACTCATTTAGATTACATTCCATAATCAATGCTGCTTTTGGGCTTAAGTCAATGAGACCAGGTAGATGGGCACAGTTCCAAAAGAATGACCCGAGCCTTACTAAAGATTGGTCCATACTTCAGGAAGCAAAAACTAAACAATAGGTTTGCCATCGTCAGTGCATAAAAACTGTTAACTAATGGCTTGAAAACTGGCACATACTATCTATGTGTCAGCAAGTGATCAAAACTGGTTGTAAGGCAGGCCTTATTAATTTTTTAAAACATGACAAAATGTATTTCAAAGCTTATTATGAGCAACAGACAGAAGAGGGAAGTTGCTCCAAGCTAGCAACAGGGAGGCACAGTGTAGTTTTAAATGGAGATAACCCACTAGCCTGCCACAAGCTGTGCAGCTGAGGATCAATAACTCTGGAATATCACATGTACATGCAGGTCAGAGTTCCCCTCAACATACATAAATCCTAATTAGAAAGTGGAGTAGGTGCCAAATAATGCCTCATATGTTAACCAGCACACACACACAGGGTTCTGCAGACCTCACAGCCAAGGATCAGCAGCAATCATTGAGTGGGGCAATGCTGACATTGTGCTCAGACTGAAGGGTCTGTTCCATCTTTTTCTGTGTAGTGCCTAGGGTGACAAAGTGCTTTCCCCTCCCATTTCTGCTTGAGCAATAGCCAGCCAGTGGTGGCTGGGAGGACTGTATCTGGCTTAAGCTGGACTCTGAGAAGACAGATAACTATTGTGTTCTTAAGGGCCATAAGCCTTGCTCAACAGCTTAGGGCCAGTTAGGCACAAGAAAACTCAAAATACAGCCTGTATGGAAATAAGACTGTAAGTCAATCATCTTACTCTAAGTAGTGGACAGCCCAGTCCCTCTCCTGCATGGCAGCAGGCTGTGCCCCATGATGTTCACTCAGCTAAGGATATCTCTTTGGGTTAACTTCTTGAGGCTGAGATTCCTATTCACAAACCAATACTTTAAAAAGGCTGGGGGAGTAAAAACATATTTGCTTGTGATTTGCTTTTCTAATTCAACTCTGCTTTAAAGCAGAAGCTATGAAAGGATACTGTCAATTGCAGAATGGGGTGAGTATACTCAACTGCTACTGATGGATTTGGTTATCAGCTTTTTAAGGAATTATTTTACTGTATGTATATGAAAAGTTGTGCAAAATATAATGAAACTGTTACTGTGTTTAGAGTGTTTTTAGAGGTTTCAATAATTCATATTTTATTAGCAATGACAGTTTCAGTAAACTTTTAATTAAATGTTTATTTCTTTTATAAAACAGTTCATGAAAAAAACTTCATTTCTTAAAACCAGTTATTTAAACACTTTTCTGAGTCTAAAGGACTGAAGAGCCCAGAGATTTTTGAGAATTTCTGAAATTTGTGTCTGAATGCAAATTACTGCACTTCCTCAAATTTTCCTACATCACATCAGCTGTTACAGTGTGTATCAGATGGATAGAGACCATAATTTGTAAGGATACAGACTCTTTTTCCTCTTTCTCATAAAACCCACTGAAGCTGGAGAAGAACTATAGTCTCATCTCCTTACAATTTGGGACAGTTAATTCCAGCACTGATCTTATTTTCAGAGCCTGGCTTATGTTGTTAAAGCATTTACTAAATATACTTGCCATTTCCCTGTCATTGGTATCTTTTATTTCCTACATCATCTGTTTGAAGAAAATTATTAGTCTAATCCTCTACTGTAAGATTCTACCTGATGCAGTCTTTTAGGTAATGCAACTAAGTGAAATTCCATAAACTTGTGACAATTTGGAGTTCACAGATTGACTTAAGCTTGCACTCACTTTTACTAAAACACTTCCCTGACAAGCACTGAGTGATGAAGAAAAGTATTTTTTCCAAATTAAGAATGTAAAAAATAATGTAAGGAACAACCTAGTTAAACCTCTAAGAAAATATAATTCCTGTTTTTTATTTCCTGCAACAATCCTACAGAGCTTCACCACAAGTTTCAACACCAACAAGTTTTCCCAGAGCCTGCAGAACAGACTGAAGAGCCCTGGCATTGACCACACATGTGGCTGATATTATTGCTCAGGGACATGACCAACTTTTGTATTTTATGAGCAACTTTTCTTCTGGCATTGGCCCATAGTGTTTTCTGTGTGATCATAAACACTTTTAAGGTGTTTTCCAGTGACTCGGTACAAAAGGTTCATAGAATCATAGAGTATGCTGAGTTGGAAGAGTCCCATCACAATCATTGAGTCCAGCTCCTGTGTCAGGACACCTCAACAATCAGAACACGTGCCTGAGAGTGTTGTCCAAACACTCCTTGAACTCTGTCAGGCTTGGTGCTGTGATCACTCCCTGGGGTGCCTGTTCCAGTGCCCAACCACCCTCTGGATACCCAACCTAAACTTCCCCTGACTCAGCTTCAGGCCATTTCCTTGAGTCCTGTCACTGATCAGATGGAAGAGATCAGTGCCTGCCCCTCATGAGGAATCTGTAACTGCAGTGAGGTCTCCCCTTAATCTCCTTTTCTCCAGGCTGAACAGACCAAGTGACATCAGCCACTCCTCATATGGCTTCCTCTCCAGACCCCTTACCATTCCTTGTGGCTCTTCTTTGGATGGTTCAGTGGCTTAATGTCTATTTTATACTGTGGGACCAGAACTACCCCCAGCACTCGAGGTGAGGCTGCCCCAGCCCAGAGCAGAGCAGGACAGTCCCCTCCCTTGCCTGGCTGGTGATGCTGTGCCTGATGCACCCCAGGACAGGTTTAGCCCTCCTGGCTGCCTGGGCACTGCTGGCATCAACCAGGATCCCCAGATCCCTTTTTGCTGCTCTCCAGCCTCTCATTTCCTAGTCTATACACAACACACCAACTATAAAATACTGTTAAATTGACAACTTGTATCAGCAAACATACTACTATTCTATGTTAGAAGTGAAGTGTGCCACTCCATCAGCAATATCTAGGAACTTGACAGACAAAGGATGAAAAAACCCCAAGCACCTTACCTAAATTGCTCAAGCCTGATTCAAGTGCTGTAGAAAGGCCACAGGATGGTTCATCATTTCATCCATGAGAGGTTAAAGGAAGCAATGCCCTCTCCAAGCTGCTAACTGAAAGAGCATCTTGCTCTGATAGATACCAAGTCCTAATGTTCTGTCTCCCTGTGCTTGACCTGCTTGAATAAGGCAGCTTTGCAGTTCCCCCCTGCCCTGGTGAACACACTCTCTCTTTTGAGGAAGGTGGCTGTTTTCTCCCCACCTCAGGGTCCAAAGCAGCAACAACTCTGCTCCTTGTCCACTTCCCCAGAAAGCCACTGTGCTCCAAGCAGTGCTCTTCCTATTTCCACTCTTGCTCCTACTCTACTGTAGAATGACTTCTTCCTGTCTTACCATTTTGACCTACTAAGTGGTCTGGAGCAGTAAATCAGCAAGCAGAGATATTTAAAAGTAAGCTTGGATATAGAGCAAATTGTACAGCATTACAATATACCCTTAATAGGAACTACACAGCCCTCCTACGAGAGCAAAATCTTTGGCTTTAACTACCCCAGATAATTCTGTCCATCATTTCCTCTCAATAGGAGGAATGGACCAAGTAGAAGTGCTTTACCTGGACGATTTAAAAATAAAACTCAGAACTTTTCTAGCATCACCATGGAAAGTTATTTTGTGTCTCTGCAAAGAGGTATAAAATGTAAATACAGCAGTATTCTTAGAAAAAAGAACAATTTCAAGTTAAAAGTATTAAAATAAACAACAGTTACAAATAAACATGTTTTAAAATTCATCTCTGATGGATTAACTTCTTTGTGTTCAACTCAGCCACTACTTAAGCAGAAGGTGATAGCTAATACCATCACTAGTCACCAAAACATGCCAAGGAACTTCCTAACAATACCTTTGCAACAGCAGTAACAGCTGACAAACTGCATTTCTCTGGGAGCCTTTTCCTTGCTACATTTGGTTGCAATACCAGTGAACCAACATCTTGCTACTAAGAAACATTTCCTGTATATTTATTGGTGGTATTCCAACCATTTTGTATTCATTCAGCATGGCAGCTAAGTAACGTCTTCTGCTCCACATCTGGATTACAGAAAAATCTTCTGGTAATCACTGAGGTTTTAATCATCTACATATGCTTACAATCAACAGAAATAACATCCAATTCTTAATCTGTAGAAAAGCCTTCCTATGGACTATGAGGTGTTTACCCTGCTCCCACCCCATGTTCAAAC
Organism: Thryothorus ludovicianus; assembly: GCA_013397245.1. NCBI lineage: Eukaryota > Metazoa > Chordata > Aves > Passeriformes > Certhiidae > Thryothorus > Thryothorus ludovicianus. Next base: position 200,960 of record VZTB01002445.1, read on the forward strand.
ACAAGGTGTGACTGCTATTTGGGGCCCATCTGTTTGTAGCACTGCCAAGCTACTGCAGCATGGGCTGCTGCTGGCCAGCTGCACTCCCACCCACTCGTGTGAGTGGAGGAAGCACTGGCTGCTGGTGACTGTAGGGATGGTTGGTGATGGGGCTACCCTGGCTAAGTGACAAGCCAGCTGTGCTTCTGGCTCACTGAAGCTAACAGCTGCCCTCTAGTGATGCAGATGTGGCAGGAGAGTTGGAAAAGTTATTCACAAAAGAGTAACAGATTATTTTCACTTCATTTTGTACCAGCACAACAGATCAGAACCACAACCACCTGAACGTGGCTTCTAGACAATTGCCAGCTGTGATGTGAAGGCCCAGCCCAATGCCTGCATGGAGCAGACCTCCCAAAGTTTTAGAGAAAGAGCAGCTGCCTGGGAACAACCAGGCAGTCTCAACTACCTTTCTCCCCTGGGACAGTGGGGAAGAAGGGTGGGGGCAGAACCAGTTTGTGTCCAAAGAAGAGCTGGCAGAATTGCGCCGTGGTTCTGTCGCAGAGCGGAGCCTGTCAGGCAGTACCAGGGCTGGGTGGCAGCCTGCGACACTCACCATCACCTGCCTGCCATCCTTGCCCTTCCCTCACTTCAGCTGGTGTAGTAGACGTGAAAGAACAGAGTCTTATTGCGGAGCAGAGAGTAGGAGTTATCAAATTTCAGCAGGTAGATGCCCTCGCCCGGGTACTCGTGGCTGCCCGCCTGCACCTCCCGGTGGCTGTTCCTGCGGTACACGGGCAGGATCTCTCCATAGCGGCTCCGCAGGGAGCTCCGGGAGCCCCGTTCCACATCACCCACAGGGGACAGCCCTGAAGGGGACAGAGCACACAGGTAAGTAGGCCAGAACCACTACATAATGCAGAAAAAGACCAACAAGACCAGAATGCAGCACACACATGCAGCTATAGGGAAGGCTAACTGTGATAGCATTACCCAGAGCATCCCCTCTGACCTTTCTGCAAATAATTCCCACAAAGTCCAGCCTTCCTTATCACAACAAAGGTTATACCAAGAACTCTTGGGAATACTGATGGGACAGTACTTACTAGCCTGCCAGCCCAGTCTCCTCTTTTTTTTAAGCTTACCTTTTAGACACCTCACTGCTTTTACACACACAACAGCAGTCCTGTGATAGAGTTGAAGCAAAGAGTGGCAGGAAAGCTCTTAGCTGTTACCTCATAGTGCCTATGTCCTCAATTCACTTCTCCAAGAGGATTCCTCATAAAGGAACCTACCCCTGCTTACAGGGCCTGCAAAATTCAGACACAAACCTTCCAGCTACACTGGCCACACATACACTGAAGCCACAGAACAGGCAACATTACTGTGTGTTTCCCAAGTACAGTGACATGGGTAGCAAACATTTCAAATACAGTCAGAAGGAGCCACTGATGTACTGGGGAAAAAAAGAAAACAAGAAAAAAAAAAAAAAAGCAAACACCCCCTCCTCCCCCAAGACAACAACAAAAACCATCAACCCTCCAAAAAACCAACAAAACCCAAAACCAAACAAAAAACCAACCAACCAAAAAAAAGCCCTAAAAGAAACCCAACATCCCAAAACCAAAATCTTCTCACCACCAAAAATTTCTCAATCTGAGAGTCTAACAAAAACAGTCAAAACCAAAAAAAGTTAAAAATTCAGACTTTAACCTTTTTATCAGATAGAAGTTGACTAAGTGAATTCTGATTTTATTTTTCCATGTGTTCAATTTTAAGAATGCTCTTAGACAGGACCGCCATTGACATATGCTGAAGCAGGAAGGGCCAAATGCTTTCTTATTATTCTAATCAAGTACCCAAAAGGCTTCAGAGATAGCAAATGGGCTGACTAAACAAAGTAGATGGAAATTACAGCATCTGACAGTAGATACTCTCAGCAGCATGGCAACAAGCAACACAAATTAACCTTTATAAGATCTGCACTAACCTTCAATTTCCTCGTCCTCCTCTTCATCCTCCTCGTCACTGGATTCACTGACCTGAACAGTAATGGCAGTGCTAGTAACTGTGGTCCAGTCAAAATAGACTCCAAACCCAATGTCGTAGTCATCCGTAGCAAACTCCCAGCAAATGCATTTCCCATCAGGATGGGTTGGCACACGGACTGTCACCACCTCGCCTCGCTTCACCACCATCCGGCCATTATTCTCCTTTCCCATCTTGGCTTTGAATTCCTTCATCTTCTCAGTGGTCCACATGGTGGGTGCAGCCAGGGGGGGAGGCTGAGCTGAGACAAGGGAAAAATTCACAGGCTTATGTGTCTTTTCTGACACATTTCTTTACTGACAAACTATTACCTGAAAACAGTGATGCTATTTCTGGTAAGCAGCCTGCTCCCAAAAGCCCCAGATGTGAAGTTTTTCCACTCACTAGCCAGGAGCCCAAATTTCCAGCAGGAATTAGAAGTACCTTTAGGACATTCTCTGCTCTTCTAGCCAGGGCAGGCACTTAAAAAATTACCCAAACAAGAGTTCTGCCTTCAGGACTCACCTTTTCTCTGCTCCCCAAGGAGGTCTGCAGTCTCCAGCTCAGCTGAAAGGATATCCACAGCACCAGTGTGATCCGACTGAATCATGACTATGTCTCCTACTCCCTGAGGTAAGTGGTAGTTGGTTAATCGAACAGCTTCCTGCACAAAGCACATAGGAAACATTGTTACAAAGACCATCCTGGTTAAAGAGTCTCTGCCTAGATTTGAAACAATTCATTAGTAACTCAGGCACCTTTATGAAACCAAGCCAGACCTGCAGAAGCTTCTATAGCATGGGCTAGCTCTGAGACACCTCTCAGCATTGTTTCCCCCACTGCACCAAAGTCATGAACTTTGAAGTCAAATGCTGCATTAGGTCACAAATTGCACTCTCCTTGGCCTCCCCAGGAGTCCAAGGGCAGGCACATTTTTGCACTTGCATCAGATAATTGTCACCCCTCAACAAAGCAATTGCCTTATAGATTTAGCTGACTATTCTTGGAAAGTATTTCCAAAACACAATCTCTCTAGGGAGAGCCTTTCAGTTCTGTATGCCACAATCAAACTGCATTGCTGAATCCTAGTTAGAAATCCATCTGGTTCTCTAGGGCCTCTCTTCTCATATATGCAAACTCACAGATCCTGAACTCAGTGCCACTTATACAGGTTGTCCTTTGTAGGACAAATTGGCTGCTCACAAGAAGAAACAAGAGACTTTCAGTTCCCTCTGCCATAAATCCATAAGAAGGAAATTTCCAGAAGCACCAGATGAGAAGGTGAGAATTACCTTGAAGCCTCAGTGGACAAGGAAGCAAGGACTAGCTGAAGACACAAAAGGGATTTTGCAAATTAGATTGATACCATTTATCTCCCACCAATGTTCAGGAAAAAATGTCACTGAATCTATGTTAATGCAACTTTTATGTTAACACAACCCTTAGAGCCTCAGTCCCATATTGGCAACCACAGTAGTAGGGTGGAGAACTGCTGCTGCATTTCTTTGGTCTCAGACATAAGAAACATCCATCTACCTTTTTGAGATACTGGGTTTTGTCAGGCAGCTTCTCTTCTAGTTCAGCCACTTTCTGGTCCCCCAGAGTGTCAATTTCTTCCTTCGAATGCTCTGTTGTGCCCGTGCTCAGGTGCACCCCAGCCTGTGACCTTTGGGAGGAAGAGCAGTACAATTCAGCACTTGCACCCAGGGCACAGCCAGCAGAGGAATCACTGCTCTGGAACTCAAATTCAAATGAACTGAAAGAACAAGCTTCTCTGGTCAGCACCTGCCAACTGGACAAAGAACCCCTGTTCACTCCAGTTCTGCCATCTCTGTATTATTACCTTCCACGTGAGCCAGGGGGAGAGACTTCAGTGGGATACTCCCCATTTATGGCCCTTTAGATGGCAGAAGCTCACTGCACTCACCCCACAGCATGCTCACCAACACTATACTAAGGACAGACATTAGTAGCAACTTTTCTGCACAAGAAAGGACAACTTCTTTTATGCCAGCTACTGCATGGCATCTGCATACTGCCTCAGAGGTCAACTGGATCAGAATTCAGAATTCAGAACAATTTTGACAGCCATCCTGAGAATGCCATCTATTTAGGTGGCCCATTATGCCTTTCCTGCTAGCAATCCCAACAGGTACAGGGAGCACCCAAGGGTCTCCCTGCCATATTCAAACACACTCCACAGATAAGCAAGCAGTAGCACAATAACTTAAGCAAAGAGGTCCGAGTACTGCAGTGTAACAAAAGAAAATGGACACACTAAAACAATAAGAATGACATGTAGCAGGAAAAGAACGGGCAAGAATGGAAATGTCTCTGGCATATATTCTCTGCTGAGGGTTTACTTCTAAATTTCTTGAAAAAAAATTGCTGCATGTTGTCTGTGGCTACACTTATATTCCCAAAAATAAACTCAGATGCCAGAAGAGTGTCTTCTGTAATGCTCTCATTATGTATGTGAAACTTCTCTGAGAAATAACCTAGTGTTAAATAAGAATAGAAATATTTGCATTTTTGAAAATCAAAACCTTATCACAGCAATATAAAACCAGTGTCAAGTGCCTTGCTCTAAAAAAACAGAAACATGAGAACACAGCATTAATGGAAGAAAAATGCATTTCTTCAAATGCCTCCGTTCAGAAGTGAAAAATATTCTCATTAGCAAGGAAGTCAACTATGAGTATAGTTTGGAATAATTAAAAGTAAAATAAAATATACAGAGCTCAATAAGATACTTTCTGCATCCACAGAGAAGAACAGGGCAAATGTGGCTTCTTTTTGAAATTGTTACTCCTATGGCACTACAGAATTTATCCAGAAATAAAGCCATTTTTTACTTACATTCTCTCAACAGTGTGATTTCCTTTCCTAGAATTGGCATAATAGATCAGAAGGTCTGTAAGAACAACTCAAATGAGATGAATAGAAGGTTCACAAAACAGCAGCAGACGGACAAGATAAGAAGGGACACTTGATGGGAAGAATTTTTTAAAGGAAGACTTTTATGCTATCATTTTCCAGCCTATTAGCATTTCAGTTTAGCAGCTGCACGAACACACCTAGATGGGCTATTTGGTCATTTGCTACCATAGGTACACACATCTGCTCAAAAAGCTCTCCATCAATACAGGAGATTACAAATTGGGATTTTTTTCTTCTAGATACCACTGATACCCAAGAATCTAACTGAAAGATTTAGAAGAGCTACACAAGCTTTATAAGCAGACTTACAAACACAGAGTTCAGCTGATTTCTCCTCACACAAACCTTTAGACCATCTCCATCCCTTTCAAAGACGATCTAAATTAAGATAAATTTAATAGATAATGTCCACAAGTATCTATCATCTACTTTGGCTATTTTGCTCACAGTCTATATTAATCTCTAAAGAAAATTAGAGGATATAATAAAAAGATGGAAGAACTCATTTCTAGTCAGGAAATCTGACAGAGATGTCAGCAGCATCGAACCAAGATGACATCAAACTGCTGTTTTGGCAAGAAGGATAATTTGATGTGGGGTTTTTTTCTGGATTTTTGCATTTTTTGGATGAAGCTGTGGTTTACCTACTATAATTAACTCACACATTTCTGAAATTGTATCCTGTGCAAGAAATGTATAATGGCAAATGAAACTGCACTGTATAGTATTAGTGCTTGTAAGCAATGAAATTACTCAGCCACAAACACCACAAGCCCAGCTGGTACCAACAAGCCAAACATCTGATAACAGGGTTGATCAGCAGCATTAATGGATAGACACAGAAAACAAACGATGAAGAAAAAAGCCAAAACATTGTCAAAAAAATAGCAAAAGGTATTTTCTTGCACAACTTCCACCAGATTTACAGACATTAGGCATGCTCAATTATTAAAGTATCTTTCAGCTAGGATATAGAAAATTTGCCCCTGAAAATGTACTAGCTCCTATAATGGATTATAAAACCACACAGGGTTCCTTTCAAGCTGAATGACTCTGATTTGAATAGCTGAGCCATGAACTACATTTCACAAGCTTTAAAACAACCTTAAAGCCTGTAAGAACAAGCCCTCCCATACTGATTCCAGTATATACTGTCCCGAAGCAGACAATTCAGTCTCTAGTCCCTTCTTTTTACCTGCACAGAACAAACTGCCGTGTGGAAGAGGTCACAGGAGTGAAACAGACTGTCATGCATGTGGGCCACAACACACAAAAAGGTTTTCCTACCCGCTCTGCGAAGTACTGGACTTCAAAGAATCACCTAGCTGATCTGCAGGCTCTGTCTTTTGGGCTGAGTCTTCATTTTCTAACAACAAACAGAACATAGGAAGAGAAAGTGAAATAAATGTTGGTGTTTATAATATACTGACAGGAAAAAAAAACCCTGCAGCCAGTACTCAAACACTGACAAGGTCACACAGCTGTGGAACAAAGACCTGTGCCAACCAGTTTTTCGTGTTATGAGCTGTATCTAGAACTTTGCGGAACAAAGATTTTTGATGGCCTTAACCCTAGGAAAGGGAGAACAAAAACCTACGCATGTTTTTGGTGTAAAGCCATTCTCAGAAGCAGAGTTCATTCAGGAACTACTAATCCTAGCTTTAGAAGGACAGAACAAGGCTAAATTTCATCATGTAAAGCTGAGCTGACAAAGCCCTGGAAAAAGCAATCATGCAGCAGTTCACAAAGGGCACTGATGAGATGGAAATTCCTAGGTCAGTGCTAAAAGGAAAGCTGTCCCCACACGACTGAGGCAAGCGCTTCACAGCCCTGCTCTCCGAGCGCGTTAAGGCAGTGAACAGGGCACGGACAAGTCCCAGCTTCTGCAGGGTGCTGGTGCCCCTCGGAGCCGCTGGCCATTCCCAGGAGTCGGGGCGGGAAGGAGGCGGCTCCAGAGCAGGGGCACGCAGCCCACGGCACAGTCCTGCCCCGGCTAGGCGGGACCCCTCACCGGGGAAAGCACAAACCCCCGTCAATCCTCGCTCTCCCCCCTGCACCGCAGGAGCCCTGGCTGCAGTTCCAGGCCCCGGGCGAGGTGAGCAGGTGAGCACAGCCCGTCCCTCCCCGCCGGCTCGGGCACAGCCGGCTCCGCGGGCCGCACCGCCACCGCACGGAGCTGCCGCCCGCGAACACGGCTTCTCCGGCACACACGAGCAAGCCCACCACGTCTAGGAAACTCTCCCCGTAAGGCCAACGCTGAACGTGCCCCCTGCCCAGCCCAGCCCGTACCTGCGGGGCCCCGGGGCGCGCTGTCGCCGCCCGGGGGCTCGGAGCGGGAGCCAGCGGAGAGCGCGTCCGACATCGGCTCGGCGGGCCGCCGGAAACACCCGAGCGTGGCCGGAGCGGGGCGGCCGGAAACACCCGAGCGGGAGGGACGGAAACGGCCGAGCGAGTGCGTGTGAGCCGGGCCCCGGCGAGATGGTGGCGCCTCGGCGTTCACCCCTCAGCCTACCCCTCGACAACGCAGCCAATCAACATTGAGTTCTGCAGAGCCGCGGGGCGCGGGCGGTGTTGCGGGTGACAGCAGGGAGGCAGCGGCGGAAGGGAGAAGGGGCCGCACCTCCAGGAAGTGATGGTTGCCGAGGTAACGGGTCCCGGAAGGACGCGTTGCCGTGGTGGCCTGGGGATGGAGCCGACGGAGCCGCACCCGGGTCCCGCGGCGCCTGCCGTGGCTGAAGGGCCGCAGCCTGAGCCCGTGGGCGCGGAGGGACCGCCGCCCGGCTGCGCCTTCCTGACCTGGAGCGCCGAGGAAGTGGCCGAGTGGGTGGCGCTGCTCGGCTTCCCTCAGTACGAGGTGCGGGGCCGCCGGTCCGGGCGGGAACCCCCCTCCGGCGCCACCTGGAGCGGCGGCCCTGAACTCAGCGTGTGTGTGAGGGGGGCGGTAGTGGCAGAGGGCGATCCGCCTTTCCCTCCGCTTCCCTGCCCAGGAATGCTTCAGGGCCAATGGCATCACCGGCCGCCGCCTCATCCACGCGAACTGCTCCAACCTGCCCGCCATGGGCGTCACGGATTTCGGCCACATGCAGGTGCGCCCGGCTGCAGCTACCAGAGCTCCTCAGCCCCTCGGTGTGCCCGGGCAGAGCGCTGACCCAGAGAGCGAGCCGGAAACTGGACAGCCGAATTCATACACTCATAGTTTTACAGTACATGTCTATTCAAGTCTTCAGCTGGCTTCTTCTCTGAGGCACCATAAGTGCTTAGCTTTTCTTGAAGTGTATATTGCTCCCTGGCCCCATAGAATTGCTTAGCAAGATGCACGCACCCTCAGAATTTCTTTTAAATAATTTTCCACTTACTGATTTGTAGAACTTAGGAAAATCTAGTTAGATTTAACCTACAACAATTGAGCCACTGATCTCAGGCAGCAAAAGGGCCACTCGTTTTTATTTCCTTCTTTTACGCTTTGCTGGACACAAGCAGGAGCTCTGTCTCTTCCTTATTTTGTAATCATATAATTGATCTTTTTCCTTTCAAACCGACATATTTTCTTTAACAAACATTAAATTAAGGCCGAATTTTGGGGCTACAGTCTGGCCTTCCAAAGCTTTCTTAAAGTTTAGAAAATCAACAAGTTTACTTAAATTTCATTACCCTCTTTCCCTTCTCTAGTGGAAACCACAGAGGGACTGCATTTACAGAGCCAAATCATCTGTTTTGCATCATAATTTGTAGTTGCTTTCACCAGAAGACACAGGTAGAAGTTCAAATCAAGAAAGAAAAAGCTTTATGCTCCAGTGACTAGAGTATTAACACTGTTTATTTTATTCTGCAGTACCAAAATGCAATTTCACCACAGTTCTGTCTGGTTGCACAATCTTAACTGTTTGTTTGAAACTAAACATGCCACCAAAAACATTAACTAGTGCCATGGCTTTGCCTGTTGTTTTGAGAGAAAGGCATCAATTTAACATTAAGTTTTTCAGACAGCAAACCTTCATGAATATATCTGGTACAGGCAGATAGAGACTATCATCATTTGTGCTTTCCAGGAGTGGAAGAATTTTATAGGCTTTGTAAGCCTCACCCTCGGATTGGGATATAGGGCCAACGTGTGGTGTTAGTTCAGCTGCTGAGTAATACTAGGCCATGGGTCACACATATCAGCTGCAACCCATTCTTCCTCTTGTAGGAACTGAAATTCCTCTAGATAAGCCATAGGCAGCCAGGACACTGCTGCAAGCTTGGAAGGGAGACTGTCTCAGTAATGTTTGCCAAAGCTTGCAAGTAGATTGGGAACATCTCACAGACTTCAGTGGAACCTAGATGTTCTCAAAGGCCATGCCCTATCCTGGCAGTTATTTGTGTTTTAAAGAACTTTATTCTGACAGAGTCCAAGTATGCAGAGCTCAGCTGGATGTGGCCCTTCGGGTCTTTCAGGAAGTGTCTGCTAGAGCAGGTGAAAAGTTAAAGCTACAATTTGCCAATAAGAAATATAAACAAAAGGCTGTGAGCAGCTGGAACTGATACAGTTACTATAGAAATAAGAGTGATAGCATCAGCTCAGTGAGACAGAAACTGTTTGAAGGTTAGGGGAAATGGCAGTTTGGTAGAGAATTACACAGCTAATTATGTGGAAGCTATGCAGCATGAACAAGTGATATTTCTGCTGGTTTTATTTCCACTGTACTGGTATTTTAAATATCAAAACCACTCAAGATACAAGTCTAGTGTTCTTTTGTTATCACAAAAAGTAGGGTACTACTTTTCTGAGTCAAGCTAAAGTTGGAGGAAGGTTTTGAGCAAATACTCTGAAAGATCAGTAAAACCTTGCAAATTATATTTTAAGGCTTCAATCAAATTAGTTAGTTAAATTCTCAGAAGTTGCTTCAAAAACAATGGTAAGACTCTGTTCACTCTCAGTTCCAGGTCCAGCTGGCTCAGACACCCATACACTCATCATTTTCTAAAAGAACAATATGACTTTTTGCTAATTATTTTTTACACCTTTGTGTAGATTGTTATTCACATTATGATTTAGCAAACAGGGATGATTTTGCATTAAGCAGAAGAGACTGCAGTTCATTCACCCATAACTTGTTTGTCCTTGAAGTGCAAAGATGAAAGCAGAGTTATATTTATGCCACTAAGAGACCAGATGTGATGCCATCCCTGACAGTGAGTCTGGAGAGAAGGTGATATGCACTGCTGTTACAGTGTCACATGGGGCTTATGGATTCAGATCCCCTTTAGGTTGCAACTGCAAGCATGAAACTGTACCAAAATTCAGAATATCACTTCTTTTTCCTGCTGCTCTGACATAGAATGGGTGGTTTTAGCTGTTGCCCTATTGTCTTGCTTTGAGAAATGAGAATTTCTGGTGTTTTGTCTTGTATTTCAGGAAATTTCACGACATGTGCGAGAGCTGCTGGGGATTGAGGAGCCTCTCTTCAGCAGATCCATTGCCCTCCCATATAGAGACAATATGGGTCTCTTCCTAGAGAGAAAGGCACCAACAGGAAAGAAAGCAGATGCCCTCACTTTCTCACAGTTTATCCAAAAAGCAGGACTGGAGCCCTATACTACAGTTCCTTCTTTGCAAGGATCCCAGACCATGGTGGGAATCGATGCTCTCCCTGCATTGCAGGACATGCAGAGGCAGAATTAGAGACTCATGCTGCACTTCTGCCTTTGTAAGAAGCTCAGCAGCCACAGCAGACCTTATTACCTTGTAGATTGTTCAAGAAGGTACAGTTCCACTTTTTCACAATTACAAAAAATTCTGCACTGCACTGCTGCTGCAGCTCTTAAAGGTTTTATTACACCAAACCCATTCCCACATTGTCTCTTTTCTGCAATATTCATTTGCTTACAGGAACTAAATGAAGTGGAAATTGTAGCTCAGACTGAATCATTGTCTTTCACTTCAGCTTCACAGTTGATTAAAAAAGCCAAAAAAAAATCATAAACATTTTAGGCACAAGTGATTGATAAGAACTTCCCAGATGCTCAAGTGATTAGATTTCTCCCAGGCTTCAGTGTCTGCAGACTGGGCTTGCTCTGAAACCCAGATGTAAGATAAATGGCATACACAATAACTGGTGTACAGGTGTGGTGACAGCTGCTGTCAGCAATCATAATTAAGCAAGGAGTCTAGGTGCAATATGCATAACTAATCCTTGGCCTCACCACAGAGATGATTTCCTGTGAGGCAAAACAGGCAGGCATGTTTTATCATGGTAAACAGTACTGAAACACATGGTAGATGATGGTAGAAAGTATAAATGAATAATGAACTAGAGAATTTAGGGAATAAAAATTGCTTTCTCCTGGATAGATTTGGACAGAGTATCCAGTTACCTCCTTTTTCCTTAGACTATCATATAGTCTGTGGTGGTGAGGGATGCATTATCACCAGCAAGGAAGCAGAAGAAAGTGCTGATGAAAGCCTGGTTCAACAGAAAGAGCACTCCTGACTAAATCATTAGTATATTGTCAGCATTCAATGGCTTTCTCAAGATCCCCCATGGGGAGTAAAAAAATACAACAAAAAGACTGGGCCTGATCCTGTTTAGTTTGTTACACCAAAGCTGTAGCCACTACAAAATAATTGTAATTTGGTTTTGCAATTCAGTTTTGTATTGAAGCTGCAATAGAAACACAGTGGAACTGAAGCAGTTCATAGGCCAAGAAAACTATTTAATAAGCAAATTACATAGTAATTGTAAAAAGCAAATAAGAAAAAAAATAGAAAAGCTCAGGCAGCTAGGGATAAGCAAGTTTGCTGAACAGTGAAGAGTGAAACTCATAGAAGAAAATGAATGCACAGAGTTATTGACTGGAATAGTTATAGAGTCTGAGAGTTAACAGTGCTGGTTCTTGCACCACTGCTAAGTCCATGAAGGGGCTAGATGAGATCTCAGTAAAGCATTCCTCATAGGCTTCATTATGGTTTATGAAGATTTAGAATCATACTCAGCATTTTCCTCTGGAATTTCTGAGAAACTGTTGGAAGCAGCTGTGGAAAATGGAGACTTGTCATCCAGTATCTTGCTAGGCTCCACTACAGCTGAAGTGAGAGATGGCTTGGTGCTTTGTAGGACAGTCTCCAGAGGGTGCCTGGTACAGCAGAGCACTAGGCATCAGATGGCACTAGAAAAGCTCTCCCTTTTCTAGCAGCTGACTAAAGAAAGACTTTCTCAGTGGCCCAGCTGTCAGGTCAAACCAGCGGAAGGTTCTGGGAAGGAAAAACAAATGGAAACATTTACTGGCAACAACTGTTCAAAGCAGCTTGGTAATAATGTATCAAATAGTAGTTTTCTTCAGTGTCTTGCTACAACACACTTTCTGGGGCCTTTGAGAAACCATCAGACTTAACTAGAAAGTGTTCCAGGTATCACTGTGTCAAGTGAAGCAAAACTGAGACTAATGGCTGTAGAATAGTCCTGCAAAAGCAGGAAACCTTTCCCTCAAGCAGCATTCCCCTGACTTAACATCCTCAATAGTCCAGTTCATAAACTGTCATAAGATCGTTATCTCCAAGAACTATCCTCTTGAGATATTCTCATAGGAATTTTTTTTTTTTTTTTTGCACCCAATGCCCTAGTCTCGATCAGTTGCTTCAAACAACCCTGATAAGTAGGATCTAGGGACAAAATTATTCAGTCCAGGTCTTCTGTTGCTAATACATCATCTAAGGCAATTCCTGTGGCAGAGATGTGGTCCTAAGGATAACACAGAGTTCAGCACCTTCCAACCCAACAAGGCAGTCCATGTTTTATGTGAGATGAGGCAAGTTGCAAAGCAGAGACAAGCAGTACCTCAGCATTCAACTGTCTACTTTCTCCTCTTGAGCTCTTGAGTAGCTGAAAACCTCTAATCATTGCTGACAAAACTTTCACACAAACCTGGGCAGGAAGCTTTTGCTCTGCACAGATGAGGCAGCATTCAGGAAAGCTGAGGTCATTGCTTAGTTTCAGTGCCTTCTGGTGAGGCGGATTCTGCCACATAATGCTGTTCAGGCCTGCATAAAAAATGACCACCAGCTATTCATGGAATTTCATTTTCCTTGAAGGATGAACAAAATCAAATATCAATCACAATGTGCACACAGATGTGAAGAGATATTCTCATCTCAAACTGCTGTGAAGAATCACGCTGACAACCAGACCTGTTTGGTTTGAAACCTCTGGGACCATTTTAGGTGAGGGATGCTAAAATTAATAGTAACAAGTCTAGTATAGCTTTTATTTTATGTTGCTTATACTGAGTAAACACAAGTCCTTGACAGGCTGCATTATAGAGTCATACAGCTGTTTGAGCACGATGGCACAGTGAGCACTATGGGTGCCTCAAGTGCTCTCAGCAATGCACTAATTACAGGGTGGTTGTTCCGATGGTTTGGGTCCCCTTTTGTAGAAACAATGGGTTAGAGTTCCATCCAGTGGTACAACCCAGAAATTGCAGGTTTGATTCCTGCAGTGAGTCCTGCAATAAAACCTGTAGCAAAACTGGTGAAAGGTGCACTGTGGAGTTTTTTTAGGCCACATGTAAGTTAGCAAGTTAGCAGCTTTTATGGTGGAGTTTGCTCAGATGCTTTGGGTTCTTTTAACTCGAAGGGAGTTGTATGAGTTCGATGCAGTATGTGAATATTTTGTGTGTTAAGAAGAATGCGTTATTCATTGAGTCTGCCAGCATAAAAAAATTGACATACGGACACCCATGACATAAAGCTTGTTTACCCAAAAATTGTTTTTGATAAATGTACAAGTATATGGTAAGTCTTGTAAAAGGACATGTGCAGTTGGAATGATTTTCACTGCACATCCTGACCAGAATAAAGTAATGCAACTCAGCGACATCTCAAAGATAGGGTCATGGAGTTTCGTTTCTTCCTGAGTTTGGTGACAAATCCAGGCTCTGAAAATGACCTGGTCCATTTCTCTTGAGGGATGGATGTGTCAAGGCTGTACACAGTGACAGGACAAATGACAGCAGACAGCATGTGTGACAGGAGGCAGCAGAGGAACACAATGTCCTCCCAGGCCATCGGCTGCTATAAAAGCATGTAAAGCTCTGCTTCTGCAGGGCTTCTGCACTAAGCAAGGAGAAAGGGACTCAAAAGCCCAGAGAGACAGCAGAGCTGACCAACCAGCACTTCTAGGCACTGAAACACCATTACCTGTGCTCTGCCATGTGCAGGAAAAACACAAACCACTGCCACCAGACTGGCAGCACTGTCGGCCTGCCCAAAGTGGGACAGAGGGACTTAAGTGCCTGCCCATCACTATTCTTACACAGCAAAAGGCAGCAGCAGAGTGACACAAAGGAATAAACAAGAAAAGAGCTCAGCTGCATGGACCAGTCCTTGCAGGCTGATTTAAAGTCTTCAGCTGAAAGAGCTGAGCCTTGGGATCTGGCTAGTTTCCAAGATCTATAAAAAGCTATTTAATAATCCCTGGTTTTGCTTCTTCCCTGGGATGATTAGAAAGAGGATTTTATTCCAAACATCTCCCTGGAGGACCATTCTCCCCATTTGTCTTATCAAAGAGTTTATGAGGTTATATGACTTTATATGCAGCCTGTAAATGACTTCTGTTTACTCAATTAGTATGAGCTATATAAAATACAAGCTATATTAGACTTGTTACTCTTAATTTTAGCATCCCTCACCTAAAATGGTCCCAGATCAAGGGCAATCTTATCAATTTGTCCACATATGTGATGAGGGAGTGAAGAAAGGGACCCAGATTCTCTTCAGTGGTGCCCTTGATGACAAGGGACACTGGGCACAAACTGCAATGTGCCGGTACAGCTGAAGACACAAACTCACCTTTTACTGTGAGTGTTGCCAAATTTAGAACAGGTTTCCCAGAGAAGCTGAGTCATCTCCAGCTGTGATGATACTGAAACCCCCACAAAGCCACAGTCCTGATCTGCCTGTTCCTGTTGATCTTGCTAAAAGAGCGGACTAGATGATCAAGAGGTCTCTTTCAACCCTAATGATTCCACAAGGAAAAAAATCAAAAGCCAACAGAAAAAAAAGTTCACAGTGCAGCAGGGAGGCTGAAATCCAAATCTACTCTCATCTTTATGTGACCCCCTGTGGCAGCAAACTCTCCTACAAACTCTCTAAAATTAATTCATCTCTGCTGATGGCACTGAAGGTGTGAAATAAGGTACTGCTGCAAGCAATGCCACTCCATGGTGACATGCACTGTGCTTTTCAGAACATGAAAAACATCCTGCAACTCATTTTGTGGGAGGTGATAAATTGCTTGGGATTAACACGTAAGAGTGACAACGTGCTTAGTGAGGGAAGGAAAGAAACAGCCCAAGGAGAAAGAGACAGCTTTATTTACAGAATTGAAGTGAGGTCTGAAAGGATGAAGCCAGCAGCTGCCTGAGGAGTTGTGTTTCTGAGAAAGTGCATTTCAATCCTTCCTGGATACACTTTCTGAGAAAAGAGCTGCTGGGGCCAGCAGGTTTGTGTCAACTGAGAGAGGTCCCTGCTTGCAGTCCATCCAACCCATCAGGACTCTAAGCACCTCCACACTAGGTATTTCCCTGATAAAGGGATCTTCCAAATGCTGCAGAGTGCTAGCAGAAGGATACTGGCAGAGGTTGCTGTCCTGGTTCTCTGCAGGAGTTCACACACCTCTTTTCCTAAGGTGAACCAGAACAAACAAACAAAAAAGGTGCAACTGGTCCTTTCTCCCAACACCTTCACAAAGGGAGAACATGGTCCAGGTAGGTTTTACTCCAGCCACAACCATGATTAGTGATGCCCAAGCCAGCTTGACTGTTACAGGGACTGGTCAGCACCGTCTGGTGGAGAGACTCATGAGTGTGACTGACACATTCCTCTTGCAAGAATAAGCCCAGGCACCACTGAGAGCAAACATTCATCTTGCTGTGCCCAGCAACTTCGCTCCATACACACAAGTGATGCCTGGCTTACAGCTACATCAAAGGCAATCAGATTCCAAAAAGAATCAACCCTGATAGATCAGTACTATGGTTTTGCCAGCTACATTTTAGCAGCTGTCTTCAACCACCCTGAATGCCATGGTCCCAGCCACAGGCAGCCACTGTCACCAACGAATGCTGATCATGCAATGAGTAACAGAGCTGCTCTCTTGGCACTGGACTGGGTTTTGCAGCTCCCTCTTTCAGTGACAAGGTGATGGCCAAACAGGCTGTTTCACAGGTGTTCAGTTCTTCCATCGGATTTGCTAAAAGAGAAAACAAACCATGACTAACAAGCAATGCTGACCACAGAGCCCTAGGGGACAACTTAGTGACTCCCATCCCTGACAAGGACAGCTATGGCCAGAACATGCCATTTTTATCAGTATAACCTTTTATCCCTACCCTGAATGCAACCCCAAACAAAAGATTAGTTTCCCAGCAGGTATAGAAAGTATGTAGGACAGCCATTCCCTTAAATCTAATCTCTATCTGTTTCTGATGAGAGCGTCTGGAAGAAAGAGGAAGCATTTCTTACCATGTTGCTGAGAATGCTGTTTATCTTCTCTTCTTCTGCAGAGCCCCGCTCCACCTTGCATTTATATGCTGTCAGCTGAATACGATCCTTTAGATCCCGGTAGGTCTAGACAAAGGGAAAAACCCAGCTGAGAGAAAGGGACACTTCCATTGTTAGATGGTGTCTGGCAGATAGGCAGGGCAACTCTACAATCCCCCATCCAGTTCCCAACACAGAACAATTTCACAGCATAAATGCTAGGAGCCACTCTCCTGGCACATGGACTTCTGCTGGGAACCTTATCATTTTTCCCAGGACACAGGGATAAACAAACCCCACCAGGCACATGACAGAAGTGGCACATGGCAGAGAACAGAAAAGCTAGAGAGAAAGAGCAGGCCCATGTCCCATCTCTTCACACAGCAGCAATCTACCTCTATGACAACATCATGGCACTTGTATTTGGTAGCAAGGTTCAGCCGGGTCTCCACATCTTCCACCAGGCGCACATATTCCTGCAGCACCTGTGAGAGACAGAGGAATGTCTCAGATCCCTTCTGCAACTGTCTTGCCTCATTCCCTCACCCTAGTCCCAAACCTTTCAAGGTTGCTGGTCACACAGACTTGGCCCCTTCCTTAGGGAAAAAGTGACCTTAACAAGACTATTCAGGATCCCAGAGGCTTTGCTTACAAAGCTCAGCATCACAGAATAAGCCAAGTTAGAAGGGTTCCAGAAGGATCATAGAATCCAGCTCCTGTCCCAGCACAGAACCATCCCCAAGAACCTCTTGGGTGAAGAACCTCTTTCCAATATCCAACCTAAGCCTTCCCTGACATAATTTCAGGTCACTTCCTTGGGTCCTGTCACTGGTCACTCCTCCTCTTCCTCTCACAAAGAAGTTGTAGACTGCAATAAGGCTTCCCCTCAGGCTCTTCTTCTCCAGGCTGAACAGACCAAGTAACCTCAGCTGCTCCTCAAGCAACTTCCTCTCAAGGCCTTTCACCATCTTCATGGCCCTCCTTTAGACACTCTCTAATAGCTTTATAACCTTCTTAAACTGTGGTCCCCAAAAATGCACACAGGACTCAAGGTGAGACTGCCCCAGTGCAGAGCACAGCAGGACAAGCCCCTCTCTTGCCTGGCTGGTGATGCACCCCAGGACAACATTGGCCCTCTTGGCTCAGCTTGAACTTGCCACTGACCAGCATCCATGCTGCTGCTCTCCAGCCTCTCATTCCCTAGTCTATCTGTACATCCCAGGTTGCCCCATCCTAGATGCAGAATCCATCATTTTCCCTTGCTGAACTCCCTTAAGTTTTGGTGACTGCCCAGCCCTCTAATTTGTTGATGTCTCTCTGCAGAGCCTCCTTGCCTTCTAGGGAGGAAACTCCTTCCAGTTTTGCATCATCTACAAACTTGCTTAGTATCTCCTCCAGTTGTGCATCCAAGTCATTTATGAAGATGTTGAAGAGCACAGGGCCGAGGACTGAGCCCTGTGAAACCCTACTAGTGAAAGACCACCAGTCTGATGCCATCCTATTCACTGTAATCCTTTATGCCCAACCCATGAAACAGATGCTCACCCATCTCATCACTTGTTTATCAGCTGTGTGCTGGACATTTTGTGCAGAAGGCTACTCAGAGAGACATCAAAAGCTTTACCGAAATCCAAAAAGATTTCATGGAGTGGCTTCCCTTGATCAACCAAGTGGGTTACCTTGTCATAAAAGGAAATCAGATTTGACAAGCAGAACTTTCACGTAGCCGTGCTGGCTGTAACCATTGATGTGTTGTGCTCTGGGTTTTTCAACCTCCCAGAATAATCTTCTCCATAACTTTACCATGCACTGAAATGAAACTAGCAGGCCTACAGTCTCCAAGGTCCTCCTTCTTGCTTTCTTGAAAACTGGGATATTAACTCACCTCCAGTCATCTGGGATCTCTCCAGATTTCCAAGACCACTTAAAAAATCATTGAGAGGTGTTTTGGTGACATCAGCTGGCTCTTAGAGGACTCTTTGATAGATCCCATCATGCCTTATAGATTTCCAACTGAAGCAGCAGATTCTGCATAGATTCAGGGCTGACTGGGAGTTGATAATTTTTGCAGTCATTGTCCTCCAACTCAGGGCACTGAGACCCACTTGATCCATTATCTGTTTGTGAGGAGACCATCCTCATTCAATAATGGGATAATGTAATTTCTACACTGCCTATTGCCATTGAAATATTTGTAAAAACTCTTATTTATTGTTCCCCACAGTTCTGGCCAGCTTCAATTTCAGTAGAACTTAGGCTGCAAATCAAAATTTTCTCCCTACAGTGGCAAGCAGCATCTCTGTACTCTTCTCATGTCATTTGACCTTGCTTCTACACCTTCCTTTTTTGCCTTATTTCCAAGAGAAGATTCCTGTTCAGTCAAGCAGGCCTTCTGTCTTGTCTGCCTGACTTCCAACATTTGGGAATTACCTACTTCTGTACCCTTAGAAGGCCATGTTTAAAAAGTGACTGATGGACCCCACTGCCTGCAAAAACATTTTTCCAGGGGACCTTACTAATTCCCTGAGCAGCCTGAAGTCTGTTCTCCTCTCCAGAGTTGAGGTTCTGCTGGCACTTTTCCTCCTATCAACAGTCTTAGGCTACCTTGTTCCTACAAATCAGGTTAACCATTGCCAGCCAGACTAAAAAAGAGAAAATTTCATGTAGCAAAGAAAGGTGGCAATGCACATGGGAAGAGAATTCCCAGCCAGCTTTGGCCAGCTGTCCCTCTTGCAGTCAGAGCTAGGACCCACCCACACCTTCTGTTGATGCACAGGTTGCTCAGATGAGTGCTGCACCCACCTGACAGAGCCAGAAGACCAGCAAGCTTCTAGCTAGGAAGCAGCTGACCTGAGGAGTCATTCATACACCAAATCCCAAGAAAGAGCAGGACATAAGCAAGGGTTCCTGGCTCACCTGCACAGGAGCATTGTTCCTCTGCAAGATCTCCACCACCCGGTGGAAGCCAATAGGTGCCTTCTTCTTGGTGTAACCCAGCCAGTTCTGAAATGAGAACCAAACCTATGTTAACCCAAAAGGACAATCCCTCCAGTCACAAGAAAATGTGGGGTTTTTTTCCTCTCCCAGTGCCAGCAACATACTCCACAGCCACCACACGCACCCCATGGCAGAGCCTTTTACGCAGTGGCTGGCACAGGCTAGCTGCAATCCCTCTGGTAACAGAGCTCAGGGGCAGCCCCCTTCTCTGATCTTACTGCTGCAGCCAAGCCAGGCCCAGCAGAGGTCTTGGGCAGGGAGAGGAGGAAAGTATTGCAACACCCTGCGGCAGAGCTGCTGGGCCCTGCTGAAATAAAACCAGTCTGTCCAGTAACTCCAGAACAAGCCAGCAATCAGTAGCAGAGGCCAGTACTTGGGACTGTGTCCCTAGCAAGGCTTTCTGCAGCTCACCTTGGTGGTGAGGAGAGCATCCACATCACCCCAGGCCCGCAGCTTGGCACGGGCAGCCAGGGCAGTCAGCACAAATTGCTTATCAGGAATCTGCAAGGCAGAAAGCTGCAGTCAGAACAGTAGCACAGCTCAGAAGGGCCTCTGAGGGCTGGACATGAATGGCATCTACCCCAGCCCTTTCAGGACCCACACTAACACCCAGGCAAAGAGGCAAGATGCTGTCTGATACCACACACAGCACTGCAAAGAGTAGGAAGTGAGGATTTGCAAGTGCTGCTGCAGACAGGGTACATCCATTGAAAGTCTCCACACGGCTCCCACTTGCGTTTCTGAGACATCAGAAGGGCCCTGCTTGAAAAGGATGCCATGGCCCCCTCCCTAGCTCAGTGCTGAGCCCCTCAAATTCCTCCTGCTGAGCCCCTTCATTACATACAGTTTGCGCATGGTTTCAGCTAGTGCTGAACAACAGGGGAGACTCACACACCTTAAATGTTTTCTTCAGGTTGGTGGGGCTGCTGAACATTCCCTAGAGAAAGCAGACAAGTCAGTGCTAATTCAGAAAGGCAGGTCACAGTGAGGGTTCAGACACCTGTTATAAGGCATCTGCCTTGCACAGAGTCAATCTTCCCAAGATTTTACTGCTTTTTGCTCATGTCAGTGCCACAGGAGGAAGCAGCTGGCAGAGGAGAGCAACTATCCCATCCCATTAGCTTTCTGGTCTAGTTTCCCTACATCCTCAGCTGGTGCACCTCCAGCACTTCCAAACCAGTACCATGCACCTCAGCCTCATGGGATTTACAGTGGCTTCTAGGAGGCAACTCCCTGACAAACTGTGCCAGGTTGAATGTCTTGGAGCACAAAACTCCAAACTGGTGCCATGGGACAAA
This sequence comes from Thryothorus ludovicianus, assembly GCA_013397245.1. Taxonomy (NCBI): domain Eukaryota; kingdom Metazoa; phylum Chordata; class Aves; order Passeriformes; family Certhiidae; genus Thryothorus; species Thryothorus ludovicianus. The sequence continues at coordinate 221,723 of VZTB01002445.1, forward strand.
GTCTCTGAGGGATGAAACATGACCTCTCTTTCCCTTTCTCTCCTTAACATGACACAGCCCACATCTTGAGGGCTACAAGGATGAGATACAACCTTATCTTCTGCCACATCATTCTCACCTCAGCCTCTGTGTAGTGGTAGAAACAAGAATAGAAGAGGGTAGTCACTAGTGGCATGTTGAGAATTGAAGCCTTGCGAGGATATTTTCGAAATAACTCTGACTGCCCAGCCATCTCCAAGTGCCGATCATTAGCCTGTGGAATCAGGAAGACAGACAGAGTAAACATGAGCCAGGACACCTGCCTGTTTAGCTGTGGGGTAGAGACCTAGAGAGAGTGTTGTGACAGCAATGTGCAAGCACAGCCCCAACATGCCACCAAGTCTCAGATCTGGTATTTCACATGTGTCTGGCACAGCAGCCTGAAAAGCACTCACAACTACACTAGCCAGGGCAGGCTGGTTAGATCCAAAGTGGTGTAAGTTAGGGACAGCAAGAGATCTCACAGATAGTCCCAGCCATCTCCTGACCAGCAGAGAAGATTTCATACCTCAATGATGATCTGTCGCTCCAACAGGGTATAATGGTCTTGGATGTGGGAGGTATCCTCAGCTGAAAACGGCAGCCTGGCCAAATATGAAGGAAAGAGACACTGGGACCAGCTCTTAAGTACGGAGTCCTTCACTTACTTCTAAGTACACTTATAAGATTTTTTTTTCTACCAAACAAGCTCCCATTCTTCTCAGCTTGAATGGCTAGTGGGTACTCAAGTTTCTGACCGACTGCCCTGTCTAACTGGCTCTCTCCTAGAGAGGTCCCAGAGAAAGAAACATCACGTGGCACCTCTTATGCCACCAATTTCCTCAAGGCACCCAGACTTTCACCCATTACAATCTGAAGGGTCAATGATCACAAAGTCCCTTGAAGCATCTTTCCTCCTGAATAAACAGAAAGAGCTGCTGGACTAGTGATCATCACAAATGATTCCTCTCTGGTCCACACTCTATCCACAACTCTACTCCCATTCCCCACCAAGGGAAAACCAACATCAGATCTCAAACCACATAAGCCATGGCAGTGGCACAGAAGTCTAATTTTCTTCACTACTACTTCCTGTGAAGAGTCCACAACCCTCCCATCTTCAATGTCTCTTCTTACCCAATGCAACCTTTCAGAAATTCCCTCCTTTTTTCTACATCCTGGATGTTCAAATGCTCCCGGTACTGAGAGAGCTGGAGGGAGAGGGGAAAGAAGCAGTCAGTTCTCATGGATTTGGGAGATACAGTATTCCAGAGGATGAAATGGGGATAAAAAGCTTTTGCCTGATTCCCACACACTCTGCAGCCAGCCTTCCCCTGCAGAAAGCGAGATTTTGCTCCTGAGAATACTCACAGCAACTTCCTCAGTCCGGTCTAAGAACCTGCAAAAGGGGATTAGTAAGCATTAACTTGGAGGCAGGTTCCTAGCAGTGTGCTCAGCCCTGCCACAAGATGGATCAACAGCCTCACCTGAGCAGATCCAGAAGGAACTTCTGCTCACCCGTCTCTCTGAGGAAATGGATCAGATGGCACAAGGCCACCTGCCGCACTTCCAGCTCCCGAAACAAGATCTCTGCAGGGGAGAGAGTTTATGTGCAGGTGGGTAAAGTAAGACAGCACTACCAAGCAGAGGGGACTTGGTACAGTGCATGGAGTTGAAAGTCATTGGCAGGATTCAACAACCTTATCCCATCTCAAATCACATCATTCATCAACCTTATCCCATCTCCCATCATAGTCTTGGAGGCTGGAGCACAGAAGAGTCCAATCACAGGGCTGACAGCTAAATTCACAGCCTTGTGCTACCTCTACAGATTAATTTTCATTCATCCCATCACCACCACCTACCACTGCTTAAAGCTCCTCTCTGGAGCCTTTGTATCACCATCCCCTCGCCTCCCACATTACACTTGCTACAAAAATATTTCTTGCTTAGTAAAAAAGCAATACCCCAGATGCTCTCTTTGTAGCTTGCACCCACTGAAAGAATTAGGCCCTCTGTCCTTCACTGAAACACACCACAGAAATCCCAGCCCCAGTCACACTCACCTCTCCTCAGCGTCCGTTTCAGGAATATCAGGACCTGTGAGCACAGACAGCCAGCTCAGAATTAAGACAGACAAACAAACAGCACACTGATCAAGGCCTAGAGAAGCTTTTGCAAAGGGTCTCTGAAAACACAGCACTTAGAGAACTTAATTCTGGTACCCACAACACCCAGGACAAGCCATGAGCCTGGGCCACAACTGCCTAGATTCTTGCCTAAGCTCCTACTCTGGAGTAGTAGATGAGTGAGACCAAAATTTACGAAGGAAAACCTTTCTACACAAAAATCCAAGGACTTAAAAGACCTGGATGAAAGAAGCTCTGACACAATCACATTTCCTTTCTGACACTTTAAAAGCAAGAAAAACTGATGGGTTCCAGATCTCAAATGCCAGGTCCCAGACCTTCTGTGTTGCAATGAGCAGATTAACCCTTGACCTTCCAGATGCTGTTGCAAAAATGAAAGCCTGATAGATCAGATTCCTTGTTATTTCCTGCAGAGTGGCAGGAAAGACAGCAGGAATACAGAATTTCCCAGTCTTAAGCTTTGGCACTTTCCAGTAACTGGTTTGAACTAAAGAACACCCCCCAGTCTTGCAAGAGTGGGTGTCCAGCTGACTGCATTCTCACAAGCAGTCTCTGTGGGGCCACCCAGAAGTCCCAGCCCTGTATGGCCCCAGCAGGACTCACAGCTGTAATGACATTCCCATCGTGCCCCGCCACAGCTTCATCCAAGAGCACCAGCTTGTCCTGCAGGGAGCGAAACCTCTCTAGAGAGCAGACCTAGACACAGAACAGGAAGAAGCAGGCATGTGGGACATGAGACAGTTCTCAGGCTGAGCCCAAGGTAGTATTTATTCCTCTCCCATAAGCCCTTCAGCAATATGAATAACCGCCCTCCCAACAAGTGGAAAAATTCTCATTTAGCTGAAACCACATGCTGCATAATCCCTGGAAATCTGTCCACAGGGGTTGCAGTCAACCCTCATTACTGCCCAGTCTAGGACAGCACACAAAGCACATTCAGCACAAAAACCCTTGCAACAAGACAAAACCTTCCTGTACACCACAAACCACTAGGCCTGACACGAGGAGGGAACTATGCAGGCCCCTTTCCACAAAGGAGACCAGAAAAGTAGAGTCATAACTCTTTCTCCCCTCTTCTTATCCCACACCTGTGGACTCTCAGTCTTTACATCACCTCAGCCTTTGAGGAGACACATGCAGAGTGAAACCACAGTCTCCCTATGTGCTCACTGCACACTGAAGCAGCTGAGACTAAGATTACAGCTTCAGTGAAACAATTTCTGTCTTTCTCCCTCCATTTGCTACCAAGAATGGAGATAAAGCCCCATCCCCCTGGTTTTAAAATGAACCCAGCCCCAGGGAACAGAAAGGGTAGAAAGGGACACAGCAGTACAGATACCTACTGTCACAGCTTGCTGAGGGGACAACTCAAGTAAACAAAGCAACAAAACCCTGAAGTTCTCCTGCTGCTCCTGAGCTAGTGTGATCCCAGCACTGCCACCTGGCAAAGCAACAGACAGGCAGACCACCATCCCTGCTAGGTGCTGCAAGCAACACAGATCCCCTCCTTGCTCCCAGAACAGCCAGGAGCACAGGAAAGTGCAAAGTATTTTAGAACCACCCACCCTCCATCTCTCACAGGCAGATGGGAGTGCAAAGTCCTTACCTTGCCCCTCTGCATTCGCCTGACTGTATCTTTGGGACTCCAGTCACTGCTGTAATCCTGCCACAAGAAAAATAAAGCACTCTTAAGCACTTTCAGCAGTCTCCAAGCTGCTTTTCTCATCTGCTGCATCAGTGATGGCCCATATGTAGCTACTCACACTTATAATTCAGCTGCTCCAGGGAAGGTGTTAGTAGGATGTGTATGTACATTTTTCAGGAGCAAATGCTGAGCTCTCAGACTCTGCATATGATAGTGTAGAGGGAAGCCAAAGGTTCCTATGTTAACATTGCCTTTCTATTACCTCAGTAAGGTCTGTCATCATATCCTTTCTAAGAAGTGCATTGCATCAGGTTGCTCTCCTTGCAAGCTATGTTGCTTTCAGGACAAACAAAATACATGCAAAAACAGACTAACCCAAAACTGAAGGGCAAGGAGTCAGTTTCTTGTTACAATTCAGACAGACTTCTGCTGGTGAGCCTTCCACAGCAGCGTGGAGAGCACAGGGACAACAGCCTCAGGCAAGCACCTGGGGAGTCGCACAAGACAAGGACAATGTGACAAGGGCATTGAAGCCTGGAGGAGGACCATCTCAAGGTATTATACTACCACTGCTGCAACGACCAGAACTGTCCCCCTGCAGCAGACAGATATTATGATCTGAAGCACTGGATAAAAAGTGATGGTGGCCTGAGCCACTCCTAACTCAGACACCATAAAGTCATCTAGGTCTCTGAAGCACTCAAGCCAGTGGTTGCAATTCAGCTTTCTGCCTCAAAAGGCCCAGAGAAAAGGAGCAACAAGAATCAGCTCTGAGGACACTGAATTTTAAATCCATTGAAGACGTATTGAAAACCGAAATCTAAGGATGAAAGGTCTGACTCAGTCCCATTAGGGGATCTCTCGCTGCACAAGAGTCTCTCAAAGCAATGTATAGCTCAATGTCAAATATCCTGGCACCAGGGTTCCCTTCAGCACCACTGGCCAGAGGCAGATTCTCAGCCTGTCACTGTCAGGACACTCACCAAAAGCTGCCACTAACCTTCCCTTCTGTGTTCCACCCCCATCTGCATTTAAGAGGCTGTATAATCCTTCTCTTTCCTGTTTCACTGCTTCTGCAGGCCCAGAACAGAACACAACAGGGCACTCTTGTTTCTCCTGCTATACTTTGAAGAAGTGGTGTCTTTTAGGTTGTCATTAATGGCTAACTGACAAAATACACCAACCTGGGGAGGATCAGATGGCCAAGGACAGGTGGACCATGAACCCTAGCAGCTCAGGGACGCAAGTGCCAGCTACTGAAGGGGACTGGGGTCTGGGATTCAGCTACAAAACAAACCAGATGTCTAAGACCAGCTACTGGAGGGACCTCTAGAGTGTGTATGTTCCACTAGTGGAATTGGTTAGACAGAAAGGAAGCTCAGGACCAAGCTCGAGTGTTTTCTGTGTGCGTCTACTCATAAAGGTGTTGGTTTCTGTCTGTGTCAATCCAAGCAGGCACCTGTGTCAGTATTATCTGTAGGGAATATGGGCTCAGTCCTGTTACTGCCTGGCCCTAGAGACATGGAACCACAATCTCACACCTACTAAGAGGAATCCACCCAATCCCAAAATCCTCTCATCACTGCACACCTGGTAGACAAACATTCCTGCCAACTGGAACACTGCATCTGCACAACTCCCTCTGTGTTGTCCCCGTGATTCACAAACAAGAAATTTCAAAACTTTCATATTTAAAAAAATGTAAAAGACCACATCTGATGCCAATTTATCTGACCCAGCATAAAAGCAGCTTGCAGACAAAGCACTATTTTGAAATCCTTCCCACCAAGACTGCTGAGCTGTTCATTAAAAGGAGCAACCCAAACCAAGACCCCCAGCAAAGCTCTGTATTTCTGAGCAAAAGCAGAGAATGCTTAAATTACTGCAAGGCTGCATTTTGCAGTTCCCTGTCCTTTCTCTGCATTGCCCTCTTCTGTCTGAAACACCAGCTAATCACTTCCCATGAAGCTAGTAGAGCAGGAAGTTCACCAATCTCAGTATACAACAAGCACGGGCTGCTCACCTTGTACTCAGCTTTTGGTCGGCGCAGCTCTGGGGCATAGTTTTTAACTCCCGTGTCAGTGAGGGCTGAGAGATGAAAGGCACATAAAAATCCTGATTCACATCCACTTCCAAACCCATCCCCTTCTTGGTTTTCATGGCAGAAGACCCAAACTTAAGCACCAAATGGCAATACAGCATTACTCTAAAACAAACAGTTGTCAGTTGTACATTAAGTAATTACTGCAAATCACCACGCCAATTCTTTAATTTCTTTGAGGAAAGAACCACCATGATTGAACTTTTAGACAGCACATGATTCAGTTTCCCTTTTTGCACCATAAGGCATATGACACTTCCCTTTTTTTCGGAAATGCTTTGTTTCATGTAAATCTGCACCCGTCCGAGAATGAGGTAGAGACCCAAAACTTACCGTCTGAAAGGGACTGGAAACTTGAGAGTTTGTTTCGTCCTGAAATAAAAACACCAATCAGACACTGTCCCTTCACCAGCAGCATCTCCTGCACAGGGAACATAAGCCTAGACTACAAGCCAGTTTACTGCAGCTATGGCCCTGTAGAACAATCCACCCCTTACAGTGATTCCCACTACAGCAGCACAGCTGGGGCTCACCTGCTTACATTCTAAGGCATTGAAGCTGTCTGTGGCATCACAAACCGTATCACACTCCATGCCCATATGCTCTCTTGGTGCTGAGGCCAGGAGAGGTTAGAGCTTGAATTCACTCCACCTGCAGAGCAGAGGCTCAAGCACATAGCCTTGCAACACAGGCCATGGCAACATGGACAGCTCCATCCACCAGGGCTGCAATTTTTGATGCCTTTCTTCATTACCTTATTGTCAAAGCTGAGAGTAAAAAAACACCCCAGAGAAAGAGAGACAAAGTAAAAGCTGTTTTGTTGTCTGGCTGTGAGAGAATTGAGCTGAACTCTTGCAAGCTGTGTATGTTTGCCCACAGCCTGCTGCACAGTTCCCTCTGTCACCAGCTACACTGCCACTGCTGCTATCATGTGTTTGCTGAATCAACACCAACAGCAGCCAGCTGAGCTCCAAACAAAGGATAATCAATCTGTCTTCTCTATAGAACTAAAAATCAAATAAGGGCTACACGAGTCAAGCCAGTGTCCCTTTGCAGCCTGCTCTTTTCCACCAACCAAAAGGATTGCCACACAGTGCTGTGCTCTACCTTGCTGTTCTTTGGAACCGGGATTTTAAGAGGCCATACTCTCCAAAGCCCCTTCCCACTCCACAAAAGCATGTGATCTACTGCACAAGACAGTCTTCAATTTCTGACCAGGGAGCAATATATTTCCACCCTGAGGAGAGACTGGAGCTTCCCTGTCTTGCAATACACTTCAGATAAAACAATTTACATAAGATAACACAGTTGCCCCTTGACAGTCTTAAGGGAAAACACATTTGTCATTACAGTATATAATGAACCTCACCTTTGAACAGGCTGCTTAGGGAGTAGGAAGAAGCTTGCTTGGGAAGAGCAGCATAGGAGGAAGAGCCCTTCTGTAGGCTGGAGTCTCGGCCATCCAGGGAGCTAGTGCTGCCAGAGGCTGTCTCTTTGATTGACCAGGAGATACCTGTGTGCAGACAGATCATTTTTAACCAAAAAAGATCTGTAAAGAATGAGCTTCTGGCACAGCAGAAACATTACTAGATGTGTGCTGGTCAGTTCTGCATTACCACATCCTGGTAAGCCTGACCCTTAGCAGAGCATCTTTCCATGCAGAATTCCAGTCTCATGTAATGCTGTTTGCCAAGCAGTGGCATGTTGTCCTCCAAAAAAGTCTGGTTTCAGCAATGTTGTACAGCTGGCTACGGCTTGTGTAAAAGGAATCCATAGACACCCTCACCATTTATACATTATTGCATGGGGTAAAGCATAGTACTTGTTCTAAAAGTACAAAGCAAGGCAGAGGGTCCCTGGCCTACCTCAAATTGCAGAAGCCTAAGAGCATGCTTTCCTCAACACTGAAGACTAAGACAGTTTTCCTTCCCACACAGACAAAACAGCTGTCAGTGTGCACATGCAACAATGCATGTCTCCCTCTTGCCTGTTCAATACAGTTTCCCCTTCTTTCCACACAGTTGCATAACACACACATTTTAGGATCAGGATGACAGATAAAAAAATACAATAGGTATAGTGACCCTGGGTGGGAAAAAAAAAAACAGAGGGAGGAGCTACAGCAAAGGACAAGAAGATCAGTCTTTGAAGATTCTCTGGGTGATCCACATGTAAATTTTCACAGTCTGACCCCGGCTAGCAAGTGTCACAATTCTGTGGGTCATGAAGTCAAAAGCACAGCACACAGCATTGTGTGTGGGCCATGAACTCATCCCCATCACTAGAAACGTATCTGCTTAATGTTTGCAGCTCCCTTTCAAATTTCAAGCTTAAGAGTCATTCTATAAATGCACATTGAACCTTGTTGCTTAAAGTCCTGTAGGGGGGTCAAAACAAAGAAACTTTATATAGTGCCATTTCAGGCAGTGGTGTGAAGGAAATGATCACCCAGAATCTCGCAGACCACCTGAACATGATGAGTATTAATCCATAACCTCCAAAATACCTGCTCTGAGCTTGGCTACATATTAGAAAAAAACCACAGTAAATTCTCTCCACTTGTCTGCACTCCTCATTTTTACACAATTTGGGCTTCTGCTCACCCTCTTTTCAGTGGATCTACTCAGGTAAATCAAGTAGCTCACAATGTGACTTGGGAGACTAGAATCAGATTAGATAGATATGCAGCATTAGATAGCTAATTATACTCCTGACTTGAGTGACTTGACTGAAGCAGCAATTTTTAGTCCCCTCTGTCTCAAGGATAATTAGCAGTACTTCTGCACTTACTTCCCACAGGTTCTCCACTCCAGCTGACCCTCTCGAGGTCGTCATCATCATCATCGACAATATCCCGAAGGCTGTTCACCGCCCGTTTGGATTCCTTTAGCTATACACAAAAGAGTGACCTTGCATAAGGACCATTTGAATTGTAGAATGCACTTCGTTTCCTACTACCATCAAACATCTCCCAAAGAACTTTAAATAAGCTTTTTCAGCTCCAATTGCTTCTTCTCGGGATGGTATTTTAGCCCTGTAGCTGTGGTGCTACAGGGCTACTGTACCCCTTCCTCATCACCGGGAACCCCAAGGACACCTCCACGGACACCAACCACTCAACCAGCGGGAGATGCAGTTTGGTGCGAGGGCGAGGAACCACGTCCCAACGAGATTTCGGAGCGGCTGCTGTGAAGGGAGTGACGGGAGTTCTTGGTACCCTCCGCAGTGGGAAGGAGATGACAATCCAGCTACAGAACATCAGCTCTCTGCGATGTGCAGGGCCGGGGCCTGGGCTGGGACGGCTACGGGGGCCCACCCAGCGAGGGTGTCTTACCGGCAGTTCCAGGGTCGGACCCTCCCTACCTGCGAGAGCTCGTCATCCTCATCGTCGAAGGTGAAGGCCCGGAACTTGGAGCTATGCCAGTACTCCTCCTCGTCCGCCCGCACCCGACTCATCTGCAATGGCACCGCGCGGCTGCCTCAGCAGAGGGAGGGAGCGACTGCCTCGGGGGTATCCCCGCCCCTGGTCCTGGTGCCGGCCCCGCCGCTCCCGGCCCCTCTCTCACCTCGCCGCCCCTCCCGCGCCAGCAGCACCGGCGTCCTCACGGCAGGGCGGGGCGGGGCAGGGCGGGGCGGGGCGGCCGCGCGCGGGGCACGCTGGGACATGTAGTTCTCCCGCTGGAGCCGGCGCGGCCGCTCCTCGTTCACGCACTACGAGTCCCGGCGTGCCCCGCGGGCCGCGTTGAGTGCCTTCGGATTACCAGTCTCAGCGGGCTGCGAGTGCGGCCGATCGGCGTCTGGGCCGGCAGTCGGGATCGGGGCTCTGGGAACTGTGGCCTGACTCCGAGAGCTGTGGGTCGGCGGGGACGGCACTGGAGCGCCAGCGCCAGCTGCCTGCGGCGCGGCGGAACCGATAAGCCGGGCGGAACCGATAAGCCGGGCTCGCGCCGCGGGGGCGTGCCGGAAAGGCCCGTGCCGGGCGGAAGGCGGGAGGCGGCGCGGCGGTTCTAGCAGTTTCCACGGGCGCTCTGAGCGGAGGCGGCAATCCCGGTCCCGATGGCCAAGTGGGGGGAGGGAGACCCGCGCTGGATCGTGGAGCAGCGGGCGGACGCCACCAACGTCAACAACTGGCACTGGTGAGCGGGGCGGCTGCTCCCAGAGCCGCTCCGGAGGCCCCGGGGCGGGGAGGGCTGCACGGCCGCAGTCGCGACAGAGGGGCCGCCTCCCGTGTCCTCGCCGACTGGCGCTGAGGCAGAGGGGTCCGGGCTGGTCCTCTGGGGCTGCACTCGGCTTCATGCGTGTGTAGGGGGTGCCCGAGCTGAGCTGTGCCGGGGAAATGCGTGGAAGTGGCCTGGAGAAGAAATCTGTGTGTGTTCGTGTTGAAGCGGGGCAGGGAGACACGGCTGGGGAACACTGGGTAGTCCCGATATGCGCTGTCAGCGAGGCCGTCCCAGATTCTCACCCCGCGCGGTTTTCCTGCAGGACGGAGAGGGATGCCTCCAACTGGTCCACGGAGCGGCTGAAAGCTCTCCTCCTGCCTATCCGGGTGGAGAGTGAGGACGGGACCTGTGAGGTGACAGAAGTGAGCAAACTGGATGGAGAAGCCTCCATTAACAACCGCAAAGGGAAACTTATCTTCTTCTATGAGTGGGCTATCAAGCTGGCGTGGACTGGTGAGTGATGTGCACCCCTCCTGTTTCAAGGTCAGGTTCACGTATAATTGTCACTGTTGGACACGCAAGGTCACACACGGACACTCTTGGTGAAGAAGGCTAAAAACTATTTTTTAAAACATCTGACTCTAAATTTATAGTATTTCCACACAGTCCAGGGACTGGAGAAGAAGGCTGACACCTCTCCCATCCCATTGGTCAAGGCAACTGCCCATCAGTTGTTTTTCATACCAGGAGAAAGTATGTAAATAATTTCATCTTAACAAAAACAGATTTTTAATTATAAAACCCGTGTGTGAGAAAGAGCTATGAACTTTGAAAAACATCGAGTTACAAAGTGCATCAGAAAAACTGAAAAATTAGGGTGACATATAATATCAAGGGTAAGGACAGTTAGCTCATTTGGGAAATAATAGTAAAGGGAAGTATTGCATTTTGATACAATACAATTTTGCTTTGACAACAACCAGAGTAAGGAAGGTTGATCTGAACAATGTAATTATAATTGCAGGCACCTCAAAGACAGGAGTGAAGTACAAAGGTTATGTGGAAATTCCTAATCTCTCGGATGAAAATGACATCGATGAAGTTGAGGTAAGCACAGCTGAATGTATGGAGTATTCTAACAGAAATAATCACAACGTTAATATTTCCTTCCCTGTTACCTTTCTTAGAACATTTGTGTAGAATTTTTTACTGCTAGAGACTGCCTAAGTTAATAGAATCAAAGAATGGTTTAGGTTGGATGAGATCTTCAAAGGTCATCTATTACCAACTTCTCAGCCAGGAGCAGGGAGATCTGTCACTGGACCAGGTTACTCAGAGCTCCATCCAACCTGGCCTTGAACACCTCCAGGGATGGAGCACCCACAGATTCTCTGGGCAACCTGTTCCTGTGCCTCACAACCCTTAAAGAACTGGAGAAAAGAATTTCCTTCTAATTTTTAATCTAAATCTACCCTCTTTCATCTTAAAACTGTTACCTTTCATTCTGTCACTACAGTCCCTGAGAAGACAGTCACTCCCCCGTTGTGTTGTATCTTTATCGAGTTAATTCTCTTTGTCTAGATGCAAAGGGCTCTGTAGCACAAGAAGATATTTAGGCACACATGTCCTGTCCTGTAGGCTGAGAGAGATGAAGTGAAAGATGAATAAAACTGCAGGGCTGTTTGTGAAAGTTTAGCCAAAGTCTGTGATGTTGAATTGAGTAATAAAAGAACTGTGCACATTTTTCCTTGATAATCAATGCTTGTCTTTGTTTAGATCCTTGTCAGCCTTGCTAAAGATGAGCCTGACACTAACTTGAAAACCCTGATGAAGGAACAGGGTGCAAAGAAAATTAGAGATGCAATGAAAACTTACATCAGCACTCTGAAAACGGGTATGTAACTGAGAGGGAGAAGTGTTATGGGAGCCCATATGGACTAATTCTAAAGAAGGGATGGGGCTGAAGGGACGAGTTGCTCACTGCATCTCAACAGAAAGGTGTCAGAGTAATAGTAACTTTGGGAAGAAGCCTTTCTGGCTCTAGACAGCATAGTACAGCTCAGAAAGATTTGTTTTGGTGATAACGCAGTAATAAACAGTATTTTTGAATTTATGTTTTAAAACTGGCAATGCCCTTCATATCCTGAAGCTGTAGAGAAAAGGAGAGATAGTAAAATGTGTTGGTTACCCCAGTGACACAGTCACTGTCTATGGCACAATCAGTTTGCTTACTCCCTTGGAAGGTGATGTTTTCTCCAGTTTGTGGTTTGTTTGGGGATTTTTCCCTCTTGCCACACTGGTAAAGACATCTGGTATTACTTGGATATTAGAGTAACTGATGTCTGGAAATTGCTCTGCAGGTTTTGTTGGTTTGTTTTTTACTGAGCTGTCTCAGCATCTGGATCAAATTTTTTTTCCTTTACAAGTTAAATTTGAGTCCAGCAGTTGGACTTAAATCAATGTGCTTTGGTTGAGTTTGGCTTTCCTCTCAAATACAGGCTGGGAATGCTACAGTTGCTTCTTATATCCATTTACCTATATTACACTACATGTTCTAGATATGCTGGGTACAAACCACCACTGATTGCTGTTTTTCCAGGATCAAATTTCTGTACTCTTGGTTCTTTTTCAGGCACTATAGTGTTCAGGCTGGGAGATGCAGTCACCCAGTGGAAGATAAGAATGCTAATCAGAAAAAACTGTATGATCTTGTGGGCTGCAATAAATGAGAATAAGTGGGAACCAAGTATTGCAGGATACAGGTTTATGCACTTATGATAAAATTCTGTTTTCTAATGGAATTTTGCTATTCTGAACAGATAAAAAGGAAGAAAAAGGAGCAAAATGTTGTATAATTGGTAAAAGCAGAAGTGACTGAGCTGGAGAAAAAGCACATGTAATTCTGAATGAGGCTGAAGGTTCTGATGGAGTTACAAAAGTGTTAGTGCTGCTGGACAGGGTGCTGGTGAGGCTTGCCTGGCTTTCCATTTGTAGTCCTGGCATTTGGTGTCGATAAAGATAAGTCAAAGAGAGAGTTAGAGGTTACTGTTGTTTACTGCAGGGATACAAGAAATGAAGAGCCAGAGTGAAAAGAAATGGAAAAGGTTGGTATGGAGTGTCTATGCCAGCAAGGCAAAAGTTTTTGAGGTGTGATTGCAATTTATATTAGAGAGGGAGAAAGAAAAAAAGCTACATAAGTCTAAGGGTAACCAGCATTAATTGAGAGCAGCACGTAGAAGATGCCATGTCTAGGCTGGAAAGAGGAGTTAAGTTCCTAATGGTTAGTGTAGGCAGATTCGGACAGGGCCTTTGCTGGAGAGTAGTGAGGGAAAGACTTAATTGCTTGTAAAAAGAGGTCTGGTTACTTTTTACTAAAAACTGTTTCAAGTCATGGATGCTAGCAAGAGCAAGGGGGAAACCAGGAAGCCCTTTTTGATTGTGTGTTTCCAAGTGCAGTCAGAAGGCTTACTTGATCTTTTATCAGTTTCATGGGCACATTCCTGTCTTTCCAGAATTCACCCAGGGCATGATTTTGCCCACAATGAATGGTGAACATATGGAAACAGCACCTCAGGTGGCTCCTAAAGCAGAAGATGGCAAGGTAAACAAAACTGCAAACATGCTTTGGGATCTGTGAAGAAAGGTACACTGTATTAGATTCTGGGACTTACAGGAACAACCTATATTGTGTATAGGATATATACATTCAGGAACTGGCAATCTGTGGAATAGGTGTGACTGTTTCCAGTAGCAGCACATGATGTTTCTTCCAAGTAAAGTGATAAATCTGCTTTTTACATTTAAATATGGTTATATCTAATTGCATCTTTACCAAGAGCCTTTATTTTTCTCCTTGGATGTGTGATTTTTGGTTTGGGGTTTTTTTTGGTGAAAAAAAGTGTGAATGTGTTTGTTTTCCTTGCTGTTTTGTTAGATGGCTGCCAGGAGCAGTACTGCCACATCACAGTCCAAATCCATAGGAGTCAAGATCCCTACCTGTAAGATCAGTTTGAAGGACACCTTCTTAACATCTTCTGAGGAGCTCTACCGCGTATTCGTTACTCAGGAGGTGATGCCTGGCTTGTTCTCAGACTTGTTCTTTGCATATAGGAGGCTCTTCCTAATAACCTTTGTAAGAAGTTCTGTAGGACACTCACAGTCCACGAGAATGGAATAAGAAAGCTTTTCTGCACAGTAGTTGCTGAAAGCTTGTGTGTGCATCTTTTCACACAGCTGACAAGAGGGGATTAATGCCAACCAGAAACAAGTTCCAGACAGCTGTCAGCACCTGTGTGTAGGTGTATCCCTTACTGCCTGTGGCCAGATCACTTGGGATTTACAGCTGTGTCCTTGTTTGTTTTTGTTTTTTCCTTTTAAGGTGAGGTGGTATCAAAAACATGTTTTGGGAATAGCTTCCACTTTTCGTATTACATAGTTTAGGATGAGAGAGAAGCATTGTGTCATCATTTAGACATGGTCTTACTCTTTTGTTCTTCCTATTTTGATAAGGAAAATGAAAAAGCAAAGAACATTTTTTCTTAGAGCAAGGTTTCATTAAGAAATAAAAAAGTAAGTCACTGGGTGACTGAAAACACTTCATAGTGCTAGAAAGCTGGAGGTTCTTTTCCTTGGATAGGTGCAGTGTTGCTGTAGTGACTAAAAACCTGCTTTTCTGGCCAGGGTAGGGGTTTTGTCTTTTGCTGAAGACCTTAACTATTGACTTACCTCCTCTTCCAGAACTTTTGTTGCTGGGTTAGAGGCGTTAGGCCACAAGTTTGCAGGAAGATAGTGCCAAATAATACAGGTCTGCTCCTGAATTCTTTTCAGATGGTCCAAGCTTTCACCCACGCACAAGCCACCTTGGAGGCCGATAAAGGAGGCAAGTTTCAGTTGCTGGATGGCAGTGTCACAGGAGAGTTTGTTGACCTAGTAAGTACTGACCAGTTCAGGTGTATTTTGCTCAGAGGCAGCAGTTATCAGGCTGTAACTTTTTATCAGTTCTGTTACAATGCTTCTGTTAGCTAACTGCAGGGTTCTACCTGGTGCCCAGTAGTTATCTGTAATTTCTGTGACTATTGAAGCATTCCTAGTAGTATGGATTAATGCATGGCACTTCAGTCTGGGGAGAAAATGTGGCTTCCAGTCATAGATCTCCCCTGTCTTTGTGTGATTTTACTTAACAGGGGTTGGAGGAGCGTTAAAGATAGTAATTGACCCTTTTTCTCTTTGGCTCAATTGCCACTAAAGTTTTCTGGACAGGGACTCTGTCTCAATGCTTGGGGCTGTACTATTGCATACCTTTCTACAAGGAGATTGAAAAGAAAAGGACACATCTCTTTCCCTCTCTGTGTGTGTTTCTTGAGGGATCTCTTAAGGCTTCATTCATATCAACACAATTCTAGATGTTTTCTATTGGACTGCAGGATTTACAAAATATTACTACTCAGTCTTTGTCTCCCTTTTTAAGGTTCCTGAGAAGCAACTTGTTATGAAATGGAGATTTAAATCTTGGCCAGCTGGTAAGTACTCCAGAAATGGACTTGCCTATCTTTGAAGGATACCAGCCCCGTTTGCCACACTTCATTGTGGCTTGTGGTCAGGAAGCACACGATGTTCTGGGAGCTGCTCCAGGGTTGTCCCAGCTTCCTATCTCACATTACCACGTCTTCATCTTCAGCCACTGTGTAGAGCAGTGACTCGGTAGGAAGGGTGAAGTAGCTGTCTGTGCAGCTGTAGCTGCAACTGCTTCAAACCGCAGGGAGAGGGAGCCCTCTCCTAGCTGTGTTCCTGGGGAAGGCCGACAGCTGCCAAAAGCAGACCCTCTGGGAAGGACCTCGAAGAGTCTGTTAAGTGGTGCTCTGTGAAAGCAGGGGAAGAGCAGCCTCTGCGGGCTGTATGTACTGTACTACACACTGCTGACAAATGTGCTTTGGTTCCTCTAGGGCACTTTGCAACCATTACCTTGAACTTCAATGACAAAGGTGGCGAGACGGAGGTGTGCTTGGAAGGCAAGGGCATTCCTGCCAGCGAGGAAGAAAGAACAAAGCAAGGCTGGCAGCGCTACTACTTCGAGGGCATTAAACAGACATTTGGTTATGGTGCCCGCTTGTTTTAATACCGGTTGCTGGGAGGCTCTGCCTGAAGACTCTGCCACATGGACTGATACATTTCTCGCCTGTTCCTTTCTAATCTTGGCCCTGCCGCTGAGTAAAGTGGGATGACAGGTGATGAGGAAGGCCATGGAGCAGCACCACTTTCAGTCCCTCACTGCTTTGTGCATGTCTTGTGCTGCAGGGGATTCTCTTACATGTACATACTTCTATTGCTAAATAAACCTAACTTAAAAAAACACTGTGGAATTTGTGTCCTCAAACTGGCTCGAGTTCAAAGGGTTGGGCGATAGGCTGAGGGAGGGATCTGTCTGGAAAAACACCGATCAATGAGGATTGCTGATGCCAATGTGATTTACTCCTCACTTCTGGGGGAGTGGAGAGCATGAGTGTGATGCAGTTTTTAGTCTGAGCAGCTGCTCATTTTCCCTCTGCTTTTGATCTGCCAGTAGTAAATGTTTCAAACTCTTCCCATTTTTAAGGGATCTGTGATCCTGTTCAAGCTGTTCCTCCCCTTTGTATATCCTCTTCAACAGATTCATTTTTTACACTTCCACAAGTCTGCTCTACAAGAACGACAATCATGCAAACCAGTGCTAGGGAAACTCCCACCTACAGAATGGTTCCAGAAGGTTGTGGGGCCCAAGGCCAGCCACCTCCAAGAGCTTCAGGACAAAGCAAATGGTTTTTTTTCCAGAAATAAGACCTACCTCCATTTAGAGTCTACAGAGTGCAGTACTTTTTGCTCATCACACTTCAGCTATTGCTTTAACTGGTGAGGAAGGAAAAACACTCACCTGCTAATACGTTAGTTCCTAGAGCTGTCTTCAAAAACAATAAACTTGTTTATAGGAGGGGTAAAAATCCAACTGATCAGAAGTATCAACCTGCTTGACCTCAAGGGTGACAGAAGTGCTTGGTTTTCTTTTTGAGGCATGACCTCTTTTATACTTTGTTTTTTCCTAGTGTTTCCTGCAGAGCTCCTCTAGTAAGCTAGAAGAAAGTAATGTTACTGGGCAAAATTTATTGGTTTGGAGATGTTTCTTGGTTTTTTTTTCATTTCTCAAAATCTGAATCATATGCTCCCTTCAATAGAGGAGACAGGAAAAAAAATTTAGTGCCTGTTTAAAAAAAAAAACCTGAATATAGTTGTTAGAGTCTCCTTTTAAACTATAAAGAGCATTCTGCCTGTTTTCACTATTCCAAAGTGCTGAAGTATGAAAAAATCGTGATAAAGTGTGTAGTGACAGACATCTAGAATGCAGCATGGCACTAAATCCTATAGTGTGTACTCATCCCTGAGCTGACCTGTGAGAGCAAAGGAAGTTGTACAAAGGCAGCTGTAGATATGAGTTTCCCTAAAGCACTGTCTGGCTGGAAAATGGATACAGGTATTTTGCCAGGATTTCTGTGCACAGATGAACATGTTTGGTTTTCTGTTTGGGAAATCCTGGACAGAAACATGAAAACCTTAAACAGCAGGGCTAGCTAGTTCACAGCCAAAAATTTGGTAAAATAAAAGCAAAATTATTTAAGAACAGAAAAAAAAAGAGCTTGTTCTAAGTGAACTTGAGACAAACATGACAGCTGGGTTGTGATGCCTTTGCTGTGCTCCAGCAGCTATGCCGCAGTAGCAGTGATTGCCTGCTGCAGGCTCTGCTGGCACAGCTGGCCCAGGGCAGCAGAAGGCAGGCCCTGCTAATCACCTGCTGCTGGAAGGTTAGGAAGTGGGACAGGAAGGCAACTGAAGTGGAATTTTAATTGCCTTCCTTTCATCACAAGCAGGGTTTACTTCAGGCATCCTGCTGCTACTCTAATAGGGCACGCTTTGGCCGTGGCCAGCAACCCACAGGCACAGGGCTCATGGACTCAGGGCTTTGCTCAGAGGCCTTGAGGGCTCTTCCAGCTAAACTCACTACCCTGAGTTATGCTGCTGCTTCCCCAGCTGGCTCCCTGCCCCGCAGGCTGGAAATCAGCATCCCCACAGCAGCAGAACAGGCTGTGTAATGTAGCCATGCCTTGGCTGCCATTCACACGTGAATCTCTTGGACCAACCTGGCAGTGAAGGAAAGCTTGTGCTAAAAGGCCAGGCTGTGCACCCAGGCAGAGCATACCAGGCTGTGCTAGCTCTGACAGGGCACAGCAATGGTAATTAAGGCCTTACACCACTTCAGACACTTGGTGAAGGAGATCTGAGCCCTAAGTCACACTAGAGAAGGTCACTGCACTGCATCTGCCCACTGCCAGCAGACACACACCCCTGTGCAGCTACAGCTGACCTCTGGTGCAGCTAC
Organism: Thryothorus ludovicianus; assembly: GCA_013397245.1. Classification (NCBI taxonomy): domain Eukaryota; kingdom Metazoa; phylum Chordata; class Aves; order Passeriformes; family Certhiidae; genus Thryothorus; species Thryothorus ludovicianus. The sequence continues at coordinate 240,201 of VZTB01002445.1, forward strand.
ACGACGCTAATGAGAAACCCCAGCCCTCTGCTGTACTAGGAAGTGTTGGGAGGCACTCACAGTTTAGAAGACCTTCAGCTATTTGGGGAAGGGAGGGATGTATAAGATTAGGAGGAAAAGCAAGGCTCAGCATACTCTGGCCCAAAGGCTCTTTAAAGATCTGACATAGGATAAGAGGGAAGGTCTTGTAAATTAAAAAAAACAAAGGTTAAAAAAACAGAAAACAGAAGAGAATTTTTCACAGTGAGGAAAGTCAGAGGTGGATCCTCACTGACCATGTCATTATGAGGCACATGGAGATGAGTAAGGAGCAGCCATCAAACAATTAACCAAAAGGGGTCTTCAAATTTTTTAAAGACTGTAGGCAATGCTCTATATATTAGTTTTATTAGTAAATAAGGGAAGGCCTAATAAAGCTGCAATGAATCCAGTACATTGCAGTATAGAAGATAGTACACTTGATAAGTTAAAAGAAAAAAAAAAATTACATTACCACTGGTGCTGTAAAAGACAAGTTTAGGAGTCAAGTTTAAGATCAAAAATGATCTTGACCAAGTGGAAAAGTGAGGTCAGCAAGACTGCAGCTGAAAACCTGCAGCATGTGGGGACTGTTTTTTTTCTAGTCTTCTGTTCCAGAGGTGTGCCACCAGAACAGAAGACTACTGTGGCCACAGTGGGGTGTGTCCCCTCACAGGCCAGAACAGGGGTATCTGAAAGGTTTGTTTCTTCTCTAGAACTGCAGTTTTAACTCAAGATCCACAGACCACAACCACACCTTGCTCTCTCCTAGATTAATACCAGGCATTGAAGTTCAGGCCTGCTGCCCAGGCTTTGGCTAAACTCTCCTGATATGATCATTTTGTTTCCTCCTTCCAGAGGAGATCCTTCTGGGCCCAGCTGGGCTTTTTGAGTGCTTCTAAGAAACAGATTCTTGGAGCTGGAGCCCTGAACAAAATCACACGGGTAATGGGATCTCTGCTGCTGTGAACATGTTCCTACAAAATCTCATGTTCATCCCTGGGAGATGGGCTTTACTCATCCCGCCTGTGTCCCAGCAAAATCTGGGCATGGCTCCTTCTGTGTGCAGACAAACACCACTGCATGCTGGATGCCAGGGAACTGGTCCAGCTCAACTCCAGTCCAGGCTGGCAGACTAAGGCAACTCAACAGCAATTGGTCAAGAAATTTTGTGTTCAAAGCAGCAGGCAAAAGTGCAGCTTAAGACTGCCACAGACTCACTCTATGATTTCAGGTGACATCTCCAGGTCTTCAGCACCTGCAGAATTAAGGCAGGCTTCCATCCTCTGGCTGTGGGATTTCTATATCCCAGGAGTTTCACAGCAGGGTTCACCATCCAACACAGCAAGGACCTTGTTGCAGAGGACAAAAGCACATTAGGCATGTTATATACATAGCAGTACCTGCTGACTGCCTCTCCAGGGAAAAAGTGTTTTTCTCTGAGCAGAGCAGAGCAGAGCTCAGCCTGCTTCCCCTGGCTTGGGCTCCATGCAACAAGGTTTTTGATGTTGCAGAAGGCCAGCAGGAAGCTCCCAGCATCCTTCACTGCCTCTAGCATCCTTCACCTGCTCCCCCAGGCAGGAGCCAGCAATGGTGCCAGGCAGATGTGAAGCAGAGTCTCATGCTAGAGCAGCCAGCACAAAGCAAAAGGAGCAAGAGGATGGGAAACAGCTGGAAACAGCAAGAGCTTGGAAGTGTTTATGATTCATGCACTAAATTAACAGCAACAAAATGTTGTGATTGCTGGAAAGCTTTGCAAATCCCCCTGCTGTAATTAGCTGTTGGCTCTGAAGGTGGTTTGCCAAACCAGTTTTTCATCTGGGATGATGCTGGGTTTTTTTCCCTCTGCTTCCATGCTTAATACTCCTGCTTAAAGTGGTGTGCTGGACCATCAGCCAGTATCCAGCTCTGGCCAGGCTGACCATGGAATAAAACCCAAGGTCAGGTTTGGGGCACAGGCAATGCCTTTGCTTCTCAGCACTGACCCTGAGGGTCTTCTTGTAGGAGGCTTCCTTCCCTGTAAGCAGAACTTCACATATCCCAGGGGCTCCAGATAGTCTTCCTTACCTGTGCCTTTTACAGCCAGAAAACTTCAAATGCAAACATTAAGGGAAGGAAGCAAAGCCATCAGGGCCCCAACTGGGGCTGAGATTCCAAGACACACAGCGTTAAACATGGTATCATCCCTCTCAACCAAAATAAATAGCAACACCTGCTTCAGTCACAACTGAATGACATCAGCCTGACATATACACATATAAAGTGCTTTATTGCAGCATCAGATTAAAGAATTCTTTGCGAAATTTTGTAGGAATAAAAGACATTTTATATATATTATATATATAAAAAAACCAATAAACTTAATGAGTGAAAGTTTAGAAATTCATCACTTAAATAGCAGTGGGCTGGACAGAATCTTTGACGCGATATAAAAATAAACACTTGCTTAATGTCTACTTTTTTCACAGTGTTCTGCAAAGCCCCACGGTGTGTAAGGTGCTTGTATGAGGAACAATGGTGCTTGTTTCTCATGCTCCAGTTTGTGCCTGTATTGTCCAAACCACAGAGGCAGCAAAGCAGAACAGCTACTTGGCTCTCAACTAGCTTTTGTGGGGGTATAAGGGAACAGGGAGGTATCAATGCAAGAAATTTTTTTCCTTTCCCTTGGACAGGAACTCCAGTTATTACAGAAATTACAAGTTTTTCTCTGGGAGTTAGATTGGTTGACATAGCCAGTGTAAAGAGGAGGACGGTAAAAATCCTGGGTAACACTCTTACTGTAAGAGCACTTCCTCTGAGAGCAGCCAGTCAAACAACCTGGCTGAGCTTCTGCAAGTCTTCTTCAAGAGAGTTTGTAGAAGTCCTGCTTCCATGTGTGGGCCCAATACTGAACACTAGGCATGTTCAACAGGAGGTTGCTTTAAAGAAGTCTGCACTGATGGTAAATAAACTCCACTGAGAGTTTGATGATGTTAACGATGGCATATAGTATAGGAGTGGAAATATGCTCTGCTGAATGACTGCATTGAACAAGCTCATTCTTCCATGGCTTCAGGTGCTCAATTCTCAATTTGTTTGCTTCCATGTCTCTGGCTGAGGCTCCCTGGCTCCCAGAACCAAACCACCAGATCACTGTCAGTCCCTCTGGACCACCTCTATATGACCCACCTCTTTGCCAGAAACCAGAGAGTGAATGACCATCTGAGTTAGAGAATATGTAGTGACCATGAAAATGTTCCAAGGTCGAGGTCTCCATCCCTACTTATTTGGTTCTCTTCTTTCTCACCACTTACAGGACACTGGTCATCTCAGACTGCATGTCTGTTGGGAAATGGATGATATCTGCCTGTATTTTGATAGAACCCATATCCAGAGTCTAAGAATACAAGGGTACAATAGTTGAGTAAGAATAGTTCAGTGATAACTTCATTAATACTTCTGTTTTACCAGCTATGAAGTCTCAGGAATGGATGACCAAGGACGCAAAATTCTATGAGTAACCAAGGCAAATTGACCAACATACACTCAACAGATACAAAGACACCCCCAAGAAGGCTCCCCAAAGAGTCTTTCAGACCAAGGATATTCACTGAGGCTGGAGAAAGCTCCTGTAAGAAGGACAGACAGCACAGGATGGTCAACTAATGACCTCTGCAACCAGTTTTTTGGTTCAACAGTGCCCTGCAGAAGTACAAGGAGTAGCTAGCAGCCTTGCATGAAACCTCTAGTGTGGAAATGACTCCATTCTTCTTTATGTGTTCTTGACTTTTATTTCCCCTGATGCATAAAATTTGTTAAATAAAAGCTATAATTTTTCTGACAGTTCAGCAACTGAATGTCCAGGGACAAAGGTGCTCAGCCTGGTTTCTCTGCAGAAAAGCTTCCAAAATATGCTGGGGGACACTGCCATGGACCTCTGAAAAGCTGAATAAAACCCAGGCAAGATCAAAGTGCCAACAGAGAGCACCATGATCCCTGATCTGTGGACATCAGGTATTGACATTATTAGTACATGTGTATCTTCCTCCTCTGCAGCCACACTTGTGAGCCTGGCCTGGAAGCAAGCCTGAGGGGTCCATGGGTTTGCCTGGGCTGCTCCAGGTGGGGACCTAGGCAGACACAGAATGGAGCAGCTGGGGACTTGGGCAACTCGGCATGGAGCAGGCCCAAGCTCGGCTCAGTGCTATTTGCTCCTTGCCAGCAATGGCATGAGCAGTGGCCAAGGTGCCTCCTGCCTCTGGCAGGGCTGTGAGTGGGAAACACAGGACTTCCTTTTGGGCTGTGTCTCAGGTGCTCTTGAGACCCTCTGGGGAGTGCCAAGGGGCCAAGGCCTGGTAGAGTGCCAGTGCTGTGACTTGCACAGATGCTACCACCCTGTTCCCCCAAGCACCAAGGCAGAGGGGCTGAAATGCACACCGGTGGTGTGTCTCCATGCTGACCTCCTCTGAGGTACACCTACGTGTAGCCTTGGCAGCCAAAACCCTGGTAGCTAGGCAATCCTACCAAGGAAGCCCAGACAGCCAGTCTCCTCCTGCCCCACAGCCCCCTCCCCTAGACCCACGGATCCTGATAAGCCTTTCCTGCTCCTTCCCAACTGTGCATGCACAAACCCAGGGACGGGGGAGGCCTGCTCTATATATGTGGCTAGAACAGCCTTGCACTCTTCTAGGAAGACCTATCCCCAGTTTCAGACATAAACCAGCCTGGGCCAGGGCAGGTGCACAGACAAGAGCAGGCAGCCATGCCTGCGGCAGCTCCTCAGATGTGGTGTGAAGCCAGCAGGAGCTGAGCCCATTTCACCCTGTGCTCAGCTTTCAGGCTGCATTGAAAGGTCATAGAGAATAAAAGCAGATAGGAGCAGCCCCTTGATCCCTCTATGCTTCCCAGCCCCTGCTGCTCTCCACATGCCAGGCCAGGAGCCCTGGACAGCAGGACTGACCTGGGTGGCACGGCAGGGACCGCACCACAATAACCTCCAGCACCCTCAGACATTGTGGGGGGGCTGAGACACCCCTCTGAGGGGATGAGACAGACGGTGCATCCTCCCCGTTTTGCCTGGCACCACTGAGGAGCCCGTGAGCAGGGTCAGGGCTGGCCAGGCTGCGCAGGGATGCACGCCAGCAGTGGTCGTGGCACCTTGGAGAGTGGCTGTGGCTAGTACTCCTTGGCCTCCTGCAGCTGGGACAGGTACTCCTCCTCGGCGGGGTTGTCAGCGCACCGCTGCCCATTGTTGGGGGGCCGCACGGCGTGATAGCGGCTCCAGTCACCCTTGCAGAGGATCCAGGGCAGCATGTCCACCTTGTAGTGCAGCTCCGGAGAGAACTCGGTGCTGATGAGGTTGGGGACGCCGGCGCCCTTGCCGCGGGTGATGAGGCGGGTGTGCTCATCATAGCAGCAGTGCTGGGCAGCCAGGGTGGTGCTGTCGAGGGACAGCATGGAGCGCAGGCAGAAGCGTGCCGTGGGTTTGTAGATGTCCAGGCGCTCCTTGGGGCCGCTGGCGTCCCGCCATCGGAAGCTCTTGCCCCGCTGCTCGTCCCGCAGGTTCACGGCGCTGTAGACGGCCTCCAGCGGGTAGGAGCAGGGGCAGCTGGGCAGGTCTGTCAGCACCTTGCTCAGGTACTTGGTGAGGAAGTCACTCTTGCAGTTCAGCCACTTCTCACAGCTGTCCACCTCTGGGGGGAGGGTACCAAAAGGGTGAGGGCATGCACACTGCACCCCACCCTACCCAGCTGCCATCTGCCTGAAGCCATGCCAACACCACCAGTGGAGCTGGCAACCACCAGGCAGGAGCAGCCAGGCTCTTGGGATGAGCTGGAGCCAGGCTCCACTCCCAAGGCAGTGACAGAGCAAAGGGGTTTTGTGCTGGGGCCAGCCTGGCAACATTCCCTCAGGGGAGAGAGCACGTGGCAGACTGGCCTCAGCGACGGAACCTTAAGCAGGACTGTGTTGTACCAGGGCTGTGGGAGCAATTGGGTTTCCCAGCATGACCAGTGGTGCCTGCAGATGGCAGTGGTTTGGGTGACTTAGGACACCAGACACAGGACCCCTTGGGTGAGCCCTCCCCACCAGCCAGCTATGACCCTCCCAAGGTCTGTCACTTAAGACCCCCATGCAAAGCAGAGGCAAAGGCTGACCTGAGTTGAACAGCTCTGTTGTGTTTTCACTTTTGAAAGGTGTCTCTTCTGTGGGAAAGACCATTTCTCCTTCTGCTCCTTGAGAAAGAAGAAAACCAAAGCAAAGAGCCTGGTTAAACACTGGGAGGAATGGTGGTTTTATTCCCTCTGTATGTGTACCAGACACCATCCATCTGCCAGCCCCTCTCCTGCCACTTCTTTGGTAATATGGTCCTATGTTTGGAAGGAAGGGCCAGCAGCAAGACTGGCTCAACAGAGGCTGTTAGTTATGTAAATCCCTGTGGATAGAGCTGGCTCTCAATATGCCTTGGGAGAGGATTTCAAGCTCACAATGTCTGAGAGGTGCAAGAAGTCACACACCAAACGTGATGGCCAGCTCTACCACCCCTGGCCCCACACAACTGCCTGGGGGCCCAAGAAGCCCAATCACAGCTTCTCTGTGGAAACAAAGCCCCATGGTCATTAGCCCTGATCCCATTAAACAGGACTAATTCTTGCAGCAGGAGCAATGCCCAGCCTGGCCCAGTGGGGAACCAGCCCACAGCAAAGTCAGGCAGTACCCAAGGACTGATATGGCCAGGGGCTCACCAGGGCAGTGTGTCAGATCGCAGGTCCTTGACTCTGTTGCTGTGCAAGCATAGCCACAGGAACGGGTCCTCTTCTGGTTGCCACTGCCGCAGGTGATGCTGCAAGGAGACCATGGGCTCCACTCCTCCTCATCTTCATAGTCTGTGCACCGCAGGGAAGAGGCAGAGAGTGATGGACCTCAGCAAAGCTTTATCAGGAGGGGAGAAAACAGCCACCTCCCTCAGCTCCACCTTTACTCCTGAACAGGCACAGTGCTGCCTGGGGCACACGGAGGTGCCCAGCCACGCAATGCCAAGGGCCAACCCCATCCACACTGCCTACCCCAGGGAAGCAGCCCTGAGCAAAGGCTCTCATTCTCACAGCTTTGCTCCCAGCCCTACCAACCCAAAGAGGTATCTCTGCCCATCCCCACATGGCCTAGCACACTGGCCATGATGCTGAACATCACGTATTAGAAAAGGTAGGCTGGTTTTGGGGTCATGGCAGGAAGCTGCAGGAGGCAGCTGCTGTGGTGCCCTGGTCCATCTGCCCACTAGAATCTGCCATCTTACTCTCTGCAGCTCCTTTCTTGGGGGGCACCCAGGTCTGCAGAAAAGGCTTCTGTCACTACAGAGACCTGAGTCAACAGCAGCAGCACTTGTCATTAAACATTTACACTGTGTGTCTCATCTGAGCTTGCCTTCGCCAGAGCCCATGCTCCAGTGTGATTACAAGCAAGGGACAATTCCCGCAGGGACACTGGCATGTCTGACTGCTGGCAGCTCCAGCTGAGTGTGCTGGCCTTGCTCATTGGCATGCTTGCTTATTTTGTAAGTAGGAGCTGAGCACCAGCGTGCTGTGATCCCTGGTGTAGGGCTGTGGGCCAGGCAGAACAGGGGAGGGTCTGCAGGGCAGCTGCATGTGCCAAGATAACTCACCGTAATTGTATTTTTCCTTAAAGATCCAGTTCTTCTGCCCAGGCCATCGCTGGTCCCAGTTACCGCCTACTCCACTAAGCATGGACTCCTCCTCCTCATACTCTGCTGTGTAATCTTCCTCTTCATCATCATCCTCTTCTTCTTCCTCCCTGTCCCCTACATCCAGATTCTCATCCTCTTCCTCCTCCTCTTCATCTTCCTCCTCCTCCCCCTCAGCAGGGTCAGTGTATTCCCAGAAGAGGGGCCAGAATAGGTCCTTGTGAGACAACCACTCAGAGGATGTCAGAGACCAGTCATTGCTTGTCTCCTTCAACAAGTCCATCTCCATCTCAGCCTGAGGATCATCCACCACTTCAATGGTCACCTGGTGGGCAGATATGAGGCAAGGCAGTGAGCTGAGGCACAGCCCCTGGACAGACCTAGCAGACCATGCACTGGTTCCCAGCCCAAGGGACAGAGACACTCTGGGATGTGACACACAGGACTGTATGAGGAGAGCACAGTCCCTTATCCACAGGGACTAAGCAGGGACAGAGAGGGAAGCACAGGGTGGCTGGTGGTCACCCACAGGGGCCAACGGCACCCTCAGATATTGAGAGGTCACCCATGTTAGGAGAGTTTACTCCTGCTCTGTGAAGAGGGGCTGGGGGGGCCTGGGGAAAGGCTGTGAGCAAATTCCACAGTTGAGGAGCTTCTCCATGCCAGCTACCTGCAGCTGGTAGTCACCAAGAAAACAGATGACAGCGGCCACACAGACCCTGCTCATGACATCTTTTCTCTTAAGGAACTAAATGAAGCTGGAGAGCACCACTTTCACCACAGCGCTCACCCACATCCCCCCGTGGCCTTCCCAGACCCACTCCCCACCTGGATGTTGGGGTTCTGGGCACTCAGGTCCACATTGGCCAGGCCCGGCAAGTTCTGCAGGTCCAGCATGAAGGGCAGGCTCTCCTCCTGGGCAGCACCACTGGGCTGGGGCAGCGCTGGGCTCCTGGCAGCCTGCTGAGCCACCCCTCTGCGCCGGTGCCGCCGCGGGCCGGCCTGGCCGCTCCGCCTCAGCCCCCGCGCCCTGCCCGACGGCGGCAGCTCCTCGTCCCCTGCCGAACGGGGGCTGGACGATGCCGACACCTGGAGAGGGAAGAGTCAGAGAGAATGTCTTGAGGGTGGCACTGCAGGGCAGGGAGCAAAACACTACCCAGCAGAGATGGGCCTGGTCTCCTGCCTCAAACAGTTCCTCTGCCCCATCTTATTGCAGCATCAGGATAGCAATTAACTCATTAATCAATCAAGCGAATGCTAATGCCCTGTGCTGTGCCGGTGCTCAGTTCTGCTGCAGCTTAATCTACAGGTCTATTCAGACTGGTACCTCCCAACCCCATGACCACCCTCTCTGCACGCCTCTACTGTCCCATTGCTCATCTTGCCTGGCTTTCCACTTCTCACTCTCCCTTTTTAGCTATTTCTCAGTCCCTGGAAATGGGCTAAGAGCAAGGGTTGCTTCTGGTCACGAGTTACCACAGGCCATGTTTAATAATTTTATGTATTTATATAAAAGGTTTACAACCAGGGATTTATGACAAAGGGGAAAACCTCATCCAAATAATTTTTTCTGTGGTATTGGTATTAGGGCAGATGACTTCAAGCAACACAGGTTTAATTGAAATTTATGATGGTGCCCAAAGGCTACCACAGAGATGGAAAGAAACTGCTGGCAGATATAAACCCAGATACCTTTAGCACTTTGGGAAAGGGAAGATGTGCAGCCAAACAAGTGAACACATGGCCCCCAGCCCCAGGAGGAGCAGGGCTAGCAGACCGGGAGCCTTGCCTGAGAGCAGCACCAGCCAGGGAGGCGGCCAGCAAATGCTGCCAAAGGACTGCAGCGCGTTCCCACGTTCCTCGTCCCGCACTCGGTGCGCACTGGCACGAAGGAGCGTGACTCCAGGGGCCAGCAGGCTCCAGTGTGCCCAAGAAACCCGAGACGGGAACAACTGGCAAAGCCCCCCCGGAGACGCGGGCGTCCTTGGGAAGGTCTGCAGGGCCCCGCAGCTCCAGGCTGAGAGCAGAGGTGCCCGAACTCCCAGCATCTCCGCCAGTGTCTGCCTATTTCTGGCTGCCCAGCTGAAACCCCCTTTTGTTCCCAAGCTCTCACCCTTCGCGTCAACCCAGTCGAGAGCCGTGGGATTAACGAAGAGCATGGAGTGCCCCCTCCCCACGGCGCCGGGCGGGGGGGACGCAGAGAGGCATTTCTACCTGCAATTAGAGCCAGATGGTTTGGGGAAGGACTCCCCTCCCTTTCATCCTGATCACTGGAGCACTTCAAAGGCAGCTGGAGCCTAGCCAGACTCTCATGAGCGCACACAGCCCGTCCCCAGCCCTGTCCCTGTACATCAAAGCCCACGATCCCTCCATCCCCGGGGGAGGGAAAAGAGCAGCAGGGACGCTGCTGGTCCCTTGGCTGCTGCCCAGAGCAGGCTGAACGCAGGGAAGGGCCGGTGACAGACTTCACCAGATGGGCCCAGAGGAGAGGGCTGCAGAGAGGACAGAACCTGTGCTGCCCAGAGAAAGCGTTTGGGGCTCGCCCCTCTCCTTGGCCTGGAGGACTCCTGTGGCACTGCTGGTAGCAAACCTGAGCAGAAAGGCCCCGTGCATACACCTTCCCCTCTTAGCTCCCTCTGCCTCCATCCAAACCACAATGGTTTTGGGAAGAATACACGGGAATGATGCCTGGCTCTGTCTCAGGCTATTTCCCAGTGCCTTAGCCCCTTGCTAGGTCTCCTGTCATGTCCCAGGAGTCCTTGAAAAGGAGCAAGGAGCCCAGGTGGAACAAAAACAGCAAGAGGGGCTGAGCAGGCATATCTAGCCATGTCCCAGTGCTGGCTGCATGACACTGCCTGCTGGTGCTGGGTTTGCTGCCAGCTGCACATGCCCAACACAACCCCTGCACAAGGGACTGACAACAGTCCTGCCTCATTTGCAAAGAGCTTACTTATTGGGCTGGGTAAGCTTTGTTCACACACAACCCAAATTTAATACACATGGAAAGTGAGGTCTCCTCTAGCAACAAGATCTGAGCTCACCCAAGGACACCAGAGCAAGCAGGCCAGGAATAGACTCAAAGTCTCCAAATTTACACTCAGTGCCTAATTCAGATTTTACGCCCAAACAAGCTCAAGAAATTCAGAGTACTGTTCCCACAGGGAAAATGTAAAACAGCTCCAGGGGAACTTGTTGCAAGAGTGTTGCAGATCAAACAGAACTCAGCTCCCAGATACTCTGGAGGCACAAGCACGACGGGTGGCCACCTTGGATGGCCAAGAGCCCTTCAGCAATGGTCACTACAATGTACCACCCAACACTTCCCTCCTGTTGGCATCTGCATTGCTGTGAAGCTTGGCTGGCTTAAAACCAGTCCCTGCATCAGATGTCCCTCCCGTGTAAGGATTAGAGCCCTGCCCCAGACAATCAATCCATGGATTTAACAAGCTCGTAGAAGGCCCAGTGCTCCCTCCAGGTCAGAGCACCCATGGCAACAGATGTGTCTTCTCAAAATCATAAAGGGTCCCCTGACAGCCACACAAGCAGCTGCCCTTGAGGTTTGCACTCTTGCTGTGTGACACCCACTCTCTCCTCTGCACTGTCCAAGGAGCAGCTGGATAAAGCCACCAAGTCTGGAGCTAAGCCACTGCACTGGGCTAAGGGAAAAGAAAACTTTGTCCAGAGGGAACACTCTATTGCCCTGGTCTCTATAGAGCACAGGAGAAGGTTTGCAAACCATTGGAGAGCTGGTCATCAGCAGCTCCCTTCTCCTTCCAACACCATGGAAGCAGAGTGCAGTGCTGGGAAGCCATCAATATCTTGCAGCTGAGTTGTAGCCTTCTCCTGCAACCAGCCAGGACCAAGTAAAGGAAAAAGCTGAGCAAGGAATTGGCACAGCTGCTCCTGTTTACACTTGGCACATCCTACCTGGCTGGGAATAAGGCTTCCCAAGGCAGGAACCTGAGAGAAACTCTGGGGCAGCACTCAAGAAAGAGCATGGACTTTCCAGTTGTGAAGATCATGTTTTGCCTACCTACCAGCCCAGGAGCCCTTCCCACATAGTTCAGGCTGTCCCAAATGTAGGACTGACCACTGAAACACCTCAAGGCACAAGCTTAGAAGAGGCGTTTGGAAGGGGAAGTAACTCATTAGCAATTCACCCCAGTGTCATGCCTACTTTGTACATAACACTGGCAACAAGGTGCTGGAAAAGGTGTGGGAAAAAGGCCACACACCATTGCTCTAGAGATTAAAGGCTGACATTTTTCCATTTCTAGTCCATACATCTCTATTAGAATTGCTCAAAAATCTGGAGATGATGAAGAGAGCAGCCACAAAAACATTTCAAGGGATGGAAAAACTTTTCCCATGAAAGACTTGTACAGTTCAATTTGTTTGTCATGCTGAAAAAAGAAAGCAATGACTCAGTTTTCCAGTTCTTTAAGGCAGTAATCCATCAGGCACCAGGGACTCTATAATCCAGAACAGAAACACATAATAGGAAGCAATGTACCCAAGTCAAAGCCAAACAAATTTAACTGAGGAATAAGGATCTTGTTTTTAATGCCATAGGTAATTAACCACAGGAACAATTAACAAGAAAAGTGACAATTTCTCTTGTGGAGACTGTCAAACCCACATCACTGGGCTCAACACAAGTACTGCAGCTACACTAGGGTAGAAATTCAAGGCTCTAGTAATTTTCTCTACTTTTAAAATTTGTGATTTTGCTAGAAATATCTGCAAGGCTTTGAACTAAACCTGGGTTAAAGACGCAAATGACCAATGCTCATGTGCTGCAGCTCTTACCATTAGAGACATGACATTTCAGATCCTACAGCAGTTCAAAACCTGAAAACATCATCAGACTAGTTCCTGTGCTGTATTGCACTTTGGCAACCAGAGATATCACCACACTGCCACTTACACAACCAGAGGTACTTGTCCTTCCAGCATATTCCTCAGCATCTCTCTAGGTGTTGCAAGTTGCCAGGGCACCTGACAGCAGTGCTCTTTGTAACTACACACACTGCTGAGCAGAGCTGCCCCTCATCACCAACCAAGTACATTTGAGAGGACTCCCCTGGCAGTGAAGCACTGCTAGAGTTTGTGCATCAGCAGCCAGCAGAGCAAGCAAGTCACCAGCACAGGACAAGCTCAAAGGATGCAGCTCCTAGCCACACCTATCCCAAGGCAATTATCCAGCACATGAACTCATTCAACCAGAGAAACCTGTGCACACGGCAGCGGGATCAGAGGCAACATTCAGGCTGTGCTTTGGGCTTGTTAACACTGCAGTGAAGAAAATGACGTATTTGCTAAAGGCCGGTATCACACTGAGCTATAATTATAAGGAATGGGGGCTTTTGTTGCTTAATCATTACTGCTTGTGTTAGGTTTCCTTTGAACAGTTTTACTATGCTGTATTGAAACAAGAAACCACCAGAAGAACCATTGATCTTTTCCTGAATAGACCTTCCTTCTCTTTTCCGCAAGCTCTCTCCAACATTATTTTAAAATCTGTCTGTTACAAACTTGACCACTTATGAATTAGCCAAGTACATATTTTAATTTATTTCTTTTTAAGCATAAAACTTTTCTTTTTATATTTACCTAAATGAGCTGCAGGGATCTGGAGAAAGTGTTAAAAGAATTATCTTTGGACTGAAACTAGGCAGGAACAACTCCAGACCAGGATTTTACTATAAAGCCATACTACAAAGCTATGGAAGTAGAGAAGGCTGGTTGGCTGCACTAGAAGAAAGCCCAGCATGTCTGAGTTTAGCTCTGGGACTGCAGTTTGCAGAAAGGCTCAGGACAATTTTTGCTGGTGGGATGGAGAGAAAGGGAGGTTTTTCCAGTGCTAACAGGTAACACTGTTGTCTCTCTAAAATAAAGTAAGGTTAAACAGCACAGTAACCATCAGAAACAAATGCAGTGTGCCACGATGCCTCCCTCCCGTAGTACATGCTTCCTCCTCTATGAGGCACTGCTCAAATAAAGGGCTTTTTTAGCACAGCAAGCTGAAACCACCGCAGCCCACTGAGGGCTGTAGTTTGATCCTCCTGACTCACAACCCATCCACCAGTACATCTACTGCCTACTGGCAGTCTTTCAGCCAGATGGAAAACCCATGGGAGGCACATGAGGCAAGTGACCTCTGCCACCCATCAGCTCATCACCCACTTAAGGGATTTCCCAGAGCTGTGACAGAGCACAGCATCTTCTGGAGGTGTCAAGAGCTGGGTGGGTACCTAGGAGATAACAGGAAAGGCAAACATGCCACTCAGTCCCTGTTACTGGCAGTAAGACCTTCTGGGCCACAATCCCAGCTATCACATCCACATTTAGATTTACAGGCAGGTGGCTTAACAGGAGCCATCACTCAGGATTTTGACATGTGAGCTCTGGAAGATCTGCCAGAGGTAATTTAAAGAAGTTAACACCTCCAGCTGCCTCCCTCTTCTTGTGCTCTGGGTTAACATTCCTGCCCACAAAGGGGCTGTGGCACAGGTGAAGAGCAGAACTGAGACTTCCCAAATCCTGTACTATGCAGTCCACCTCAGGATCAAATTACATGGGTGCTGAGGGAGGGGGACGTTATAGGTTGGTTTGTTTGTTTGTTGGTTTGTTCTTTTCTTTTAGTAAAGACTCTCTTTAGGTTTTAGGAGAGTTCTGCAAGTGCTCATGGAACAGACAAGGCACTTGGTTATCACACTTACTTGGGCAGATCCTGTTTCTGACAGACCAGCAGGAGCCAGCAGCAAACTGTGGGCTGTGCAAATAATTATTACGCCCTCGTGATTATAATTTTCATGCAGTTATCAAAATACTTTAGATCATATGGTATCACTTTCTTTTCTAACTAGCTTCATTCCAACTGTCTTGGGTAGGGAGCTGCAGGAGGCAGCATCAAAGGCTTCCTCATGTTTCACACTTATTTTCATGTCTCACAGTTGCAACAACTGTAATCTCAAAACTCTTTCCAAGGTCGGTGACTCACTTGCCCCTGAGGCAGAACCAGCCCTGGAGCAGAAGACACCACAGCAGGGAGAAGCAGCAGCATGCAGCACCACAAGGAGCAAGGACACAGCCTAGTTGACTTTGTGCAAGACCAAAAATGAGGAGATTGTCCGGGCTACTGAGAACACTCTTCACCATGAACCCCCCTGGCACAGCCCTGCTCCTCTCACCACAGTTGGCTCTCCTCTGGGTGTGCTCAGGAGTAACTTGCCCATGGCATCCTCACTCCCCTGATCACCTGTGACACGAGGAGGACAAACAGCAGCCTCGTGGCCTTTCACCTCACCTTGCCAAGCTGGTGCTCTCCTGATGCAGATCATGGTTCTTTTACTGACAGATGTTTCTCTACCATAAATAACTTCTCCCTCTTTAACACTGAGACAAATTTCTTTGTCTGCAAAACTCTCATTTTGCAGACAAAAAAAATGACATTCCCCCAGGCAGCCCACAGCAAGGCCAGGCATACATGCAGGTCTCCCATGTGGTACTTGGAGAAGACTCTGGAGGTTCACCACAGCTCAGTTTCTTCTCCCCACCTGCCCTGAAGGGGGAACTGGTCTGCTCTCAACACAGATGAACCACATGGGCCCTGTAGTGGAGAAGCTGGAGCACATCCTTGGCACTGCTGATAGGTCCCAGCACAGCAGCTGGGGCTGTCCTCCCACCAGAGACTCTACCCGAGCACACAGATCCCAAGGGCCAATTCTCGACGGGTGGTGCCTGCTGCAAGGACACCAGCTGGTGCAGGGCTTGAACACCCCGAGACTTCTGCTCAGTCATGGGTATGGGAGCAAGACCCCCACAGAGACTGCATGGAGAGGTCCCCCAGAGAGATGAACAGACACACATCCACATCCTCTGGTGCTCTCTAGCAAATGCTCCTGCTAGGGCACATGGTTTCTGTTACCATAGTTCAGCAGTTAGACACATAAGCTCCCAATGCATCAGAGGGAGTCGCTGCTAACTTGCTCCAGCACTAAACCCCATGTGCTTCAGTAACCATTAACTTATTCCAGCTAATGATCTGCATTTGCTAGTCTGCACACCATAATTCTCCCACTGCTCCAGCTGCTGCTTCCTTGCCTGCCATAGCCCAGGCAAAACTGCAAAAGGAAGAAAACCCCAAATATCGCAGAGCAGGTGTAGAAACTGGCAGGACCAGATCAACATCAGCCTCCCCCTGCCAGTTACAAGAGGTGGGGGAGGGAATCACAGGCAGGAGGGGGTGCAGGGAGCACCTGCTCCCCTTGTCCCAAGAAGGGTACACAGGCTGCCCCTCCATGCAATCAGTGGGGCAAGGAATGTAGCCAACCAAACAAATGCAAATCCATCAGGAATCCCTTCAACAACGGACAAAGAATACATCCATGCACAGCAAGGGATCCAGGCACGGATCCCGCAAGGATACTGCATCTCATCCTCCTGAAGGGGCAAAGCTGGGATGACTCTGAGCCAGCAGCCCCCTGCCCCAGGTGCTTGGTTGCACCTCCCCAGCCTGGCCTGGGGTCAAGCTCATCTCCCCTCCCCAGCCAGCTTTGACTTTAAGGAGCTGGCAGCCTTAGTATGTAATAAAGCCACACTGTCTCCAGAGGGGAAGGTGTTGGGAACTGCATACATGAGGACATCTGTACAACACCTTGTCTCGATGGAGGTGCTCATGGTATGGCACAGGGCAGCTGGAATTCCCTGTGATTTTAGCTGCTGTGGGAATGGCTGCAGGTGAAGGGAAGGGCAGGGAGGAGAGCAGGAAGGAGTGCCAAAGTGTTAAGGAAGAGAGGGCATCTCAGGGAGGCAAAGAGATGTCGACTTCCCACATGGGGCACCTCCCACAGCACCTCCAGGCCATCCAGCAAACACTGCCTCCCCAGCCAGCAGGCACCTGGGGGCTCAGCTGCTGGGAAGGAGCTGGGGCTGCCTGGCTTACCCTGGGGCTGCCAAGGCTGCCATGGAAGGCAGCTCACCTGAAGGCACTGCTCCCATGCCATGTGCCAGCCTCCTGTTGAGCCCTGCGTGCTAGTGGCTCTCTAGGTTTGGGACATGCTCCCACACCTGCCTTGCAGGACAAGTCCTGAGTGCTACGTAAAACCTTGAAAGACCAGGCCAACCACCAGCTCCTAATCCAAGATAAACCCATGCCTCACCACCTCTTCCCTGAATGCATGGATATTTCCTGGCTGTCTGTAGACAGGTCTCTACCCTGTGCCTAACTTGTGGTGCCAGGGGACAGCAGAACGCAGCAATTTACTGCATTTTGTTCCCTTTGAAGTTGTATCCTTGCCCTGGAGACTAAACCAATCTGAACCCCAAGAGGCATTGCTGCCCCTCATGCCAAGGGCTACCTAGGATCCAGACACAGGTAGGTCACCAAATTTTTGGTGTCTTCATCTCCTAAGTACTGAGATGAAAATACATCTCAAACAGCTTCTCAGACAAGCCCTCAGCATTCACAGAAGGAACATGGAGAAACTGTATTGCTTGGAGTCAACCATGCAGGCTGACTTTTACAGCTGACCACATAAAAGCATCAGGCTGCCCAATGAAGGTTTCTTGCAAAAACATTCTACCAAAACAAACAAACAAAAAATAGTCCTTACACTGCACTTTTGCAAGCTTCTGTCTGAAACAAATCTGATTTAACAATGAAATATGCTGCAATCTCTTCCTGGCTCCAGTATATTATACAAAACCTGAGCCTCTGGCTGATAACACTTGCTTTGAAGGAGCTGGACATCCAAGGTACACACCTTGCTGGCCTGTCTGCAACTCAGGCTGTCCTCAGGCTTCCCTAAGGGAAGTATCAGGCTTCTTGTTTTGAGGATTATTCTGAGAGGAAGAGTACTTACTGCTACTGTGGACCAGTTTGCACTCCCTACCCCTAAGACACTGACAAGAGGAAAGCAGGAATTACTCTCTAGCATGATCCCTGTATCACCCCACAGGGAAGGATCATGGCTGGAGGCAGGATGAGTCCCTCAGCTTGACTGTCTTTGAGGAAAGGATCTGCACGAGGTGGACAATTTTGGGAACGCAGAGAGAGTGCAGGGCAATACCCTGTGGGGCGATTTATGCCTAATCTCTTCCCCTTACATGTGCCTTTTACAGGAACCCCTTTGATTGTAACAATGGGAACGCAGCAGACCTATTTGTGCAGTGAAAATGGAAGAAGCCCCCTTGTTGGGCAGCTTCCCTGCACCCGGTCCTCCTTTGTTTCTGCTGCTGTCTCAGCCCCAGGGCGGGAGGGTTTTCAACTGTGTTGACTAAGATAATTTGGCACTTCTCAAAAGGGAATTTGCTACAAAGGGCGAAGTACCTCCCTGCGCACAAAGAGCCCCTTTCAGAGCGGAAGGATGCTTCAGTGAACGTTTTGTACCCACAAATCCGACCTCCGCCAAGGACAAAGCCAGGGACAAGAACGCTTAATTGCTGAAGAAATGAAAAGGTAAAAAGCACATCCTCGGGCAAAATGACTCTGCTACTGACACAGCCCGCAGTGGCGGCGGGGATCTGGCTGTGCAGGCAGCCAGCACCGACCCAGCTGCCGCTCGCTCCGGCTGGGCTCTGCCGAGGCGGCCCGGCAGGGCACACACGGTCACACCAGCTGGGCGACACGGCTCCGGGAAACTGAGATGCTCTTCTTGGCCAGAGCCCTACAGGAGTCAAGATGGAGCAAGAGCTGGTGAGCAGGCACAGGGCAGGCTCCTGCAGCCCTCTGTGCCCGTGCAGCCCATCACCCCAGTGGTCTCCCCAAACCAGAGTGTCTAGGCTACATTAGGGCTCCCAAATGACATACAACCTCCTGACAAACTCTACTCAAGCCCAGCTGGTATTTCTTTCCCTTTAACACTTTTTCAATCTAGTACAGCCACACCACATCACCGTGGAGCTCCTTCACTCTCTGCTGGCAACTCTGGCCAGGCATCACATCACTGCTACACATTTAATTCTTAAATGACTTTTAATCAGGTGTAGACCCTCAGTTTTACAAGTAGTTTCCCATTGCTTTTCTCACTGCCTGGTTTAACCAGTAAATAATGTGTAGTGTTGTTACTGGTTTCCTTATTTCTCAGGGGCCAGGAGCCAGTCATATCAGGTGCTGCACAAACCCACTGATTTGCAGCCAATTCAGCCTTTATGCTATGCTTGATATTTCTTTTGTTGCCTTCCATTATCTCTTATCTCAGATGCCAGATCTGCTTTGTTAACAGCCTCAGACCAGGGGAAATCCAACAACAAGTTCCAGCCTGGATCTGCCCCCTGTCCCAGCCCTGCAGTAACACCCTGGGTGCTTCCGAGAGTTTGCTGATGTTGCTCTTGGGCTCCCCTCTGAAGAGTGGTTCCCTCCTGCAAACGAGCGCACACCAAGCCCCCCAGAGCCGGACTGGGTGGCCTGGACCCTCCATAAAACACTGTCGGCTTGCTCTGCCCCAGCCCGTCAGCGCCGGGACGCTCCCACACCCCCATCACCACTCCTGCCGGCACGGTTATTCCTATGCACAGCTCTCGAAACTCTTGTGTCAGTTCACTCACATTTAATCACTCCTAACGTTTACATTTGTAGCATGTTAGTACTGTAGCTGTTTTCTGTGTACCAGAAAAGCACCTTAGCTGATTGGTATCAGCTGGAAAGAATCCGAACATCTATTAGTGATGTCCAGAGCCAATATTCTGAAATCCAGCGAGTTTATCAAAACATAGTTTTCATTTATACCTCTTGGCTTCATAAATAAATAAACAAAGCATTAAGTGATGTGATGTACCTTGTCTCCACAAGGGACACAAGCTTTTCCAAATATTGTTACCCAAATCTGAAGAGCCACTTAACAGTCAGTGCTCCATCCTGCCACATTTCTGCCCACATCAAAGTACAACGCATCCAACCTGCAAAAGTGCTTCTTAAACCCCTGCTGTACACCCATCTGCTGTTTCTGAACCCACCTGCCTTCCCAAACATCACCAACAAACCCCCAAATGAGCAGGGGGTTTCTCTTGTTAAATGTAAGTCACAGTTTGGAAAGAAAACAGCCTTTCAGTTTTTTCATCCTGCCTTTTCAACTTCTAGTCAAACAGACTGAAGAAATAGCAAAATATTCTCACTACATCTGTTGTTTATGCTAAGCACAGTATAATTCAGGCTTAGCTTTGCTGAGCAGTGTCATTGCTGAGATAATGTAAACACAAGTACTTGCTCCTTTGGTAGTGGCTGGAAATACTGGATCCTGACTGAGGTACAGGACTTTGGGCATACTGATAAGGCTAACACCCAAAAATAAAGCATGTGTTCCCTCCATCTTCCTGCAATAATAATAAGACTTTCTGTCTCAAAAACTTTACTGAAAATCTTATTTGTTTTAATTTTTCTGAACTATTTTAGTATGGAAGTACAACTCTAAGGCTCAGCAGATTACAAAAATTACCACTCAATTCTAAACCAAGGAAAAATGTTTGCTTTAAACAAAGTTATTAAGTCCAAGTTATGTAATTGTTTAATGGTTTTGGTTGTCTATCTGCTCTGCTCTGTCATTTCTATTTTTCTCCTCACAGCCCCCTTCATTCTGCCCACATCTGTAGGGCATTACCCATAGTGTAACCAATACTCCAGCTGTGGCTGCCCTGCTGCCATAGAGACAGGACGTATCAGTGCTGCAACAGGAACCATCTGTGTGTATGACCCAAAATCACTCTGGATTTTTTTTTAACCACTGTGCTGCTGCGCTCGTGCTCTCTGCTTTAGTCCAAACAGCTGGGCATGACTACTCTAAATTGTCCCCTTCATGCACCAGAAACAAAGGATTTCATCCCAAAACGCAGCCAGGAGACACATGGCAATAACTACTGCTTCCTCCCTGCCATGAGAGCTGTGCCCTCAGCACTCTGAGGGATGCAGGGTGCACCAACAGACTGCCAGAGGAATCCATTCCTCAGCTTCCTCCTTGCTCCTAACCTCCACCCTCAGACCTTTGCCTATACCCTTCTTGCATGTTTGTATTTCTGCAAGAAGCAAAGGTGCCGGGGACAGAGGCCGCGCTGTGTAAGTGCCGTGTGTGATCTTTGGCTGGCCGCACAACGCTCCCCATTCACGGCCATTCACAAACCGCGGCTGACAGCAGCTCACATGCTCTCCCGTGGAGTTTAGATGTCAATAAAAAGGAGCCTGAGACTGCACAGCAGGGTCCCGTCGTGGGGACATGTACAAGCTCCTAACAGATAGCTTCTCCCTGTCCTGGATCCCTGCCACAGGGCTGCAATACCTTCCTGGATTTCAAGTGTAAATCCCTACTCTTTCTGCAGCTGGAGTCTGAGGTCACTCTGCCTGACATTTGTCTGGCAATTGAAGCAGCATCTACGTCTGTGGTTGAAGTTTCACTAGCAAAGTACAGCACCAGCCTGGCATTACCAGCACTACAGCACATCATTCCCAGCAGTTCTCTTTGCATCTGCTCAGTCCACGCTCCACTTGGCTGGATCCAGCCCGTGCCCTCTCTTGCCCCCTGGCCAAGCATTCCATGTGGCAGATTCCCTCCTCACACTTGTGCCCTGGACTTCATGCTGGAATGGAGTTTAATGCATCCAACAGGAGCTGCCAGCATGACTCCTCCACAGATGAGACACTGTTTTGGCATTAACTTGCAATACGGTATATTCCCATCACATTGCACCTCCTCTCCCAGTCTGACTGACACGAGATCAAATCTGCTTCTTTCCATACTGCTGTGTACCGCCAGCAAGGACTGAGCTGCTCTTACCATGTCCTGCTCAAACTCCTCCTGTGATCACTTTTCTCAATCATTCCTCTCACCTATTTTTAGCAGTAGCATTCTTTGAAAGAGTACTTCTCAAACACAGCTTTGCTGCCTGAATGACTTTTCCCCCAGAGAACAATTTTAAGACGGAAAACAGCTTGTTTTAACCATCCAACAGTCTTCCTTACTACCCACTCTCCCAGTAGTTTCTTTCCCATTCCATTCCTGTCATCCCCATCAGGTCTCACCAGTCGGTTCCCAATCTGACCAGTCCCTCGTAGCCTGCTGAAGTTTCCCCTTGCACAATCTGCGCTCGGCAGCCAGCGCGGGACAGAATCCGCAGCGCCAGGACATCCTCCTGCGGGCGGAGGGGCTGCCGGGGCCGCCTGTCCCGGGGGCGCGGGATGCCAGGATAGGGGAGCGTGGCCGCTCCGGAACCTGCCCCAGGGGCGTTTCGGCGGGGAGGGGAGGAGAGACGGTGTCCGAGATCTATCGTGTCCAAAGTTTCTGGTAGAGGAGATGTGGCGTTCCTGGCGTGCACCAACTGCTAATCTGACTGCAGCTGGACCCGTCTCTCCCACCTGGCATGCTGGCCGCCGGCGGCAGCGGATCTCTCCGGGCACTGGGTCACGCAAGCCTAAAGCATCCCCTTTCCTTCAGCCTCTGCGCAGTGCGAAGACCTGAGGCTTCCCGAGAATCCCGCAGGCCAGGAAAGGGCTCTTCTCCTCAGCGAGTGAGGGAACAGCCGATAAGAGGAAGGGGCCCAAACCCTGCTTCTCTCCCCGGAGCTCTGGGCGGCCGGGCCGCGGGACACGTGTTGGATGCTGCTCCCGTCCGAGATGCTCAACTACTACTAGCCCCAGTGACCGCCCAGGTGGCCGAGTGCCTCCCTCAGCTTTCCGGGGCCTCTGCTGCTTCCTCACCAGAGGCTGAAGAAGAGGTCGCCCAAGCACCCTCCCGGCTCCCCGGATTTCCCCGAAGATCGCCCTACCTCCGCCAGCTTGGAGCTCCTCTCCTTCGGGGTACTGCTGCGCTGTTTCCCCCTCACGGGTAACCCTCTCACCGCAGCCAGGAAAGTTGTCAGGAAGACGAATCCGAGGATGAGCACGACTTTCCCTCTAATCAGAGGCATCTCTCCCTTCCTCTCACCTCGCACGTCCAAGGCAGGCGGTCTGGCAGCACGCCCGCCCTTAATGCTCCAAATCCTGTCCTCCGGGAGGAGCAGTAAAAACGTAAAAATATATCTCTTATAAATATATATAT
>VZTB01002445.1:263511-282281 GCA_013397245.1 Thryothorus ludovicianus
GATGGAGGCGCCCTGCACGGAGGGGCGGGAGCGGGGACGCGGCCGGGCACGGGGCTCGGAGCCGCCCGCCGCGCCCCCGGGGGAGACAGCTTGCAAAAGCCGCCTCTTTCCCGCTTTCTCCGAGCGCCGGGGCTGCGGCCGCTCTGCGGGAGGGGGGCACGGGCCCCCCGCCCCGGGGCTGGCCCGCGACAGGCAGGAACGGGGCTCTGTGCTCCCCGGTGCAAGCCCCAGCTGTTCCCGAATTGTGGGAGAAAGTTTCTACCGCTCAAAAAAAGTCTTTATTCCACGATCTGCACTCTTCTGCGCCGGCAGCATCTTATCCAGCCCTCAAAGCCTGTTGGAAACAAGGAGTGGCTGTTTACTTGGGGTGCAGAGAGTTTCTTTTCCAAGATTTCCACAGGCGTTCACGAGCCTATGGAGGAAATTAGGGAAAGGACTATGAAAAAATTATTAGGGGAGGACACTGAAAGGTTTTGCAGCCCACTGAGGAGAAGTGCCAGTGCTGGCACGGTCCCAGAAAGGGAGACCTAGAAGGGAAAACCCAACGTTTCTACAGCAGCCTTAGTAGAAAGCTGCAAATCACCTGGGCTCATTTGTGTACCCACAGCTAAAATCAGGACCTGCACCTCCTTTTCAAATACCGACATCTGGTTTATGCGGACTTAGGGTTGAGATGAATGGAAGGAAATATTTAAAACCAGACACAAACTGCAAGACAGATGTGAAGTCAAGAATGCCATGCGAGATGGATCAAGAAGCCCTTTCAAACATCTCATTAGCAGCACGGCAGCTGAGAGCAGCCTGACACTCTAACAGCACCCAAGGGTAGCAGCCTAGCTTTCAAGCACAGCAGCTTTTTGGGGCCAGCATCGAGCTAGAGCAGGCACTCATCGTGGGAGTGCTGCACACCAGGAACAGCAGCTACGACTGCAGGCGCCTCTCGGCAGCAGAGGCGGCTTTCCTAGACTGCACATCAAAGCTCTTTGCTGTACGATGGACCTGCCAAAAACCAGCTACGCATCCATCTTGCATGCAAGGTTCCCTGGCTCTGGAGTACAAGGCTAGAGGGGAACAATGATCTGTCGGAGCTCTCAAACAGGCTATGGCTTTAACCCAGTCATTCCAGTACGAATCCCGTATGTTGAGCTTTTTCGAGGTTTTTATTTTGGGGATGGGTGGGAGAGGAACTGTGTAGGAAATGGAAGAGGGTTCAGTCTCCTTAACAGGGAAAAGCCTCAGTAAGAAAAAAAGTGCCAAAATAATGGTATAGTGTTTTTTTAAAGTCTTTATTATGCAGAACATAGAATATATTTGAATGAATTTTTTCCCAAGCGTTTTTTTTCTCCAGTGTTTTTTTTAACATGCATTGTTACCTTTTTAAAGCCAATGTACCATTCATTTATCTTTTTCCCTGCCCACAGAGCATCCATACTCATGTTAATCACAAGTGTAAAAAAAATTAGACATCTGGCATAAAATATTTTGGGGGAGAGCCCATTTAAAAATTTTATCTAAAATGTCTTATCTACAAAAAAATCCAATATATATGTACATTATAGCAACATAGAGGCATAAGAATACAGTGCAATTTAAGATGAAGTGCTGTGACTTGGTAATTCTGCCCAGGGCTTGTGGAAATGTGGGCCACCATTGGCTTTGGGGCTGCTAGCCTAAAAAGCCTCAGGCTCCAGCATTCCTCAGTTCTCTCTCAAATGGGTCTGAAGTTAATAATATTGGGAGGCTAGAGATGCATTAAGCTTAATATACCATTAGGGGGAAGCAGAAATACTGTCTGAATAGGATGAGCTTTGGGGAGGGGGGAGATAAAAATAATGTTTACGAAGGTCAGATGGTTTGGTGCATGTTTCACCTCACCGTGGGTATTTCTGGAACGGCAGCACCCCTTGGCATATTCATGTGAGACCTGTTCACCTACTGTTGAGGAAATGAATTTGCTAGCTGCCACTGGTTCTGAAGTCCCTGACTGTCTCAGTAATTCTCCCACCTTCAGCAGCCCAGGAACAAGTTAGTGATGGAACTACAAAGGAACTATGTAAGCTACGCAGGAACGTCGGTGCAGAGAACTGCACTACTTTTGGCTCCCACGTACAGACATCTCCTTAAACAGCTGCTAGCCAGAGTCACACACAAATTGAGTTTTGAACCTCTCCCTCCCAAGAAAACAGCAATACATACTGCTTTTAACTAAGAGCACTGAGTATTCTTCTGTGGGTTAAAATCCACGGCATTCTTCAAGGTCAGTCTTAATTTCAATTCTTCATACCAAGAATCACAGTTTAAGGCCTTCAACACACCACAGTCATCATCTGCTTCACCCAGCCCCTTTTGGGGATATAAGCACAACAGCTCCAATGCCTGCAGCAAATGTTTCTCTTTTTAGTGACAGGTAAAGCATGATACTTCACACAGACACTTTGTGCTCTAGTATAACATCTGAATCCTTGAATAGGTGAACATCTGCAAGGCTCGGAATGCTTACAGGAATACAAAGCCATCAGAATGGCACTGGAGATTTTTTTTTCTTTTAAAACCATGTTCAGGTTATGCTGGTCAAATGATGAGTGCTTTTCCCAAATAGTGGTCCAATGCCACTTGGGTGTCAGGTCCAGCACCAAGGCCAACAATGCACCTGCTGAGGGGTTATAACTAAGCATTCCTGATCAGCTCAGCACTTCACAGTGCTAAAGCAGAACAGACTGCAGGTGCCTCAAATCTCCATGCAGGAAGGTGCCATCCACACAGGTCCCAGCATGCTTGACACTTTCATAGGCTGAATATAAACTGTAAAAATAATATATATATATATATAATCTGTATACATTCTGACTGAGCATTGTATATTGGGATATATCTCCACAAGTTTCTTTCTCTGTGGTGCAGCAAGGGGGCTCATGCATAGTGCTCCAGATCCAGTGCTGCAAGGTGTTCTCTTAAGATGAAATGAAGAGTCATGCTCACACTTTGCTCCAACCTCTCCTATGATCTCACTGAATGGATAAAATGGCTTCTGAATGAGCAAACAGCTGTAAGTCAAATGCTTTTCAGAGGTAAAGAAATCAAAATTTGCACAGAAGGAGAAGAAGTATTTACTTGGTGTGGAAAAGTTTTAGAGGAGTGTCCATTCAGGCACTGAAAGCTGCATTCCTGATTTAGAAATACTTATTCAAGAACACATGAAAGATCCCTGCACAGATGAAAATAAGTGATGATTGAATACCCCTTTTCTCCATCTCTGCTCTATCAGTCCTTCATCCACACAGCACAGAATTGCTCATTTTATGGTCACACTTCCCTTGCCTGTTCTTTGAGAAGGTACAGCTCTGACAGTGAGTATCACATCTGCACTCTTAGAAGAAACAGCAAGAGGAGGATGGATAATGCATCCTTCAGATGTTTGGTCAACTCACTCCTGAGTCTTTGCCTAAAGCAGAAGCATACTACACCCGTAACTCAAGAACCAGAACTGTTCATTAAGGATGCTACTTAGAAGGAAAAGATGTAGCAACTAAAGAGTTAAATATACCATATAGATACTAAAAGTTTGTGTCGTGTAAAAAACAAAGATGAAGGCCCTGACACAAAAAAAAAACCTGGTTTCTTCTCTGCTAAAGAACTAAAGGAAAACTATGAATCAGGTATCTTGAGACAAAGATCTACTTGGGAAGGCAAGTTTCTAACAAGAAGCAGATCTCCCACTCTTTGCTGATGCTCCGTAATAGGAGCTTCTCAATTTTCTTATGAGTGAAAGAATATGGCCCTTAGCCTTAAAAACAGCAATGGTTCTAAACTCCTCAGTCTGCTCAACAGAGGCAAAAACTTGCTTGCTTAGTTTTTCAGAGGGGAACTGGGAAGGTAACTATTGTATATTTATAAGTAAGCTTAGCCAATATACAGTACTGGGCAAAAATCCTTTGTTCAAAAGCAGCCTTCATTTTCTTTTCAATTTTGCATCTCTTAAGAAATACCAGGAGTCATTTTCAATTAGAATGTCTCTGAAAAGTTGGCAGGGACTGAAGTTTTATTTCTTAAGCAGCTTTTCTTCCTTTGTGATCTCTCAAGATTGGTTCTTTCATTCATTTCTACTGCCAGGAGAAAAAGGAGACAGATTTCTGGTCAGTACATAAATATCAAAGCAGCAATCCATCCTACATGTACTGTGACAGCATACATGCTGTAGGTTTGCCTAGCACAAACCCTTATTGGAGTTTTTTTAGTAGATGCAAAAAGGTTTTCTTGGCTTTCAATCTCAGTGAATTACTGAATTAAAAGCATGAAATCTTGGACTTGTAACTCTTACTTTTTCAGAAGCAGTTTCAACAGGTTTCGTTATTTTTACCAGACTTTGGCAAAACAGGTTCTCTTGAACAAAAGGCCTCAGAGAGGAGTGGGGGGGATTTGCTTCCCAAAAAGGATATGGCAAAGCTGAAATGTAACTGAGCAGTTTGCAAATGCCAACTGCCAGAATTATTTCTGAAGTGTCTTTGCAACCCAAAATTCGAAGTTATACACCGACAGCATGACACAGCAGAAAGATACTAAAAGGCAGAAGTTTGAACACCATTTCCTCAACAAGTGCAACTAAAAACCAAATGGACACTAGTAATTTCTAAACACTGACCATTTCAGAACTATTACACAGGATTAATCTATATTATGAAGATTTTTCCAGATGCTTTTCTCCCTTCCAAAGACAAGCTGCTCTAAAAAACTGATTCCCAGAGACAAGGTTAAGAGTCAACACTTGTAGAATCTATGATAACCCACTTCTAACTTAATACATCACAGTTTCCAAACTGACTTGACTACACAGCAGACAAACACACTATACATTTGTGAATGCTTAAAAACAGTTACCTACAGATCTGAGCCTTTAAATTGGTCAGTTTTGTCTGCTCTTAAACCACATGATCAATTTAACAGGATCAGGGCTTCCTCTACTAACCTCCTGTTGTTCCCTAGTACAATCCAGAGAGAAAAAAAAAATAAAAATCAAGAATTCTTTGAGGTAAAGCTTCTTGAAGTCAGAAATCAGGTAAGCTGCTGGAATGTTAGAGCTAGTCCTGGGCAGAACATGGGTGAGAAGGCAAGCTCAGCTAACTGCTGTTTATTCACTCCGGCTGAACACATGAGACTATTTCATAGCTAATCAAGCTGCACATAAAGACTTCTCAGACTCTGCACTCACTCAGCTCCAGAAGAGGAGCCAACCAACATTAATGGACTAAGACATAAATAGTTATCTGAACCTATTTTCAAACAGACAATTTCTCTTCTTCTCATGTAATTAAATTTCTGAAATTCAATGGTAAAAAAATGAACCAGTGTTTTGAAGTTCCATTACATTAAAATGTAACAAGATCTATAAATGCATTAAGTTAGATAGTCTATGAAATAGAAGCCAATTCTGCTTTAATTCAGCACATATATTTGCAGAACTGCTTGGTTCTAGTAGCCAAAACACTCCCTCCCTGTTAGTTGCAGAGTGAACATTAAAGAACTTTAAAAGGATGAATTTTTTTTTCAGCACCACACAAAGAGCTTTGAGTTGCTCTCTGCTTTAGTATTATGATGAAGAGTTTGTTTCTAAAACTTCAGTAACCTGCAAAATGTATCTTGCTAACCCAAACTGGAGAGCTGGCCCAACCCAACTGACACAAATGTTAGTATTTTACTATCTTTGCAGAAATAATGTATGTCTGAATATAAAATATAGAAACAAACTATACTGCAATTGACGCATATTTAAAATTTTTGGTACCTTTTTGTTGATCCATTCTGTCCACTGAAAGAATTCAAGACGTAAAGACTAAGTTGCAGACCAGTTCTAAGGTGTGTTAGAGCAAAGGCATCTATTTGAAACAGAGGGACAGTATGAAACCTGCAATTAAAGACTCCAGACAGCAACTGGCTCAGTGAACACTCATTTGAGCAGTGTTGATCAGTAACAGAAGTACAAAAGAATAAAGATATCAAACTAAATGCAATTGTGAGGACATTCTCTCTCTTCAGGGAAGGTCTACAGACATGCAGCTTGCCAATGGGGACTTTGCTGGCCAGCCAAAATGTAATGTATGACAAGATTCAAGCTGTCCATATGCATAACAGGGCCAGTGAAGAACACCTCACAGATGACAAGAAACAGTGAGTTAGCACAGCAAAGGGCAGCAGCCTTCAACAGATCTGCATGAAACAGATGGCTCTCCTAATAGTCACCCTCGGATAAGGCCTGCTTATTGAGGGGGCTAAGTCTTAAGACCAAGCCTGAGACTTGCTCTAGTTTGTTTAAACCCAAGAGCACCCTTCCAGGTGTTCTTGTTCATGACTTTGTGATAATTCTAAAGAAAGAGAAAGTAATCTGAAGATGAGAAAGCAACAGACACACAACCCATATTTTTTCTTTGTTTTTTAACAAAGTATTGAAAACAAAACAAACCAAACCCCTCTCCATCACTTACCCTCTATCAAAGGGACAATTAGTGTCAAAACCAGGAGACAATCTGGTATCCATACTGGGAAGGAAAAGAGGCTACAGTTCCAGAAGTCCTTCTGCCTGTGGCTTACAAAACTAAATAATGTTTGGGAACAATGGTCCTGTCAACGATATGTCAACAACACATTTATTTTAAAAAGGCTAAATTCAAGTTTTAAACATAAGTAACTGCAAATGAAAAAAACAACTTTGGTTGATTATCCATCTTGTTAAATATGTCAAAGTTAGCAATCAACAGTTTCTCTAGGAAGTCTCCGGAAACAGACAGGTCAGCTCATTCCTTATTGGGAAGATCAGACACCTAGCAGTGACACTGAAAATGCTGCCATGCCAGCGTCACACATGCTCACAACATCTCAGCCAGCATTTGGGAGGCTAATGGTGCATACAAAGTCTGAACTAATCAGCCACAGCCAACTTGGGTTGCTGTGAACTCATTGAGACAAATAAATTAAAAAAAAAAGCAAGAAAAAAATAAAGCCAAGCACCTCTAGGGCCAGACCCTGAAGAGACAGGAATCAAAGAATTTTTTTTCTCCTCTCCCTATTTACAAAATGCCATTGAGAGCTGATGTGGCCACTTCAGTATTGTGAGGAAATGTCTCTTATACTAAGCAGTCATAAGTGTGTTGTTCACGGATGCTGTGGCCTGTGTGCCACGGAGTGTCCCATGGGGTGTGTCCCTCCCACTGAGGCACATGGAGGGAGCTCAGTCTTCTGTTTCTTCATATGTTGTCTCGTCAAACGGCCGGTCCAAGAGAGGAACCAAACGGCGACGGGAATATTTCAGTTGCAAAAGGTCCCCAACTTCATTGATTTCTTTTAAAGCCTGACAAAGAGACCACAGTAGATCAGCAGAGGAGACAGATGCAAGTTATCTGCACATCTTCCTTTATGCATGCCTGCAGACAATTCTGACAGCCATTTCACTTGGGATTTTACTGTGCTACAAGCCAGTACCTTCAGAAGTGCACAGGATTTTTTATTTTTTATTTTAGCATTCAGAAATTTTGAGACCACATAAACAGCACTGGTCACTAAACTGAGAGTGCCTATGCATCCACCTGACTATTCCAGTTCCAGAACAGGATCATAATATCCAGCAAACCTCATGACTATTCATAGATAGAAAAACAGATTAATGTTCTTCCCTTCCTGGAGGTAATGAAGCTGAAACAGAAAAAAATGTACATTTTGTCTGAGGTTTGACTCTTCCTTATTTATCACTCAGTTTGAAAACAACCCATGTTAGCAAACCTGATCTACTGTATTTTTTAAATTGCAAAATAGCAAAGACAAACTACAATAGTGAGCTGGCAAGATTTATAGATGCATTTGTTGTATCTATGCTTGGTTAATTTGCATTGTCCATATACAACTAGAGATGAAAGCTATGTGTCATGAACAAGGTGGCACAGATTTTTGCCAGACAGTCCAAGGAAAGGAAAGTAAAAAGTTATTCTGGGTAGGACCCCAAGTATTTTCTCCTTGGAAAGCAAGTCTCACTGAGGTTGCCACAAAGGCCTCAAGCAACTGATGACCCAGAACACTGCTACTGAATTAGCACAGCCTTTCACCATTTTGACCTGAACTCAAATATTATGAAGTTTACCAGAATCAAACATCTGCTTGCATAAGAAATGAGGGAAGTCCCAGCTCAGTTAATTGTACTTCCATTATGTTGCAATCTCTGATAAGACACTGGTCCACACACAATAGTGTCTGGTAAAAGCCAAATCCTAAACTTCAGTTCTCTACAGAACACTCCTAGAGCAAAGTAGAAAACAAATCAGTTGCTACAGAGAAATCTGCTAGTTATTTTAACGTGATGCTAGTTATTTTATACAGGCAAGTGAAAAATTAATTCAGATCACTTCCAAGTCAAATATGATTTTTTTGAATTCAAAGGTTGGCATTCTCTGCTACCTTGAATTGTAAATTTATTGAGATAGGTACATTCAGCATTGCTTCAGAATGTCACTAATTCAACATTAATGCTCCAATCTGGGTCAAATTCTTTTCTCTTGAGGACAGTTGGCAGATGGGGGTTAATAGCTCTCCATGTTTTTTCTTCCTAGATGGATAGTTCAAGTTTTTGTTTCTTTAAACAATGGCCCTTCATGCTTGTTATATCTGGCAGCAAAATACTCTGCACTCTAAAATCTGGGGGAAGGACAAACCCAGAAGTTGGACCTCGGTAAAAACAAAACAAAACAAAACAAAAGTGTGGGCACAGTCTGCCAGAGCTTTAAGTAAAGATCCCATATGGAAGCAATTTAAAGCTGAATTTCTGTTGAAAGAGTATGTTAACTGTTATTCTTGAATGCAGATTTAGGATTTTATTAATTTAAAACAAAAAGGGCCATGTGACCAGCACAGACTACAAAGGAAATGGCATTGGTGTACTCTGACTTTCGGAGAGTGTAATATATTTTTCATCACTGAAAAGAAAGCACAGCCCACAGCGATGCAGGTTACGAGGGACTTCACTCTGATCCTAAGCCAAAAATTTTTAGGCAAGGAAGTTTTATTTACATAAACCAGTTAAAATTTTAACTAAGAACTGTTCCTCATCATGTGGGTGTATTTAATAAGAACAAGGAAGCATTACAAATATCACTATTTGCAAGACAAGCTTCTCTTCCCTATGCTTCAAAAACAGCTAAGTTTTGTTTAAGAAAATACCACAAGAGCCCTAGTTAGTGTCCATGAATACACAGATGGGAGACCAAGCTGTCCTCTCTGTCACTGACTTGAAGAAGCCATTTGCCAGCTCTCCCCAAATCCATTCATTTTAGTTCTTCCTTCTCCTGGACGTTGTTGCCACAGTTAGCAGAGGGATTAGACCTGAGGTCTGCCTTAATGATTAGCTGCCTGAAATCAATCCCTTTTCACTGCATCACAAGAAAATACAGCACAAAGTCACTGACAGAAAGACTTGCTCCTTATTAAGTCCTCTTGCCAATGTTCTGGGTTCTGAGCATGCAGCTATTTTGAACCATAAAGGGGGTTATGCTAACTTGGAAAAAAGCCTCCACATACTGTGCTAAATCTGGATTTTTTCATTCACTTCAAAATTCACACCTCATTTTGCTCTGGATTAATTTTCTTAGCAGACAAGCTCTAATATATTGAACAAGCATTTCTTCAATTTAGTACATTTAACACTTAAGAGAGGTACTCTAGCAATGAGTCTTATGTTAAATGCACAAAAAAATTTGAAACATTTTTTGGAAAATGCATAAAAAATTGACAGGAAAAGAAGTTTTTAAAGCAGAGTAATAAAAGTTACAGATAGATTTTGGAAGAGAGTAAATGTAGTACGTATACAAAAGCAGCTTATTATGGCTAAGGCCCCAGCTAGTCACTAAAGGAGAAGAGCAAGAACCTAACCAGCTGTAAACTTGCACTGTTGCTCAGGTAGTGCCCGCACATCAAGTTTGTACAGTTTCTGTTGTAGCTCAATTTGCAGCAGTATGATTTCAGAGACTTCAGTTTTCTTTATTTTCCTTCCTCCTACCTCTCATGCATTCATCCCCACTCCATGCCCACAAGTCACTGTTCCCCCATTTGTGTCGATGAACTCAGGTCCATTACCACGCTCTGAGCCAAATCTGATACTACTGATTTTACACAGGGGGAAAGGAAGCAAAGCAGAGGGTCTTCTCTGAACATACTGGTTCAAAACCATTATTTGGATCACAAGAAATTAAATGGAGAAAATTAAGGGAAGAATAGTAGGATAAATAGCTGGGAAGGAATTCTGTTGTTGGAGTGTTACATTAGGGAATCTCTCACAAGGCAGAAACAGCTCAGGAGCAGCAAGTACAGCACTGCAGATACACAGCAGGTTGATACCATTCAATGACACTACACATGCATCCCACTGCTCACAACATGCACTGCTTTACTAATGTTTTTAACAGAAATTAAATTTTAGAAGCATGTCATTTTAAGCTGTTGATTTTTATATAAGTTCTGCAGTAGCCAAGTGTTTAAAGGCTGAGTCTTTTTCTTTTTTTTTACAAGACATTAGTAAATATCTGTTAGATATCCTATTTGCTGTTCACATATTGAAGTGCTACCACCCAATCATATTTGGACATTGGGCATGATTTCCCCTTCCTAACTCCATGACTACTTCCAATCACCTGGACCACAAAATGCTCAAAAATAGTTTCAAGATTTTTTTTTTCTCTACAAGAAGAGAAAAAGTCTTCTCAAGATAAAGACAAGGCTTTTCAACCTGCAGTTCTTCACATTTTTTGCCCTTCTTCAAGAAGGTAAATTTGCTGTTTTCCAATCCTCAGGAGCCTTCCCCAACCACCATGAACTCTTCTCCAAAGATCAAAGATCACTCCTTGCAGTGACAGCCAATTCCCTCAATGCTTGTGGATGCAGCTCATCAGGTGCCACAGACTTGTGCATGTTGATTTTGTTTAAATGTTCCCTTATTGGAGCCTCCTTCACACCAAAGGTAAGTCTTTACTGCTCCATACTTTTCCACTAATCTCATGGTCTCAGGATTCCTAAGTCTCACCAGCAGACTGAGACAACAAAGACACTGAGTGCCCTTGCCTCTTGCACACACTTCCCTGTGCCATTCAGCACCAGTCCTCCACATGTTCTCTACTCTTTCTTTTCTCTTTCTTTTGCTACTAATGCCCCATAAAAGCTCTGCTTGCTGCATTTGATGTCCTTTAACAGACTGAGTTCCAGGTGGGCTTTGGTTTTCTGACCCCATCCCTGCATGTTTATGATGGTGTCTCTATTCTTCTTAGGTCACCTGTCTGTGCTTGCACCTCTTACACACTTTCATGATATATTTTTGTTGGTTTGTTCATCCATGCAGGCTTCCCACCACATTCATTCTCCTTTAAGTCAGGATAGATCATTCTTAAGGGAAGGAGTGGGAGAAAAAATCAATTAGCTGTCCTGGGCACCTCTGCTCTTTGAGACTGTATCCTATGGGATTCTTTCAAGTAGGTCTCTTAATAGGACAGAGTCTACTCTCATCAAGTCCAAATTCATGACTCAACCTAGTTTATATTCTGAGTCACAGACCCTCAAAGTGGGGAAAAAAGTGCAATGCAGAACTTTGGCAGTGCCTAAGACAGCCCATGTACATATGCACATCAAAAAAAATTATTCAGAAGACTCAAAATTGAATGTAGCTACCACATCAAAATTGGATGCAGCTCTACTGACTATTCTTTCTACGTAGCTACATACTAAGAATAGTCAGACTTATTAATATAATTCTCTTCCAACTCTGTTAGTCAGAGAGTAACCACCATTCTTACTTTTTGAAGGCAGCATCTCCTAAGTGTGATGCAGGCCTCCTTTGAGGGGACCTCCATTCCCTCTGCAAGCACCAGTAAGTGTAAGTAAGGCACTGCATGTGGTACAGACTCACTAGGACAGGTTCATTTAAAATACAGTGATCTGAAGCTTTAAACAAGAACAGGAATAGTAACCTCCGGAATAAAAATTCTCAATAGTAATCATGTGATTCCTTTTGAGAGGAATAGAAATGTTTTGCAGGTTCTCAGGCCTTTTTATTTTTTTCTTACCATGAGCATCTAGGGTCGGAAGATGCAGAATGTTTCATTCTAACCACTTCAGTGCAAGGTATAGCCTTTAAAGAAGGTGAAAAGCATTGTCTCATAGGAATGAGACTGTCTTCTTTTAAAATAGGACAAGGAAAGTCCTGAGATTTACTCTAAGCAGCCAATCCACACTGCTGAAGCAAGGAAAGAGATGGAGTAATTGCCAGCTCTATTGCAAAGGGCTTTCAACATTAGGTTCAACCATGGCGTGTACCAAACATTGAACCAGTGTTCACAACCCAGACAGTTGTTTTATCTGTTTATTAGCAGGCATGAGCAGAAGGAAGACAAGCTGAGACACTTACTGTATCAAGCATCTCTTTGGTATGAGCTGCAGACAAACAGAATCTGGCTCTGGACTCGATGATGGGGGTGGCAGGGAAGCCCACAACCACAACACCGATGTTCCGCTTCAGCATCTCACGCCCAAACGCTCTGCCAGAGAGAAGGAGATCGTCACAAGTATCCCAGTGCTGGCAGAGCAGGAGCATGAGGGACTCAGAATGGTAACCCATACAGGCCTTTGTTGTGGCAAGGCTGTCACACCACACTTTGGAGCTTCCAGTGCTTTCTTTTTAGAGGCAGAAATGCCTGTTCACAAAAGTCTTTTTTAAATTCAGTCCCAAGGTGGTCCTTCTCAAAAGGTTTCAGTGTATTAAGTTCTAACAAAGATGAAAGATTATATGTGGCAGAGACTGGTCTTTTAGCAGGCTGTTTCTAAATGGATTTGTAACCTAAGCTTGGAAATCTTTCCAATAGGAAAGAGTGATTTTGGCTCAGAAGTTTGACTAAACAAGGAATCCCTCATGCTGCAATGCCCCAAAGCGGATGTTTCTGCAATTTCAAGATGTTTTGTTTTCATGAATTTAATTTGATTAAAGTACATTACTCCATCACAGAATGTACCACTTTATAAGAGTCACAGGAACCACTGAATCACCACAGTAAATTGAGATCGTCTAATATGATACCTAATATTTTTAAGGAAGGTACAAAACTGTCACGCACTATCTTCAACAAAACATATTCTTAAGGAGATTAAAGAAAGTAATGGCTGTGACTTATAGAATGAGGCACAAAGATCTCAATTGGATCTGTAATGGCAGTGCAGTTGGGGGTGTTCCTACAGGCCACAGGAAATGGTTAATCCTTTTTGAACTGACCTTGTTGTGAGAAGTAGCAACGAACTTAAGAGATTTATAAGGACATATAAAAATAACGTTCTTTTACTAGTCTTTAAATCTTCTGCCACAACTCTTTTCCTTATGAATAGGTGCATCCTGATATACTTCATTTTGTATCCATTTAGTACTCTCAAACTATTTTAAAAACAGGCTACAAGGGACAAAGAAAGGATCAAGTAAACCTGATGTAGATCCTAAGGCCAACTCTCATCAGAGCTCTCTGTTCTTGCTCATTATAAGAAAGATACTGGCCCAGCTGCTCAGCTAATAAATATTTCCACTAACATTTCCAAAGAAAAGATTGTATTGACTGGTAGAGAAGCTGGGCAGTGGAAACAGCTGCCTCTGTGTGCTGGATGTGTAGTCTGCAGCAACCACAAAGGTAACAGGCATTTTAAAACTTTGTTATATTGAGAAGGGGGGAGATTGACTCTATCTGGCTTCATAAAAAGTGTCAGACTGAAGCTTGACTGAAGCTAGTCAAGCGCTAGAGATGTTCAGTACAGCTTAAAATGGAATTATGTTTTCCAAATTTGAAAGTGTTGATTGAGCACTGCATTATACAGACCCCAAAAAGTAGTGATCAAAGCCAAGCTGTCCTTGAAATCAGGTTCCAGTTTATGTTGAGATTTTCAATATCTACTTTATATATCCTCCTTGCAGAATTTTAGCCTTAATTATCCACACAGCATCTCACAAATCAGCAAGCATTTATAAACTTATGTGCTACAGTTGTTTTAGGATTTGTAGTATCAATACCTGAGTGATTATATCTAGGCCTCTTAAAAATTTGTGATTCATTAAATACATGTTGTTGTGTCCTCTCATGTGTTGCACTGCTGTTTTTCCTTTTTTAATTTTCAAAGTTCATCAATGAAAATGTTGGCTCCTTCTGATCCAGGAGCTAGTTGAAAGACTTCCTCCAGTGACTTTTAATGTTAATTTCTATTCAATTTAAGCTCCTCTTTAGCACATTTATACACTTTACATGTAAGTATAATAGAAACACACAACACAAACTTTAAAACGCAACACAAAGGGGAAAAACTGCTTCCCCAAAATGCTTTCTTGATGCCCCAAGCTACAAGGTTCTATTTTCTCAGATCACTTATTGACACTTCCATATTTTACAAGACTCAGTAATGATCATAAAAGCAAAAATCAAACAAATCTTTTCTTGTATTTTGAAAACTCTTCACATTCGTACACCAACCTAGCTTTAAAGAAGATGGGTAAGAAGTTATGCTGTCAAACGTACCCAATTTTTGCTGGCATGTACAGCATCAGAGGCACAACAGGAGAATCTTCATTTCCATAGATAATGAAACCCATCTCTTTCAGTCGTCTCCTGAAATATCTCGTGTTCTCTGCTAGCTGCTGCACACGTGCTCTCCCTGGAAAAGAATTGAAGGTGAAACTCAACTCGTAAGTCACATCCATAATTGCAACACAAGACCTCAAACTAAAGTACAAGACACTAATGTCCTGCTTGTACCTATGGAAGCATTAAAAATAAGTGCAAATTGGGACTTGCAATTCTCCTCCTTCAGGTAACCAAGATTTTCATGCATTTTCTGACAAGTCTGAATGGACCAGGAAAGGCACAACAACCAAGTCCAAGCACTGCCTAGTTTTTCCATATCAGGTTTTCTTTCAAGCAAGAAGTACTCGGCAAAAAAAAAGGCAGTTACCTGCTTTTAAACAAGATTCAAAGTTTTCTCAGAATTCACTAGTAACTGCATTTTGAAAAGTTTGCTTACACCTTGAATAATTAATGGAAAAACCTACTGAATCAGATGGTGTTGTTCACCATGTTTTATCTTGTTTGCCTGCATTATTGTAAATTACTACTTTCCTCTTTAGACCTCTTTGCTGGACTATCACGTGGTTGCTCCCTAACCTTTTTGAGTTAAAATGAGCTAGGTTTAAATTAAACCAATTACTTCTGATAATCGAGCTCACTTCACTTAAGTGGTAGCAGCCAGTTTATCATGTATTCGGCCATTTCCATAGGGATTCTTTGATATTTGTCAAAATTAGTACACAGGACATTAGACAGCTAGTACAATTTAAATATTTCAGATGTCCAGATATATACATAGACCCTATTTATCAGTTAATGAAATTCTAGCCTAGCACACTGTACCGTGTTCCTGTATTGCCCAGAAAAAGGTTCACATCATCTCACTTAAGCAGATCATAATAAATTTCTGATCAACTTATACTCTAACGTGCTTAAGAGATTAAGCACTATGCCACTGATGAGACTAGAATAAGTAACACTTAGCTTACTTGTCTCTGGTTCATAAAGCACATTTCTGGGTAAGTGACTACCCAAACATTGCCTTGCCCAGGAGGGTGATTCATAAACTGAACCTTTAAATGTACAGCATGCAGATCTGTGCCACACAGGGAAACAGGGAAGGTGGCGACTAGACACTAATCATCTTCCTTTAAAGTTGTAGATAACATAAGGTGATTAACTAACAGGAATTCCAGGTCTCAAAGAAACATCCAACACCCACACAGCTCTGCTCCAGGCCAGAACAAATGTAATTTTAAGAACCTACATAGTATTTGTTGCCAAGAGTATCAGACATTCCACCCACAACCAGGCAATCAAACGCAAAATCCCATCAAAGGCTTAGCATAAGAAAAAAAGGTGAAACCTGTTAAGTTTGCAAAACTTGGCCTATCATTAGTGGGTAAAAGCTGGTACTTTTAATAGCACTGACTGCCCACTTAAGACATCACTTCTTCTCCTTTAACAGCATTATTTCTTAATCTTTTCTTCCCCAGAGATTCACCAGAAGTTTAGTTCCTCTTCCCCAAAAAATAGTAAGATTTCAGTAAAACACAAAGGTTTCTTGAACTTATGAAACTAAATTTTTTATTTCTTCACATCAGATCAGATCCTCTACTGAGGTCTCAGCTTTCTCTTATGTTTTCAGACCAATTTTTTGGTTATGTTAAATAATCCAGACTGCAAAATGAAGTAACAAACTCAATAAAATTAAAAGAACCAGGCCTACTGCAATATACTAAAAAAAATGTGCCAAAACCCACTACTCTCAGTTCTAATATTGAGGCAATCAATAAATGCACAAGTGTCTACACCAAACTACATGCAGGAAAAAAAGCTCTTTTGGTATCCTCTGAGAAAGCTGCATCTGCACATCTACACAGAAAAGCAACAATTTCTGATATGTCAGGTCAGTGATGTACAATTTAATCAAAATACAGATCAGATTTCATCAGTACAGAGTAGTAAGGTAACATACACAGCTACTGTGATCAGCCCCTCTCCCAGGACAAGGAAAACAGCTTTTGCCATACATACATCTTCTCTGAGTTTCCATAAGGAATTTCATCACCTTTATGGTTTTCCCCTCTATACATTCACACCCTTTTCCATTTGTTGGAAGCCTTCCAGACTGAAGATTAAAGAACAATCTTAATTTGTAGTTGGCAACCCCTTCACAGTCTTCCCTAAACTCCTACCCATAAAAACAGGTTATGATTCTAGATTTGTCCTTATAGATTGAAGAATGCTTTGCAATGTAAACAAATCTCAAGAACGAGTCTTTCAGTTCTCTAGAGAGATGTAATCACCTATTCAAAGCAACTGACAGATATGGAAGATGTTGCCTTCTTCAGGTTTGTGGGTCTCAAAAGTCTATGAGCTTTTACTTGACTCTAGAGCCATCAATTTAATGAAATTATTACTTCTTTAAAAACATGTGGCTACAATAATATTACCAAGATCTTGAAAACATATTCAGTGGCATCTCTACCCAATGGCTCACTACCCATCACCATCACATGTCATTACCATCTGAAAAGATCTGTAGTTAGGGTGAAGCAAAGCACCAGGAATCAAACAAAAATTGAGCACAGGTTCCTTGTCCTCTCCTTGCCTTTCTCCTTGCATTCTGTGCAAGTACTCTTTTCTGTACTTCAACATGTTTAGTCTCCTATGCCACTACAAAGTCCTACACTTGGAAGAGTGATTTCACATGCTAATTGAATGGGGTTTGCAATATTATGCAACAGGCATATACTCAGTGTTTGGCTTTACTAACATTTACTGGTTCAGCCTCATTGGCACACTCTGGTGTAGCAGCCTGTTAACTGCTGGTACAGTTCCACCAGGTTTTCTGGGACCACAAAGACAAACCAAGCAGTGCTGGAAACAGCAGTGAGTAGGTATCATTGCTAATTCCACTCACAACCCAAACAGTGCTTGAGCACTCAAACAGGACCTCTAAATCCCTTCCCAGCCCAAGCATCTCCTGAAGGTTAGAGCTTTTGTCCACAACTGCTCAACTGTAGGCCTAGAAAAATTGTCAGGACT
Organism: Thryothorus ludovicianus; assembly: GCA_013397245.1. Taxonomy (NCBI): domain Eukaryota; kingdom Metazoa; phylum Chordata; class Aves; order Passeriformes; family Certhiidae; genus Thryothorus; species Thryothorus ludovicianus. The sequence goes on from VZTB01002445.1 coordinate 281,169, forward strand.
GCATAAATTCTCTAGCAACTGGCTACTTTGGCAGCATGCAGCTGCATTTTTAAGACCACGCAAAAAAGGCCAGATCAGACAGCACCCTGCCAATTGTTCTTGCACAGAAGTTGTGCAATGATTCTGGTAATGTCCTTTTATCTAGGAAACTGGAATGTGATGACCTTCAGCAAAGGAAGGAAAGGGGGAAGAAAGGGATGATTACTGGAACTGAGTACTTCAAAAGGTTAAAAAAACTAAAACTGTTTATCAGATCAACTCATCTCAAGTCCCTCATGGGTCCTGTAAATGGCTTAAAAAAGCTACTGACAAAGTAGCATTAAAATTAGAGAATAACTAATAAATTTTCCTGTACTTCTGTATTCTTTTGCAAGATCAATGCAGTCATATCAAGATCGCTCTTACAATTTAGTAAAACATTTCCTTGCTTGTCATAGCCTGGGCATCATTTAGTCTAAAATGCAATTATATCTCCTAGAGAACATGCTGCCATTGTATCAGAAGGTCACATGGCATCAAAAGGGGAGAAACGCTCTCCTGTCACAAATACACAATGTAAGAAATATTCTTTAAAAATTGAGTTAGCATGTACCTGAAAAAAAAATCCAACACTCTAGAGAAAGTATTATGAATCTGAAAGCACATGAGATGCATATTCCTTGCAATCACTGGAAGTAAATTAGTGTCTTTGCCAGAACAGGCTCCCACAGGCTAAAACAATGCCCCTGAGATTAGCTCAGATGATTAGAGCATGTGCCAATAATGCCATGGTTGTGCAATATCTGTATGGGCCATTCATGTAAGAGCTGGACTTCATGATCCTTGTGGGTGCCGTCCAACTCAGGATATACAGTGATTCTGTGAATAATACTTCATCACTTGAAGGTGTCTGCTTTAGAGGTTATAACACTCAGAAAGGCAGAAGTTATAATGAAAACAGGGAGCAGAGAAGGCAGAGTTACTGAATGCCTTCCTCGGCCTGGTCTTCACTGACAAGACCAGTCCTCAGGGTAAAGGAGTATTGTGAAGATGATTCTCTCCCTGAGAAGGAGATTGGGTTAGAAAAACCCTAAGCAGACTTGACATCCAGAAGCCCATGGGCCCTGACAGAAT
>VZTB01002446.1:5383-46811 GCA_013397245.1 Thryothorus ludovicianus
ATAAATGTAATCTTTTTGTTCACTTAAGAATCAGTTCTCTGATTTGTATGTCTTTCTCTCCCACCTCTTCTTAAGGTATTTCTGCTTCTGCCTTCTGACGAATCAGAATGTTTCTGGTTACCTTGCTTTCTCTGTTTCAAAACAAAAATTCCCACTCCAATATTTTTATTACAGCTTATATATTTTTGTTTTGTTTTGTTTTATTTTCCTCATCTTTGCTTTGGAATGGTGTTTTGGGTTTTATTTTGTTTACGTTCAGATTGATGATGTATTTAACTAGACATTACTCCAGATTTCTTTACCAGCATATGCATAACCCTGTCTGTCCAAAGATGAGCATCAAATAAATTTAGACCCTCACCTGTTCTACATAGCATTTCACTACTATTTACTCCTTTTTCACATGTCTATCAACCACTGTCCTTGGAGAGGTCTTGATGTATAGACCCTTGCCTTGCCTTGCCTTGCCTTGCCTTCCCTTTCCTTCTGTTTGCTTTCTCTGAAGTAAAGCACTATGCTGGAAAATTCCAATGTATGTGGAAATTACTATGGAAATTTACATTCTCACTAAAACCAAAGGAGTTCACCATGATTCCTGTAAGTATATTACAGTGATTTAATAATTTATAAACTTTTGTATCTACTGGTAATACTTTTTAAAGTAGTAAACAATTATTACTTCCTTTACTATTCACTGTGAAGGATCATGCTGAATGGTAGTTATAAGGGACACAGACAGAAAGTTAATTCCATGTGAATGTATTTGCAAAGTGGTTAGAATTATATTACTATTTGTGCTAACTTCCTTTTCCTTTCTTTTGATTAAAATACGTTGAGCTCATGGTAAGTCTGGAGAAACCAGACTGTGTTGTGCTATGTATGGGTGTGAGAATGGGAAAAAAAATGGAAAATAAATCGGTTCAGGATGCAATATGCTCATGCTTGTATATACCTTTATGTAAGGTCTGGAGTAAGTGGGGATACATGAGTATGTGAATAAAGGAAGAGAATATAAGTACAGACGCTTGCAGGAGGTAAAGAAGGATGAAATATGGGGTTAAAAATGAAAGGTTACAGAGCTGTGTATGATTAAGATACGTCGTTATCTGAGGTATTCTTAAATGTCAATAGCAGGATAACCAAATGAAATATTGCATGTTATTTTTATGATTTATGTCTTTGGTATTACTTTTATGAAATATTATTTGCTTTAATAAACCTTTAATAATGTACTGAAGGCAAACTTTGGTCCAAAAATTTGGAAGGTATTATTTTTTTAAACTCAGAAATGTATACCTTGCTTGAAAAATTAAAATATTCTTTCAGTAAAAGATATATTCTAAAAATAAAAGTGTTCTGAACAAAATTATTATTTATATGAGTTTACATGTTAATAAACACAAAAAGAATAATAGCTTTAATATTATAGCTACTCTTTTAACAGTTGCATAGTTCATTGCCTTTTATTTCATCTACATATTAAAAGACTTTTTTTTTTCCTCAGCTGAAATAGTTTAGATACCCAGTCATAGGTTTCTTTGAAGAACAGATAAATTTACCTTCAAACTGCTCAATACGATTCAAATGCAAGAGAGGAAAAGTTTTCAGTTAGTTTTAGAATGTAAAACAACCCTGTATAAAGCTCAAAAATGTATTCATTTTTACCATTTCACTTATTTGTGAGTGTCTCGACAGGGGTTGTTAACAGAGCATGAATAACCAAAGCACAAAATTATACTTTCAGACATTTCTGTTGGAGAAAATATGAGAATTAATTAGGCAGCTCTTGTGACTCCATGACACAGGCTTTTTGAAAACTGGAAATAGGTTCATGAATATGAGAGAGGAAAGGAAGTATTGATGTGTGAGGTCTTGACTGATGGAGATGGCATTGCAGAGAATCTTGGGCTACTGCTGTCTTTTCTACTTGTATTCTATATCTACTGAACAAGATCTTCTAAGGAAAAAAAATCTAAAATAAAATGAGAAAAGGGCTGCTACTCAACATTTCAGTTGTTGTTTTCTTAGAAATTTCTCTCTCTTTTCTTGCCTTTGTCTGTTGGTAATAACAGGCTTTGAGTACCAATATGTTGTCTATTTATAGGTTACACTGGCACCTAGTTTGCTGAATAGAATATTGAAAAGCATTTTTAGCACCTATTTGACTTTTGCAGCATGAAACAAACATTGTGCTAAAAGCCATTTTAAAATCACTTCACCTTCAGAAACCACTGAGTTTTGAAAGATTCTCAATCAAAACCAAAAATTTATCCTTAGCAAATTTTGATGATTTTTGGTGTCATAATAAATGTGTTATTCTATTTTTCTTGTAACTGTGCAGCATCAATATTTTTCTGCAAAAAGTGTGTGCACCTGTGAAATCCCTGAAATGAGATATGTCACAGAATTACAGAACAGCTGAGGGCAGAAAAAATATCTGGAGATCATCTAGTCCACTGCCCTGACACAGAACAGGTACATTGAGACCCAGTTCTCAGGACTATGTCTATTGAGTTTTTAAATGTTCCCAGTATGGAGAGTTCACAATTTTCCTGGTCAGTATACTGGAGTTGCTGTTGGCATTTAAATTAGAGGATAGTTTTTACCACATGACCATAGCTCTTAAAACTGGTAAATCTGTAATGGTAGTTTTCTCTTCCATGCTCTTCTTTGTGTTTGTGTGTAAAGGAACTGTGACTAGGTAAAGATTAAAGTTAAGTAAAAATGGTTTTAAAGTTGACAGGGAGATTTGCCTTGACTTCCTACTGGCAGGATCAGGTTCACCTTCACCTAGAGTTCACTGTCCACTTAGTTGTCACTGTCAGTAGAAAAAGAGTTCTTCAGTAGATGGACAACTTTTGATCTGTTCATCCCCCAGCCTGGATTGATACTGGTAGTCATCCCAACACAGATACAGCATCTTGCACTTGGTCTTGTTAAAACTCATGGGATTCCCATAGGTTAACTCCTCAGCTTGTCCTGGTCACTCTGGATGGCATTCCAAACTTCAGATGTGTCAATCACACCACTCAGCTTAGTGTCATCTGCAAATTTACTGATGATGTACTCAATCCCTCTGTCTATGTCATTAATGAAGATATTAAATAACACTGGTACAGACCTCTGAGGGACACCACTGGTCATTGATATCCATTGGGACTCTGAGTGATTGACCCTCTATAAGTGACCATCCAACCAATTCCTCATCCACTGAACAATCAATTCACTGAATTAATCTCCAATTTAGAGAGAAGGATGTTCTGGGAGACCATGGTAAAGGCCTATAACTTCCCATAACAGCACTCCAGTCCCAGAACTCTTCTCATCAGGCCTCACTTATGCCAATGATGTTTCAGCCAAAGCTTTTACTTCCTCTAATTATTCCTCATAATGTGTAAATTATGGTACAAATATTTCTAAAGCACTCCAGTGTACTCAGCACACTGTGGGCCACAGTGAAAAACCTCATACTGTCATACTGTCCCAAAACTTATCATTAGTATGCCTAATTTTATCCCTTCCTTCCTTTGAACTTACTTTAAAGCTCTTTAACTCTTTCCTTTTACATTATTTCTCCAGTTGTTGATGGGCACAAAATGCACAATATTAGTGACTGTTATTTTAGATTTTTTTTTTTCCTGACCTCTGAGGTCTTGAAAGGATTCAGAGGAATCATTCCCTTTTAACAATATGTACCAAAAACATTTACTATCATATTAATAAATAGCATGTCTAAATATAAACCATTAATATTATAGACTTTTCTAAACAAAGAAGGAAACTTATTAAGAGCTAAGAAATGAAGAGAATTACTTTGTTTACAATCTGAAAGTTGAAATGCTCTTTTTTCTACCAACAAAATTCTAACTCCTTTGATATTGACAGGGTTTTGTACACATTGAAAATTTCTCTTTTACCTTCATATGTTAAAATAAAGTCAAGAAACTAATTTGCTTTTGTTGGAAAAGAGCCAATTAGAATGTTTGCAAGGCTAGAAGGTGAAGGGTCTCCGTGTAAAAGGAAGGGATGACATTTCTGTCCCATGAATACAATGATTTAATTCTTTGACCTTTGTTAGCAAGAGCTGGTTGTATGGTGAACCCTTTCAGGTCTGACACATTCATTAAAATACACCAACCTCCAGACCCCTCTCTTGGCAAAAGACAAAGTTAAATGTTTAACTTGTGTGAGATTCCCCTCCCCTCAGATGATCTATAATGTGACTTGGAAGGTTGACTTAACAAAAAAAAGTAAGAAAAGGAGAATCTCTGTTCTTACCTTCCCTGTCTCACAGAGACCACGCAAAATAATAAAAATAAAAAAAAAGGAAAATATTTTGAAAGGGTTATAATGTAAACACAAGCAGCTGGTTTAGACAGTGCCACATGTGCACAAGGACTCATCAGAAAATCCATGCTGAAATTCATATTTGTGGCCTGGTAAGAAAGGTCAGAAGGTTTAGATGTTACAAGTAAGTTAACTCTTTGCTTATTTGACCATTAAACTGTCAGCATGGAACTGTGTTTAAACTTATGATGGTCTGAAATCTTAGTGGTAAATGAGGTCTGAAGACCTATTAACCTGCCCAAGATGTGAACCAGAGGCTGGTTCAGCTTCACTGCTATCTGCACTAGGGCGGAAGAATGGATGGTAGGAGGTGGAAAAAACCTCTGACTCTTATCTTTGATTGGCAAAGTTAAACAGCATAAATAATTGTCAATGCCAAGCTTGGATTAATAATATATCTTTATTTATCTTTGCATTACTGTGAGACTAAGTTGATTTCACACAATTACCTGTAAAATCCTTGCAATTTTCTTTCTATACATTCCTATTTAATGTATGCTATGAAAGGCATTTGAGTAATAAACTCAGTTCAAACTATTTCTTTTGAAAATTACTTAGAATTTTCAATGTCAGTTCATATAATGATAAATTTAATTGAACATATTAATTGATAAAATCTGAAGTCTATTAATTAAAAGCATTGTTGAAGTCTTTGGGTTTTCTTTTTTCCCCCTCAAGTAGTAATCTAACATATTGTTTAGATATAATGATGGCCATAAAGAAATAAGTAAAATATTAAATATTGTGTTTTATAAAATTTTGTGGTATATAAGTTCCAAAATATACTTTGTTTGATTTGCTATTTTAAAAGTGAGATAAAACATACCTATAAAAAATGATGTACAAGTGCATGTATTTTTTTTCCAATTACTTACGTTATTAATTAGAAAGCCTAAGCAAAATATAAACACCAAAATACAATAAACATCAAAACATAGTCAAATAAAAAGCAAGTACAATGATCTATAATCATTCTCTGTGTGTAGAAATGATGGGAACAGATTATTTATGATTTTAAGGCATAAGATACAATTATAATAAATAAACCAAACTCATAATTAGAAAATTTGCAACACCTTTTTTACCTTCTGAAGCTTCTAAAATCCCCTTTAAGAAACATAATTGCTATATATAGTTCCTTTTGTCATTTTCTTAAGTGTCTTTGGTCAAGCTGGTAGCTTGCCCTGAGGCGTGGTCTTTACTGTGTGTTAAATCTTTACTCTCATTGACAGGACAAAGACTCAAGTGTCCCATCTTGGGTCTTGCATGGTAACATTTGCACAGCACTGGACTGCCAGCCAGTTGAACTCCTGGTTTGAACTGCAACATTTCAAATGGCTTCATTGAAATGAACCGACTTCAAGAAGTCAGTACAGATGTGCGTCAGGATGACACTGAAAGGAATTTTATTTTCCATAATTATCCTAACTCTACTTTAATCTATCACTGTCTAAAAATTTCTGAGTTAGGGTTATTTCTTTGTACTCTTTCCTAAATGCTGTAAAGGTCTCTAAACTGATCTAAACTGACAGAACTCACTAATTTCCGTGAAGAAAAACAAATTATTTTTTATTAGGAAATGCCAGGAATAAAGGAGAAGCTCTATAAACATTGTAACTCATTTTTTAGTTAACTATTCAATCTTCTGGCCTGACAAAACTCAAGGGGCTTTTGAGACTTGTGGGTTGTCAATGAAAAATATAATTCCTTGGAGTTACAGTGGTCAAGGACATTTTCCTGTGATATGCACTGCTTCCCAATACTGAATGAAATTAACATTGGAATGAAGAAGAACAAAAACTGTCATCTGTCTCAAAATAGCCTTTTTTTTTTTTAATTCTACTGATTTCTCGCTAAATGTTTCTGTCTTTCAAACTCACAAGTAAAACTGTGCTATAAAACAATTGTACACATTTCACCACCCTCAGAAACTTCCCAAGTAGAGGGAAGTTTAGCTGTGTTTTAATTAGCAAATTACATGTGTCAGAGACTATAAAGTGGCACTGATGTCAGTCATCACTGACAGGCAAACCTCCATGTCACAGAGGTCTGTTCCCTGTAACACATGGAACTGCTGTAGTTGGTCCATGTCCCACAATAACCTCTGAGCAATGCCTGGAAACTGTTTGTGTCAAAACCTGATACGGGCTGAAACTGTTTTAGGAGCTCTTTTAGCAATTTAATAGTGATGACAATCAAGTTTCAGAGGTTGGAACATTCTCTGACACTGCTTAACTTATTAATATTAACATCATTTTCAGGGCTGCTGCCTATAGCGCTTTGGTTTGCTGTAGGCATTGGCTCCATGTATGCAAATTAAAATCATGATGATGATAATAAAAATGATAATAATTTTTTGGGCTGTTGAACTTCCCTCTCTGAGAAGTCAAGTACAAATAAAGCCTCTGACATCCAAAGCCAGAGTGACTGTAACAAAGACGCCCTTTGAGCTTCATCACTCCCATATACTGCCCTCTCAAAGTGGACAGATTTTTCCTCATAGACTTTTATTCTCTCCAAGATAGACCTTCTGGTTTTCAGCTCTTAGAGAATTCATAATTTCTTGAAATTCATTGTTTCATAGAGGTCAAAATCTTTAGAAACTTTTAAAACTTAGCTCATTTAAGATTCCAGTTCAGAGGAAGCTAAAAATACTAACACTTATGAAAGCAAAATATCTAGATGTCAAAAATAAACTCATAATTTAATCCATCCTTTCTTAAGAGTAAAATCAAAAAAATTAATTAATTTTGCTTCAGAGTAATAATAGTTATTCCATACAACATATTTTCAGTCTGGTTCACTCTCTGTTAACTTCCATGCTGGAAACTCATTTAGTTAAAAAGTAAACTCTTTTCCATAATGAAACCAGGTCTGTTCAGAGCAATTCTGCTGTCTTCATGGACATACTTAATACAGTCAGTAATTTCTGTAGATGTACTAGCTTTTGTGGTTTTGGTGATGACACTAATAACAGCTCCTCTTCAAAATCTAAAAATGTGGCTTTCATTGATTGTTTTTAACCACCTGAATCAATGTAACATTAATTAAATAACAAACGATCTATGTCTTTATTTCTCTGCTTTTCCCCCTTCTTGCCCAGAGTGCTTCCTTACCTGAAAAAACATACACCATAAACATCTTTTTTCTGGACAGTGTTTGACAGTGAGTTCAAACAGCAGTGGAGCGTCAGTAAGCTCTTTCTGAATACTGGAAATCACAAAATCACAGAATGACTAGGTTGGAAAAGACCTCCAAGATTGAGTCCAACTCATGCCCTAACACTTCAACTAAATCATGGTACTGAGTGCCACATCCCATCTTTTTTTAAACACAGCCAGGGATGGTGACTCCACCACTTCCCCAAGGCAGACCATTCCAGTACTTAATTATTCTTGACATGAAAAACTTTTTCCTAATATCCAACCTATATTTCCCTTGGTGCAGCTTGAGGCTGTGTCCTCTGGTTCTGTCAATTGCTGTGTGGAGAAAGAGACTAACCCAAACCTGACTACAGCCACCTTTCAAGAAGTTGTAGAGAGTGATAATGCCCCTCCTGAGTCTCCTTTTGTCCAGGCTAAACAACCCTAGCTCTCTCAGCTGTTCCTCACAGGGTTTCTGTTCCCAGCCCCTCTTCAGCCTTGTTGCCCTCCTCTGGATGCCCTCCAACATCTCATTGTCCTTCCCAAACTGAGGGCCCAGAGCTGGACACAGCACTCAAGGTGCAGCCTCACCAGTGCCCAGGACAGGGGAAGAATGACCTCCCTGCTCCTGCCGGCCACTCTGCTCCTGATACAGGCCATTGGCCTTGGCCACCAGGGCACAGAGCTGGCTGATGTTCAGCTACACTGATCCTGGCCTGTAATGTTGCAGTGGGTTACTGTGGCCAAAATGCAGGACCCAGCACTTGGACTTGTTGAACTTCATCTCCTTGGAGTCTGTCCATTCATCCACCCATTCCAAATCTCTCTGCAGAGCCCTCCTCCCTTCCAACAGATTGACACACACTCCCAGCTTAGTGTCATCTGCAAATTACTGATGAAAGACACAATGCCCTCATTCATGTCATCAATAAAAATATTGAACAGAACTGCCCCAGCACAGACACCTTAGGGACACCACTGGTACCAGCCAGCTGGATGCAGCACCATTCACCACTCTCTGGGCCTGGCCACTCAGCCAGTCCTTAAACCAGCAGAAAGTGCTCCTATTTAAGCAACAGGCTGCCAGCTTTTCCAGGAGGATGCTGTGGCAGACAGTGTCAAAGGCCTTGCTGGAGTCCAAATGGACAACATCCACAGCCTTTCCTGTATCCACCAGGCTGGTCACCTGGTCATGAAAGGAGACCAGGTTGGTCAAGCATGACTTACCCCTCCTGAACCCATGCTGGCTGGGTCTCATACCCTGGCCATCCTGTAAGTGCTGCGTGATGGCACTCAGTATAAACTGTTCCATTACCTTACCAGGTATTGAGGTCAGGCTGACCTGGTGTCCTGGTTTAGGGCAAATTTTGAAGAGAATCTCCAGAGGGGGACCCTCCAGAAAACAAACCCCTCCCCCCAGTTGGTTCGGGAAGAATTCCTCGGAGAGAAGTGGAAAGAACCTGTTTATTTAACAGACACAACATCGCCCAGCACACAAAATGAACTATACCGGGTGACATCACTCTTTCAGTGCTCTGAAAAAGATGACAAATTCAGAAAGAATCAGGGGTGGTCGCTGGGTTATCAATCCTTCCGGCATTGGGGCAGCTGCTGCAGCCACAGGATGTGGACTTTCGATGTTCCCAGGTCCCTGTCCTGAGCAGGTTAGAGTAGGTCCAAAAAAAAGGAAAGGAGAAACAGTCCAGGAAGAAATTTAGACTGTTTAGCTAAACTAGCTAATGAGCAGAAGCAAGAGCAAGCAGAAGCAAAGCAGAAGCAAGAGCGGGAGCCAAGCGAAAAGCAAATCAAAAAAGCAAAAACAGCACCAGGTACTGCCCAATTCTGCATCCCACTAGGCATGGGGAGCGGCTGATAGCAAAACCAAAACAAAACATTCACTCTTCAGAGGCAGTCTTAAAGGCACAGAACATGATATCCAGCATAAACAGCACACACGAATGGGGATACAAACATCATAATGTCACTCTAGGACACCTGGCTATGTTGAAAAAAATACTGGATGTGGCACTCAGTGCTATGGTTTAGTTGAGGTGTTAGGGCATGGGTTGGACTCGATCTTGGAGGTCTCTTCCAACCTAGTCATTCTGTGNATTCATATGTATTCCACTGACTTTTATGGGAGGTTTGAGAAAAAAAAAAAAAAAGAATTTGGCTCATTTAATGCAATATTTAGAACACTTCAGATGAAAATTAGCTGCTGAATATGCAGCAAACTTTGCAAAGTTTAGTATCTCATCCATATTGTGTATTGCTTTACTGCCAAATCTTTTACATTAACTAGAATATGAAACTATCAAAGAACCATCTGTAGAGCTAAATATTTGGATACTTCTCAAACACATTCTAGATTCAGTGTTGCTAATGGCAGTAATCGTTTTGACAAAGCTGACATTTCACTAATAAGGGTAGTGGAACTGGAGCACAATTCCACAGACATAAAACAATACAAATACAGTCAATTTTCATAAATTTTCTGAAGCCGCATTCTACTATAAGTGACAAAATTTTAACTCTTTTACTCTTAAAGAGAGAATACTATAAAATAATCTCAGCAAATAGAAGTGACAAATGCTTCATGTTCAAGTTTTGGCTCAATAAATAGACTCTTTTGTATCATCTACTTCTCTACAATGTGTAACCTGCTTTACAGATATTTCTGAATGATCTGATTTCATAAGACATGTATATCATGCTTATACCTATTGGAGACAATATAATTTTTTCCACTTGATTTCAATAAGACAAGCAGTCTATGCAGTAAATTATTTTTTTTCTTGCAAGATATATCTCAAAATTTTCTACTTAGTCTTAAGAGAAGAAGTAGTTTCATACTATTTGGTAATAACAATGCATAATAGCCTTCATAATTTAACAGTAAATATCAAAAGGCATGAGCCAAGGAAATAATTTTGAAATATCTCAGGGACAAGAAGGTGATTGCAAGCCATCAGCATGGATTATGAAGGGTAAATCAATCAATCTCATTGCATTCTCTGAAGATATGATTGGCTTGGCAGATGAAGGAAGAGCAGTGGATGTTTCTTACCTTGACTTTAGTAAGGTTTGTGATCTGGCTTCCATAACTTCCTCCTCATTTCAAATTGATATTGGACATTAAACATTGTGCCTGGTACAAACGGTACTAGACTCTGAGGCACCATAGATAGTGAGGTGGACTAAAAGACAGCTGAATTGAATATAAGAAAAATCTTTTTATGGTGAGGTTGATTAAACCCTTGAACAGGTTTCTCAGAGAGGTCATGAAGTCTCCATTTTGGAGATATCTAAAACCTGACTATATGCAGCTCTGAGCTTCTACTTGCTCCTGCTTTCACAACAGAATTAGAATAGATCTTCTCCAAGTGTCCCTTCCAACCTCAGCTCTCCTGTGATTCTGGAACTGTGAGAAGGACTTTTTAATCCATGGGTTGCTCATCTAATCTTGAATATAGACATCTTGAATATAGACATCTTATCTAATCTTGAATATAGTAATTTTTATTTTCTTAGTTTTGCTGAACCTGCTGTTTTCTTGTCAGTAGTCATACTTAAAGCATGAGTGTTTGCTCTACTGCCTGATTGAAGTGCTTCCAAAGGCTGTGCACGAGATAGTCAGGAGAGATTGGTGGAGGTTTTCATCGAAACATCAGTACAGTGCAAAGAGAGAGCAAAATAGATGCAACAATGTTTTCCACATTTGTCTTGCATTAGAAGGAAATCCCTGTTCCTGTGATTTTATACCATTGTCATGTAAGATATATGTGATACTGCTTGTGTTTTCCCACTGTTTGAGTACACAAATTTTTCTGGCACAAATATTTTACACTTTTCAATTGCTTTCCCAAACATCCAGAGCTCTGGAAATTGCTTTCCTGCAATTGTTGAGCAGGTAAATTTGATCACAAGGCTCTTCAAGAAAAATAAATGCAGAAGTTCATAAATATATCTGAAAAGCATTAACTTTGTGTGAATTTTGGCAGTTAATCTATAAATGATTCTGTATAGTCAAAACCTAAATTTTTTGATACAAAGTATTTTGAACAAAACCATCAGGCTCACTGAGAGTCCGTTGTCCTGGAATTTGGGTGGGCAGGAACATCTACCCCAATAAAAATCAAACCTTTAATTTTCAAATATACCTAAGCTAAGCAACTTGTAATTATGTCCTCAAATCAATGATACTCAGTGCACAAAACCTCTGCAATTTTGAGAACTACAAAACGGGTTCTGCTTCTCTTAATTTTCCTTATGAAAGGTGAAATGATGCTACAATTTACAGGTTTTTTTAAAATATATATATTTTGCCAAGTGCATAAGAATTATCGCTTCAGTGCATAGTCAGATCTGTAAAGTAGTTTCTCCTATGAGAATAATAAGGATTATAATGAGGACTCGAAAGAGGATAAACTTTTAATGTTGTGAGCCTGCACCTTTTTTAGACATCCAGAGTTGTATTTACCAGATCTCTCATTTACTTCTGAACATTAACTACAATTTCCTGGCAATTTCCCTGCTCAAGGAAGCCCAATTGACCCACCTTCTATGCAAACTGCTTGTTTTCTGACAGAGAAATAATTTAATTTCAAAGTGAATTTTCATATGTGCTGTATGATTTTCCTGATCATTATGAAAAGAAAAAGAAGCAGCTATTTATTGTATGAAAGCATACAAAAATATGTATGGAAAGCTCTTTATTGTATGAAAGTATACAAAAGTATGGAAAGAACACCTTCACTTAGTATTTTTTTTTTCAAATTAATTCAATGAATGTTAAATATTAATTTTATCCTTTCCTAATGGCACCAAAATGGAAATGAGCTAGTTATGGCTTTCTAAATGCAGTTATTAATCAGTTTTGTTGCCATATGTTATTTATACCCATATTTATCCAAATATTCAGGTTTTTTTCCCAGATGGGTTTCATCCAGTTACAGCAATCATACAAAGTGGACGAAGTATTGATCGCCAATATCTTATGCATATACAAATACAATAACCTCCCAAAAGGAAAAAAAAACAAACAAGCAAAGTAAACACACAGATGCATGCATATGAGACACATACCACATATATGAAACACCCAGACAACTTATACTAAAATAATATCCAAGAATTGGTATAGACCAGACAGACCAATAATGTTCTAGGACCTTTTGGTATGCTATTTGTTCCTTTCCTTTTCTTTTGTTCCTTTAAGGAAAGTTTGAGATTTTTCAATAAATTTCATTTTTGTGGGGGAGGCAGTGTCTTTAGACACCCTCATAATTGTTTCTCCTTATTCTTCACAGACTACTTAGATGGGATGTCGTTTTCAGATAATATTTTTAAACATTTTTCTATATTAAAATAATGTACTTCCACCACACAATCAAGAAAATGTTCTGTGCAAGTTACATGAATTAGGGTGTATTCAACATACTACTTCTCCAAATGCACCTAACATAATTTATACCCATGAAATTAAAGCATCTTAAACTTTTAAACTTCAAAAGTCTTCTTTCATCTGAATCCAAGTGAGCCTGCTGATTATGGTACTATAACACAAGATTAAGGGTAAAACTTGGTCTGGTCATTTATTCTATTCTGAAAAGGTATATGTGAATGCACTCCTTTTATATATTTCACAGCTTCCTTGACTTCAACCAGTGAAAAACTACCTACTGGAATTTGGCTCAGTACACCTCAAAACTGATTTAAACATTTCAGTCACTGTGGTAGGTCAGAGACAGTTACTACCTCCTCTGGTAAGTTTTAGTAACAAACTTACAAGTTATTACCTCCCATAGGTTCCTAATTTCTATCGAATTATAGAACCAGCTCTCTACAGTGCAAAGTTAACACTGTTTTGAAACTCCCTGCACAGAGACGGCAATCTCTCAAAACTTTTGCATTATTGTGATGGTTGAAATTTCACTTAGGATGAAATACTTCGAGGTTATTCAGTGGCTGCAGTCTTAAACATGTTGCACTAAAAAAGTATTTTAAGTGTTCAGTTCTTGTGCTTAACATAGCTGAGATGATTTGTCAAAAAAAAAAAAGAAAAAGAAAAAAGAGTTCACAATTATCTTAAGATGAAATAAATATGGATTCATTGTCAGGAAAAAAAATCACCATGGTACACTTGCTTGATGTCTTCTGCAAGCAAGAGACATAGTCATTCTATCAGTAACTATATCAGAATTGATGGATATTTTGGCAAACGATTCTTTAAATTTGCTTAGCCTCAAGGAATTATTTTTGTATTTAAAGTTAGTAGGAAATTGGACTCTAACCATGTACTTCAAGTGCTAAAAAAAGCATTTAAAATCCAATTGCTGACAAGGGGTGACTAAGAACTTACTGCCAGCTTTTAGCGCACAAAATGTTTTTGCACAAGAGAAGAAATAAGTCAAAGGTTAGGAAAACTTATTACCCTTCATAGAAACCCAACAGTTTTTTTACAGCTTTTAATCAAAACCAAAATAATGGACCAGATATGAGTACAATAAAGCTGCTGTAACTGTGCAAAGAACTGGTGGGTAATCTCTGCTGAGACTTCATTCCTTAGGGTGAATCTCAGCTACACTGGAATTCGTAGTTCAGTACTGAAATTTATAACAGATTTTTTTTTCCTTCTTCTTTTAACTGATAAAAAAAAAGAGAAAACAAAAGAAAAGAAACACTTCCTGAAAGACTTGGAAGAAACTAGTGAGCTACATAGTGAAGGATGAAATGAGTAGAGGTTAGAATTTTATCCAAGCCAAACCTTGCAGTAGTTGGCTACCTCAAATGGAATTTCAGACTTAACTCACAGTGACACCTCTGGAACTGTCTCCAGCTTTTTAGTATGTCCTAGCAGCCTGCTGACCTGTGCACCCACTGGACATTTCTCTATATACTTGTTCTTATTTCCCGAGGGATAGCCCCACACATTTCTTGTACATTCATGTTGTATTGTAGAAGGACCTATCTCTCACTCTGTGACTGCATGTGCTGGTCCCTGTCTCTTTTGGGACAACCCATGGAGAAGGCATGGCTCTGCACTGCATGTGAGAGACCTGCTTGCTCATAAGCACCTGGTTACCTGGGCCTGAATGCAGGGCTCAGTCCCCTTGCTGTTCTTTATCCCCAGCATTTGTTGCTATTTAAGTCATGTAATGAGAAAAATGAAGCTGGCAAAGCCTATGGTTGAACATATGTTGCCTTTGGCTGCTGGAGTCAATGCAAGGAATCAAGTGTTAAAAGAATTGTGAAATTGTTAAAAGATGGCCTCAAAAGACAGCTACCTTTTTCGTCTTTTTCTTTTCTTGTGGTAAAAACTAAGCAGGGCTAAAACTATAGAAGTCATAAAAAAGACAAAATATGTTGATTTATACCTACTTTGGCTTGCCCCATCTCTCAGGGAACCCATTGGGAACTTCAATATTTTAGAGCTGTAAGAAAACACCACTTCCTAAAAATGAGGTTTGGTTTGCGATATTTGTGCCTGGATAGAATGGCTATATTAAAATCTACTTTGCTAAGCTCCATCTTTCTGGGAAAATATGAGTATTAACTAAACAGTTTCCAGTTTTGAACTTAGAGCTATGGATCTTGAGGTGCAACTCCTGTTTTTAATTTCTTAACCTTAAATTTCCAATACCTTCCATTTTAATGCAATCTGTTTTTTATCTCACATGCCATTTTCTATTATTGCAACAGAGTTGTTTTGAAACTCTTCATTCATCATCACCTGTAAAATTAGTTTCATTTCCTAAAAAATAGTTGACATCTGTTTAAACACTGTTACTTTTCCATTTACATGGATATTTAACTCAAGCTTGTTTTTGTGTTGAACATATTAAGTCTTGAAATAATACCAGTTTTTTAGGCTACTTTGTAAGCTTTTAAGAACTGATATATCAGCATGAGATTGAAGCATTTTTCTCCATAAATTTCCACACAGGAAACAGGGCTGAAGTTCATTGAAACTGCCATAAAACCAGATGAGATTAGCTCAACTTTACAATTTGTCAGCCACATCGAAGAAGGAATACATGGACTGAGTGAATGCTTTATTTCATTTGTATATAAGCTAGTTTTTGTGAGGACATTGCTCATAATATTTAATATGAATTAATATGAATTAATATTTTAATTTTAATGGATTTTTGATTAAGTGTTAGGACAGCCAAAATATTAAAAATCCCAAAGGTAGCATTTGTCAAAGGAAAATGTCATTTACCCCTCATGTTTTAGATACCATCTTCAGGCAGTAAGAAATGTCTGAATCTATCTAAGGAGTTACAAAGACAGTGTATTTAAATGTGTCACCTTTTCTTAGTTTCTCATGCTGTATTATTTAAAAGAGAGAAAAAAGATAATAATTGTCAAACAAATAATGTGTTGAAAAACTTGACAGTAAAAATGTGGGAATTTTATATATTTAATTTATTTTTTCTGACCAGACTTGAATAGTTCTTTTTTATATTCTGATATTTGGAGTTTTTGCTTATACTAACATGAGATTACTGTATTTCTAAGTTTAAAAAAAAAAAAAAAAAGAAGGAAAAATACTGTTATTCATTGCTTTTGTGAAGTACTTCTTGTTACCATTTCATATTGTACAGATGTGTTTGTTTGTCATCTGGCAAAAAAGGAAAAATCATGACAAAGTTTTACATGCATGCTAAGTAACGAATACACTAGTTTGATGTTTCCAAACTAACCATAAATTGAAGTTGCTGCCTTACAAATTAGACAGTGTAATTCATTGCATAAGCACTACTTTGTATTAATACAGTATCAGTTCAGGTTAAGTCAATACCATAGGTAATCAGACTTAAAGTGTCATTTAACAGTGACAGATGGGTAGGAATATGAAAAAGATCATTTGAAGCATCTGCACTGTGAGGTCTCTATCCAACTGTTGCCAGATGTTGTCTGTACCTGGTGAGTTAACACAATGTTTGTTCTACCAAAACCTCTGTCCTGTGGAACTGCACAATGGCCATTGTGTAAGAAGGAGAACTGGAAGTTCACCAGCCCCAGTGCCCTGCCTACTCAACTCTCATCAGGGGGTCCATGACCCCTAGGGACCACAAGAAGGACCCCGAGGAAGAAGAATGCATGCATAAAGGGTGAGGGGAAATATGGTAATGACTTTGGGGAAATTATTATTGTATGTATGCTTAGTCCAGGACAATCAATGAATGTGCATGGAGAAAAGAGTAGGCAAGCAGAAATTTTCTTGTACATATTTGGGATGTTATGCACATATTTGGGAGGAGCTATTCCCCTGTGCACCCAGCTAAATAAAGAATGCCTCCTTCTCAATGCTACATAGATGCTAACTTTACATTGGAGTTTTCTTAATTTTGCACATTTTTTGGTAATGCAACAGCTGAAAGGAAGTAAGGAACAGCATCATCACTTATTGAACAATTTTCAGTTTGATTCACAAAGCATATCAGTAGAGGAATTTTTTAGTTTATTTAACCTTCTGTCTGCATGACAGAAACAACATCCCATTAAAACATGTTCAAAAGAAGACTGAAAAATCCTTTTAGAAATTGTTGATACATCACAGAGTGATCATGTGTTTGGAGTCATAAAATGTGAGCTCTTCTGACTAGTACGGTTAGATTAAAATCCATTTCAACTAATCCTTTTGTATAGAATAAATCACTCAGTAACCAACTTTCTGTGGTCCTGACATCTCCCATTTTGTTTCTCATCTGTCTCCTAATTTCTTAGTCTGTTGAATTTCATCATACCTTACTCTGAGATTTTAGCAATGTAGATTCTTTGCAAAGAAATTGAGACTGAAAATGCATGCAAAGAATTTAATTTGGAGAATGAGGCTGAATAGAAGGGAAATAAAAATCATTATACACTTGCAAAATTCTTAGCAAAATAATATCAATTTCTTTTGCTCTTATTCAGACAGTACTTCTGAACCACTATCATTAAACTTCAGAGTCCTTTTCAGTGCCTCCCTTTTTTCACCAAAATTATTTTGTACTTGACAACAGCTCTTAATCAAAAAGGCAATTAGAATTTTACTCTGAGACTGTATTTTTTAGACAGAATTAAAACTCATTGGATGGATCTCTTAACTCTCATGCCACCCAATCTTCAGTCTTCAGCATCTTTACTTCCGTTTTGGTGCTTTCAATTTAGAGCCATTTTGCCTTGTCCTATTAATACATTACAGCATTTATGATTATACTCTCCATTCAGTTTTCAAACATCATAAATGTATCTGCTTTTTGTAAAACTATATCTTGTCTTTCTCTGTTATATCCAGAAACTTCTTTTCCTGTTTTGATATCTTAGGGAAGTCAGGTCTTATTTTACTAAGCACAAGGCTCCATATACCTAAAGGGTATATCAATAAAGGCAAGAAACTTGGCCATTGGAACCTTACTAAATGTTATTACTGAGATAATTTAACTTTTTGAACTATGTCAATGGTTTTCTTATTAGTAGTAATTTTTGAGAAGAAGAAATAAGAGAAAGCTTTTCCTTCTGTTTCTTTATTGGAAATCACATGTTCCCTTTATGTTCATGTTTCTTTTTTATTAACTACCACACCTTCCTAAAAATCATATTGTTTTATGTTACTTGATGATTTTGTCACCCTGGATTTCAAACCTGTTAGCCATCCTGCTCTACTTGTAATGCTGAAATGAAAATGTCTAGAAAACACATTTTACTGATTCTTTCCAGCATTTTCATTGCAGAAGAGAGAAATAGCACCAAACAAATTTATTTTTAAAATTTCAATAATTTTTGACATTTGGATTAAAACATTGCTAGGAATACTATTAATTGGCCACACACAGACAGAAGGGAAGAAAGTTTACTTTTTTTTAAAGGTTTGAAGACCTTTGCACATCAATGCATTATTGGTATCTAGTCTGTAATTTTGCTTTTTCCCCCACAGCTTTCTAAGATTTCCAAACATAAACATACAATATAAATAATAAAAAATTCTTAAGAAACCAATATAATTTAGTGCATTTCTGTGCAACTGTGGTTAGATGAGAGCTTTAACTCCCCAAGTTGTTTGGATATAAACCAGGCTTGGATAAAAACTTTATAGCTCTGTTATCACAAAACCAAGAATTAATCAAAATCCCTACTACTGAGCCCTGGAATTAAAGATAAAGTCCATAAACTATAGTGCAATATTAATGCAGCTGTCTGGGAAGAGATTAGTTTTATCTGTACATGTATGTACTCAGTCAGATGCTCAGTAACGGTAAAGGATAAAAGTTCAGAGAATTAGTCTTCAGATTCTCAGCTAATGTACAACTTTTACCTATAGATGGGTTTATGTTGATGAGCAGTGTTAGATTTTGGTTCCAGGATTTGGAAGTTTCCTTTAGAAACTATATTATTTTATGCAAAATGATGGAGCATTTCATTGCAGAATAAAAAGAGCTCTTAATTTTGCAAACTAGTTTTATTTCTATTCTTACAGTATCTGAATTATAATATCATTCCTTTAAAAGATGGTTTTTTTCTTTGATTATCTACATAATACAGTTAATGAACTGATAAAAAGTATACTGTACTTTTATACTTCAGTGACACAATTTTCTCGTGGTAAAATTTACTTCAAAATCTTGCCATTTTCCTAGTTGCATTCTGCTTTAAATCACATAAAATTGCCCATCGTATTTGAAAGCACAGGTGAATGGGAAATGATTGGTCTCCAGGCATAATAACAAACTATGAAGGAAAAATCTATTTCCTTTAATTACTTTAATTCAAGTGGTTTTACTGTGTGGGCAAGAAGTTGAATCCATACCAAACAGATAGTTTCAGATAGTTTACTTAGCAGCAATGATCCGTTCTAGCAAATTTCCTTCAAGTAAATGCTTTAAGTCTGATACAGTGTAAAAAAATAGAATACACCAGGTGCAAAGAATTTCTGCAATTAGACCCAGATACCTTTGGATCAGTCTCTAATTGAGATTACTGGAAAAGCAAAATATCCTCCAAGTTACTGCAAGTTCAACTTGTGAGGTACCAAGAAACACAGCCATGCAAAAATAACCCAGATTCATGAAATCAGTCTTATAATTTACAATTTTTACCAAGGATTCCTAGTTGCTTGTGGGAGGGCATTTCTGATGAAAAAATTATTTCTATTATAATGTCATCTTTGCATAATAAAATTACCCTTTGATTGCAGTTCTAGGTAATTTTTCATTATTTTTGACTGTTTAAAATGAAAGAAAAGATATTCTTTTTTTTTTTTAAGGCAAACAACTTCGACATTTTTGTTTAATGCATTTAGAGAAGATAATAACACAATTCCCTTGTTCATACATATGGAAAGAAAAGACAGAAGATCATCAAATATAACAGCTTACTTCTTCATGAGCCGTATATAAGAAAGCGTCTACATCTTCCAAGAACTGTCTTGGCTCAACTCTGTTTAGTTTATGAAATTTGAGAGAGTACAGCAGATGGTAATTGCATTCCATCTTGGGATGTTTACTTTGCATTACTACATGGAGTAAATGGAAGAAACATAACCATACTAGAAATTTCCAGTCCAGCAGACCAGAATTTCAGACCATTTACCTGAAGTTCTGTGGCTTTACAGCATATTGCAAATCCTCTCTGAGATTAAATTTACATGTTAAATTTTCATCTTTTAATAACCATCATAGGCAATGTAAGAAACTTTAATGCTGTGAGGTCTTTTGAAGTAAAATCTTTCATATTCCCAAAATTATAAACTATGACATTTCTGGGTTTTTTTCATCCTGTAATTATAATATCTTCAAGACAATTGTATATTAAGATTGTAATATCTTAAATGCGTTACATGCTAAGTCATTTGTTATTGGTGTCACGTCCCACCACAGGAAAAATAAACAGAAATTTTGGTTTTATAGGAGATTTATAATCTACTTCCATTAACTAGAAGTGCTTTGTTTTTACTTTAATTTAATTTATGATTTCCTACATTTTAGCAAAGTCTCATATTATCTTTTCCTTAGAAATAATAAAGCAGACTTTAGATGTTCTCACATGTGCTTAATAGTACTCAAGGTCTGTCCAGAAAACTTAAAATTAAATTTAGCATGGAAATAAGAAAGAACATATCAATTTGAGCTTTATGCCTTTAAAGTGAGGATATACAGACCTGAAAGAATTTCAGAAGTATTTGAATATTTCCACACAGTCCCTCTTCCTCTCTTGGGAACATGCGCTGCAAAGACTTTCCCTTAAGGAATTTCTTTCTCTGTTAAACACACTCCAGAGGAGACACTGAAATACAGGATGGCTGCTTTCTATATTCTTGAATAAGGTTTGTCATTTAATTACAAAGCAATTCAACTTCCCTTGCAGTACTTTTATTCATGTCTCTAGTGCCCCAGAAAAAAAGAAGATATAAGTTCTGAAATGATGCAGCTTTGCCCTGTGGCCTTCCCAGCTGTACCAGGCCACTTTTGCTGACAAAGTGTTCCACAATACAGATTTACAAACTCTTTGGCTTAAAATAATCTCTTTCTTCTGGTGTCAGTGAACTTAAGGACTCAGCTTCTGAAAGGTGTTCAGCAAATGCATCTCCTGTGAAGTCAGCACTCTATGGGAATAAGATGTACCAGAGGAGAGAGGTTTCTTTTGCCTGGGCCTAACCTTGGTAACCAGCCTCACATATTGTGCTTAAATGCAAGGTGGGTTAGATTCTTGTTGTCTTTGAGCTTCCTGTGTAATTTTTTCCATTTTACCACTAGAGCCATTTAACCTGGAAGCTCAGAAGAGAAGGGATGAACCTATTTCTGAACACAATATTGTTATGGTAACCTTATGTTACCTCCATATTTTTTGCATAAAATGTGAGTCTTTCAATTCTTAGTATTGTATTCAGGGCTTCGAGAGTGGAGGAAAAGCTACTGGAAACACAGAAAACTTGAAAAACAATTTCAGGGAGAGTAGATCTGTGGTTTTCTGTACACTGGTAATACCTATCCAAGATGCCTGTGTTAGCCCTTTGGAAATTTCCTCTGTCTGGAATAAGAAAAACTTCTAAAAGTTTGAGTCGAATCTGACAGGAAGTATGGATTTCCTGTATTTCTTAACATACAGCTTTACAGTTATTCTTAGGATACTTGATGAAATGTGCTCCTAAAAAAGATAAAGGCATAAATGTCTTGATTTGATCCTGGTGCCAGCAGGCTGTATCAGGCAAGAAAGAACAGCAGGAAGCTTCTTTCCCCAATGCTGAAAGCAAGTGGATTTGGTTGCTTAACAGATCATCTGGGGTCCATTTGGAATGCCCTCGGAATTATGCTTTTCTCCCTCATCAAGGAGACTGATACTGCTGAAAAAGCTGTGTTGGTCCAATGAAAAACACACTTTCCGCTGATAAAATTTTACATGTTTCATTTTTTTTTTTTTACTATCTAGAGTTTCATTTGTATTTCATACAACCAAAATTTATGTTGTACTTCAGTCCCAACAGTATTTTAGAGTTTCAGTGATCTCTTTCCAGACAGAAATTTAGCAGAACAGTATTTAAAAGCATAGGTAACTTTAGCCTATCTGAAAAGTACTGCATTTTACAGCCTCTCAAATGAAGAGAATGATCTTTTCTTAGGCAATGTACATGTTTGAAAGAATATTTACAAAACACAAAGAACTAATTTACTCTTCAAGTAACAAAGAGAGAAAAAAGGAGATTTTAAAGTTATGTTTATAAAGAGTTTTAATGAGTTTTAATAAATCATATCTCTTTCCTGTTGCCATGAATTGTTCAAAAACATTTTAGAGATGCTATCCTTACCCCAATTTTACTTGTTTTGTCTTTGAAGGGATAGTAAATCAACTATTAATTCAGAAATAAATGAATTTTTAAACATTAGTTTTCTAATATAAAAAATCTTAAGACATTAAAATTAGTTTATGGAGAAGGTCTAGACAGATTTCAACCATATCTCCTGAACTAAATTTTGACCATTGTCCATCTCTTTTTAGGCAAATACATCAAGTGCAGGCTATACAGAGAATATAAGCTTCATAAGGCTTCTACAACAAAACAGTTTAATACAGTCTCTTAAAATAAAATGTTTTGGATAAATAAATAAAATAAAATGTATTGGATAGAGAGTGGTAAGATTTTTGTGTGTAAATAGATATGTTGTAGCAACTATATTTGGTGTTGTGCAGAGACACTGAATGAAGACGCTACTGGAAGAGACTTTTATACAGATTTCTCAGATGAAACTCATAGCTTTTATTCTGAAGATCAGGAAGTAATTGTAGACATAGTGTACTAGTTCTTGCTTCTATCAGTTTACTAGGTTTCGCATTGCACTACTTTTGGTTTGTGAAATGTAAACCAGCAACATAAGTTATAAAAAAGCTCAATAAATTATAAAAATTAAAATAAGGGAAAAATCCAGGATGCTGCATGTGAGAGCATTTGTGTGGGTCCAATTAACATTCCTGAACATAAAAACAAAGCTAAAACATTAGGCAACATCAATACCTCCAATACTTCTTCCATATGCTGTTTCAGCTTTTAAACATTGGATGTGACAATCTGTTCAGACACGGCATACGGTTCAGTGTAAACACAGCTCTTAAAGCAAAGCTTGAAACTCAAGATTTCTCTTTGAAGTGAACAATGTGTTCATAAGTGAATGAGATACTTGCATATTCTCTGTGAGTTTCTAAACAATTCTCCATGTTTAGATCCAAAGACAACATTCTCACAGGGCTTTCCATGAGAGTATTCCATCAGAGAGGGGAGCCATATGAATTTCAGACATTCTGGGATCAAACCTCTGAATGAGCCTATCTGGATGACACTTCAGAAGCATCTTAGTCTTGTTAAAGTTACTGTGAAACTCCAAATGACGTCAATGTAGAATGGGTTTAACTGTCAATTTTTTAGACTTATTTGCTGAATTTTAGACTCTAAAATTATAAAGCTGTATTTATTCCTCCCCAAAAACATACTCCTTAGGATCCTCCTGAGGGTGCATGATAAATAAAGAAATACTTTACTACATGAACAATATGGCATAATCAAGCTTAAAAATGTATAAACCAAAACAGGACAAACCAGAAAAAGAAGAATAATGTGCCTCTGTATTCTAATAGTCTTCCTACTCTTTCCTTTGTTTCAATTTTAAGGATGCAGGCATTTGGGAAGTAGCTTCTTACTCATTTTCTTTGCCACATCTAATATTATATTGCACAGGCATGTCTCCTATCAGATCTTCTTGAAATGAAACTAATAATAAATAAGTTGTTAAAAATTTCTGGATATTAAAAGAAAAATAGAAGTAATACAAACTAAAACAAAGGCAACCTTTATTGTTTTTTCTTTTTAATGTGCCAATAAAGTTGTGAATTGTTCAGGATTTTATATTTTGCTTTATTTTTTTCCATCATAGAAGGATAAAGTGTCCAGGGATACAGATTAGTACTCATGTAGAAACACTGAAATATAATTTGTTTTTAAGACAACTACCTTAGTTTTTGTAATTCACTTAGGAAACTGTATAAAGGTTTTGCATGCATTAAATTAGTTTTTCACATTTCATTCAACTCACAGTGGGACAATCAGCTTCAGGTTTCAGCTATGATTCAGTCTTGATCACAGCACATTATTATACCCACACAACCGTCATTTGTTTTTCTTTCTCCAGCTATAAATGATTGGGTTGCTTGCAGCTTTCTTAATTAAAAATCTGCTTATTTTTATTGGACTTAGGTTAAGAAGATTAAAGGATATGATGAATATACAATTTATGACTGAAATGGAAAGTTATCTACAAAGTAAAATTGAAGTGAAATATAAGAATATATTCTGCAAATGTAGCTTTGTGCAGAATAGGTCACATTTTCAATGGAAACTTTATTGCTGACTTTAGACATTTACCTTTGTATTTGTACGACATGTTGACCAGTTCAAGGTATTATATGTGCGCATAGCCTAGAGAATAGCATGGATACTGGGAGACCAATTGTACAATTCAGCAGCAGGTTTTGAAAAGCAGAGCCTGTATTCAACTTAGCTATAGAGTCAGCCACACCTGATTTTACCAGCAACCATCATTTTACAATTTCACCCTCCCGCTTTTATGAGAAGTTAGTCGAGGTAGTAGTGGACTAAAACACAAATATCTGTTCCATTATGCCAGTTGAACATGGTCCAGACACCATGCCTGATACACAAAAAGGGGGAATACACTGTTTGCAATTCCTTTAAAAAATCAAACATATGGATATGTATTTTATTTGGCAATCCTTTTGCATCCACGAGAACAGAGGCAAAACCATAGCAAGTCACCTATAAGACTCTGAGCACATAAATGCATGGGACAGCAATTATTGGTCCTGTCTGAAGCCACATGGAAAAACTGAATGAAGACAATGAAGAGACTAAGTTTCACTTCTCCTTGTTAAGTACTTTATGTGCGGAACATGAGAAATAATATCTCTCATCTACTAGAAAATATTGAATTAGTGAGAGCACTCAACACAACTTTTCAATGTCCTGTAGTAACCCATTCTTTGTTCTTTCTGCTGGCAATGCTGTACTTTATTTGAACCCTTAAATATTTCATACAGAGAAAAAGAGTTTTATCTGTTGGTCCTCTTATTGTTTTCAACTCTATTCTCAAATACAGCTAGGAAAATAAGTTGAATTGAGGACAAAAAATTACTAAATATCCAAGATAATAAAGGTACTGGAAAGGAAAAATGGCTCTACTTTATATGGGAAGTTGCTTTTTGGTTTAGTTTATTTCTGGGAATAAAAGCTAGGATAAGATATTAATATGTCACTAGATCTTTTTCATGCAGATATAAAATTTTTAAAGTTGACGGTTTGTGTAATTATTGTTAGGAACAGATACCACATTGATTAATTTGGGAAGACTGTATAATGAGATAGGCATTTCAAATGTTGCCTTATTTACATAAAATAAATGGTGACTTGGAAAAAAAGAGTGAATGGATATTTAAAAAAAAGATACTATGTTGGATCAGAGATTTTGGATAAGCAACAGATGTGAATCAGTTGCTTATTAAAAGTGTTGGTAAAAAAAGCTTCTGATCAGCAGGAAGAGGATGATCCTTTCAGCAGCAGGTGCTACTTCTTAGAATTCCATCACTGACTGCTGTTATAAAAACAGCTGCTAAAGTATGAGAAGTAGGGACAACTGGGGACAACTGGGTTTCTGTTTGTGAAAAGAAACACATTATTTCTGAATTTTATGTATCTTCTTCTTTTCCTATCTCCCCTTGAATTTGAGTAATGAGCCAGATGGAATTGTTTCATGAATCGCTAGTGGCACTGACCTACATCTACAGCATTAAACAGAAAGTGTTAGAAATGAAGATTGAAGCACACTTGATGTGCTGTAAAACTGGTGACATTATTAAAGAAAACTGGCAGGAACTTAGAGGAAAACTGTCGATATTTAACTGAAATAAAGACACAAATTTAATGCTGTAACCTCTAAGCTAAATCTACATAGTAATCAGAAACAGTGTAGAAAGAGTTCAGTTGGAGAAAATAGGTCACTCAAGGTGGTTTCCTTTTCTTTGAATTTATTCATAGCATTTTATTTTTTATTTTATTCTCTGCTTACAGCAAATATTCATTGTGCTATGAAGACCCAGAGTATTCTCTCTCTGATAATTTTACTGAAAAATGAAACATGCTGCAAGGTAGTTCAGATTTATACAATTTATACTTTTATACTTTCATAAAAAAAGATGCAGTCCCATTCTTCACACATATACAACAGATTACTGCTGCTTCTTCACAGCTTCCTTGCTTATGCTAGAAAAGCTTTCACCACCATGGAAAGTGAATTAGCTCAGGACTCTGCCTTGTGTTTAAAATGCCCAAGACCAGCAGTCCTTAGGAGCAGCACTGCAGATTTGGTTGTTAAAACTGCAGTAACAAGAGTGATGAGACAACATCAGAGCCCATGTTGTACTACAACACACGCCAGCATTCTATGAATGTTTCTAAATGCCAAAAGAACATTTATGGAGATCTGTTGAGACCTGTGGTTTTCAACTCTCTTTGAGCTTGGGTTTCAAGAAAAGAAACTCAGAGACTAATATATCTGATGTTCAGTTGTTTACTGTTGGCAGATTATTTTGACCGTTGGGATTATGTAGATGCTAAGTGCTACAGATCACTACATCAGTCTTCTTGTCATATTGAAGTTTTACTTAATTAAGAATCTCCCACATGAGGAAATGTAATATTATCCATGGAAAATGAAACTGTAATAGCAAAACGGGACAATAAATTTGGAAGTATCTTACGATTTTTGAGGATTTTAATCAGTTAAAGGATTGCGCTATGTTGAACTCTGAAATAAATATGTTACAATTACAAGGAATTTAAGTGTACCTCAGCATCAGCCTAAGTATTTTTAAAAATGTCAATATGAAGGCTTGTAAGTGTGCTACTCTGAGGCTGATGATAAATGAACTCATGTAACACTGCTGAAACTGGTTCATCTCAGCTGTGAATGTAGGTACGTAATGACATCTGGCTAACCCATCACTGTTACATGCAGAATATTAATCTAGATGGAAGTTGCTGCTGAAAATTTTAAAAGCAAATGAATTGATTTACTCACGTTACGAAGGACTGAACAAGAGTATGCTAATTCTTTTACAAATCTTTTAAAAACTCTAATTCCTTTCAGGGGGAAATATGAATTTTAATTCTTATCTTTTTCAGAGAATCACAGAATTACAGAATGGGTAAGGTTGGAAGGGCCCACAGTGGATCATCTGCTCAAGCAGAATCTTTGATATCTGTCTTCTCAAAGCTTAATAAGGGAAAACAATTATTTTTGCCAAAATTTCAGCCCCCATATTAAAAGTTTAAGTACAAAGGATTTTCTCTAAAAAAATCTTAAAGCCACACTGATAGGACAGGATCTATATATTGAGTTATTGAAAATCTGTCATGGATCATAACTGTAAAGACTACAGTACTTTAAAAACTGTTAGAAACTGAAACCATTTTATTTTAAATTGTTTACATCTAGATGTCTTAATGAAAGCCTGTTATGAAGTGAAGACTAATATTGCAATTTTCACAATTATTAAGGGACCAACAAATGCAGTTTCCACAATTTTAAATTTTTTTCCAGTGGATTTCACAAAATTGTGTTTAAGAGAAAAGAAAATATATGGAGATTGTAAAGCAAGCACACTTTGTAAGATTTTTTAAAAAAATTACCTAGACTATTGAGACATTTCGTTTTCTTCAACCTTGGCTACCTAAAGGCCTCTCCATATCCCTTAGGCAGCTTTTAACATTTAATTCTCCACTTTCCATTTCACAATACAATTCAGTCTTTTAAGAAATAGAAAATATGTAAAGTAATACTGACCCTTACAAAAAAATAAACAAAATTATCCTCCTAAAACTTTTCAGAAAACTCTCCCCATATGTCAGACCAAACACAGCAATTTATATAATTTCTGTACTCAGAAATTCATATATCTATATCATCAAAGTTGTACCATAGATTCAACTTTTATTTTGAAAATTTTTGTAGTATCCTTAGATCCCTTCAAATTAATAAAATTTGAATAATAACTAGTATTCTCAATGAAATAGTTGAAATAATTTCTTTATGAATTTATAGACATATATCAAAATAATATTCTTGGTTGATTTTGAATATATCTTTTAGGAACTATTGTATCTGACCCCAAAAAAAGAAAAAAAAAATAAACATATACCAGAAGTTAAATTACAAGTTATAGATCAATAATACATAGATAAAGATGTTTTTGAAAAGGCTGTCCTACACAATTAAGAAACAATGTGTTATGTTTACTAGAAGCATATGCTTCTGTTTTCTTCCAGCATTTTAAGAAAAGGTTGGGAAATTCAGATAACCACTTTTTCTCTCCTTCTAATATATCGTTGAATAATTGTTTGATGTTCTGTTTCTTCTACGCCTGTTCACTCAGAAAATTTTTCTGCTTGCAACAATATATGAGTAAGAGATATTTTGTGGCTTTTACTTTATCATAATATTAGCGTGGGCAAAATTAATGGTTCTTTTTTTCATGCTCCAAGACAAACAACCTTGCAATGAAAAGTATTTAGTTAAAAAAAAGCAAGATTATTGTAATTTTTTGAAGGATCTTAAAACTTTTAGGCTACAGCCTGTAACCAGTTATTCCTACAATATCACAAACTTCAATTTCATGGAGAAATGGTCTGTAAAGGATGCTTGTTTCACTGATCAATCTTTAACTTCTCTGCATATTTTAGTGTTCTTAATATAATTTTCCACTGTAAAGTGTAAGATATTCTGTATCTATTGTTAACAAAATAGCCATCATTAATCACAGTAAAATATTTATCTAGTTTTTCATCTTTACTTGGTTGCTTTGTGTTTTATTCAGAGATTTTCTTCTTATAAGTGGCATAACAGCAGGATCTGTGGCTGTCTTCAGTTCTCAGTGCTTACTGCCTGAAGCATTATTTTAAAGCAGTTTGTTTTAGTATACTATGAGTTATGCCAGTCAGGAACCAGATAAATACTAGATTTATGCACTTGTTTTTTGGGGATTACCTCTGGTATGAGGACAGAAGTTAGCTGATGGAAGTAATGCCTTAAACCACTGCATTTGACACATAATTGATAAGGTGATTATAAGAAATACAAAGCTCATCAGGCTTATAAGCTACAGTGCTGGTTATTCCTTTTCACCTAGTATATCAGTCACACTTATGATACTTTCTTTTTTTCAGAGTCCCAGATACTTTTGATATATACAGAACGTGGTTTTTCCTTTTTTTTTTCCCAAAATAACCTTTATATTTTTTTAAGTTAATCTCTTGTATTTATTATTGCTGAGATTTATTTTATGTAATTTTAAATATCTCAAAGATGTAATCAGAGTGTTGAGCTATTTTCTAGGTTGTTTTAGACCAGGGGGAGATAATAGGTACTCTGAAAGTGCTGTATCTGAGTCATAGAAAACTCTCAATAGGTAGGACTTGCATATATGGGTGAAAAATATGTTTGTGGGAGGCACTTGAAAACTGTCGGGTTACCTCAAATAGCATTAGTCAAATATCTGGGTCAAAATATTTGAGTCCAGAATCCCTAGCTTAATGATTCTGGAAGATCAAGAAAATTCTGCAGTTTTTGTGCAATTCTGTTCTGCTGTTTTACTCTAAATATTGTTAAAAAAAACACCACGCAAATCCAAACAGACAAACAAAAAGAAAGCCAAAACAGATTAAACTAAATCTGCATAATGGTGTTCAAGGATAGTAAAAAGTTAGGTCTTTTCCAGTCCTTTTTATAATATAGTTTGCCTAGTTATTGTTAGAAGCAAAGAATGAACTAAAGCTCCAGTTAACAGAAAGAACAAGTTCTGTCTTGGCCTCATACAGTTGTTATAACCCCATAGCAAATGAGTAATTATACTAAATTGCATTTAGATATTACTTCAGGAGAGTTTAGTGTATTATGATATTATAACTATATATTGGAATCTAACTGGATAGGAAATAGAAAATTAATACATTTCCAAACTCTATTAGCAGCACTGTGTCTTGGTCTTCTTGGGCAGATTTCTTTTACTGCTCAGACACATTGCTCGTCACCTCTCCATAAAACTAAGGGACAACATAGATATCTGCTTTACATGTGGTCCCCGTGCAGACACATTGTAATTTACTTTAAAAAACTCTCCTGGCTTTGGTGTTTATTTCCTTATATATAATACTTAGAAAATATTTGATGATAAATATTTGCACATTTTTTTTAGAGGAAAAATCATATTACATTGATTGTAGAAAGGACCAAAAAAAATAGAGGGATGTTGTAGTCACTTTGTTCTGTTCATATGATTGCTATTATGAGGAAAATCTTTGAGGGTTTATGACACAAAGAAAGGAAAGCCTCTCTAAATCAATCATGTCAGTAAAAATTTCAATTTAGTGATTTTACTCTGTGAATATAGGAAAGAGAATGTAAATACACAGGGAAACTGAAACTTTTTCAAAAGAAAAAACCAGTAGAAAATTGTCGGGTTTTCTGCTTCTACAGAAATTCTCCCGAGCTATTAAAAGTCCTTTTTTCCATGCCCGAGGTGAAAGAAGAAACTGAGAATCTTCGACCCTTACTTTCAAGGTTGTTTATTTTATCTTCTCTATAACATTCTTTCTCTGACCTGCCAAGGTCCTTCTGGCAGGATAGTTTGAGGCACACTCCTCAACCTAAGGGCGGCATTTATCTTTTATACTAAAAACTACGTTTACATTATTTACAATTACTTTCCAACACCTATTACTTTTGTTACACAGTCAGTTTCTACTCTAAACCAATCACCAGTGCCACCATCACAGCAAGAGAATGGAGAAGGTGAACAAGAAGGAAGAAACCTAAAAACCACCAGGTTCCTCCATCTTGCCCTCACTCCTATATACTAAAACCCAAAATCTATTTTTTCGCCTTGTGACAAAACTATTATCATTCTATTTAAACTTTTGTGACTTGTAGTTCTTCTCTTAAAGCTCGTAATCGTTTCTATGGGCTAAAATCCAAACCACAGGTGTCCTGGGCTCTGTGCCAAGGTCTCCGAGCCCTCTGCCTGGGTCTCTGAGCCTTCAGTGCAGAGACAAACCCTGAGTTCCCACAGAAAAAGTATGCAACTTCACTAAGTTTGATTGGATTTTACTTTTCCTTTCAAAAGAATATTTCCACTCCAAATTTACTTTTGTGCTTGTGTTTTTCACCTAGTTTCATGACACATACTTACATTTTAGTAGGCCTAATCTATCGCTAATTTTATGAACTTTAATACACTTCAATGAGGTAATTTGTAAAATAGAAGTTTGTAACAGAGCTGACTGATCAATGCTGTTGGGTTTTCACTTCTGTAAGTCTTGATTCAGAAAGTTCTTTCTTTTAGCAGTGATATGGGTACTCATCTCTGATAATGGGCAAGGTGCAGGGTTTATATTTTTCTAGGTTTTATCCTCTTTGCTATCTTTCTCTGTTATTCTGACTCACTGATTATTTGCCTACCTTCTCTTATAGTTGCATTCTCAGGCTATTTGGTCTGGTCACAAAGTTTAAAATACAAGATAACAATGGTGTCTGATTTCTAGCATGAAAGTCTGACACTGCCAAAGTCAGTGAGGATTGTGTTATCTGTCAGTGGAATCCAGAGCTTCAAGGCTGACCTCTCAAACTTTACAGGAAACTCAAACTTCAAGGAAGTCATACAAAACCACAATTATCTTCAGGAGAGAACAACTTCTTTGTAAAAACATCTGAAACTGAAGATGACAGTCTTTGATTTTTTAAAAATACACCAGAAGATATTAAGCTGGTAACATGGATAAGTGTCCAAACACCTTCTCATTGCCCACTGAAGATGGTGTTCTGCTTTGCTCCCCATTTTGCGAGCTATCTAGCTAAACTTTCCAGGATAGTCACATTTCCAGCCCAGAATACCAGGGTGCTGGTATGGTGTCTCTCTGGGAATGAGCTTACAGTGTCCTCTTTCCTGAAAATATGAATTTAGGAAAAAAAGAAGCAAAGATTTATTTTAAAATGTTTTTGCAAAGGTAGTTGAGCTTTCAACAGTCTGAAATATCATTTAGTTTCTGGTGTTTTCCTCCCTGCTTTTCCATTTAAATTATGGTAAAAGGCTTTAGGCTTTTTTCAGTTCAAAGTTCTTCAAGTTGTAAACTTCCACAGGGTACCTTCGTTGATACTATTATAGTTTTATAATGAGCTGTTTTCATTAGATACTCCATTTTTCAAGGATTTATTTAGGCATCTGCAATTTGCTTTGGATTTTATCCTGGCATGATTGCTAGTTTACCTACTATTATTCATCTGTGTGTCTGTATATACAAAGACAAAACACTCATATATATAGAATTGAAAAGGAGTACACGTTTATAAAAAAAATACAAAAAAACCTTGAAATATTATAGTTTTGTTAATGGTTTTAGATATTTCAGAGTAGGTTTTCCCTCAAGCCTAAACATACTGCTTTGCACATTATTTTTTAACTGAATAAAGGGGAATTATAAAGTTAAAAAATATTAAGAAAGTGGCTTAACTCTTTTATGAAAAATGAGTTTTATTAATGTGATCAATAAATATGAGAGGAAATTAGAGTAAATTCCATTTAATTTATATTTCGGTAACTACTACGGACAGAATGGACCTTTATTTTCTACTTCACCCATTTTTATTCATGTTTTCTAACCCCATTTTCTAGACCTCAGGGACCCAGGAACAACTTACATAGGACTAGATGTCTAAGTAAGGTGTGAATCATGTTCCAGACATCTCTAGCCTTAATCATTAATGAAAACTTTTCTGCCTAAGCAATCTGCTGAGCCTGACACAAAAAGAATGCTGCTTGTGTGGATTTTGTGAAACATTGTGGATCATCCTTCACTACCTCTTACTGATGCCTGGATTTCTCAATGTCAATGACAAATAAATAAATCCTCACACATACTTGTTCATGTATCTTGGTGTTCACCAACTGGTAGGGGGTGATACCCTAGTTTATGTTCATATTGCATGAGATTTTTGCAGATGGTTTCCAAAGGTGCTTAGCTTCCAAAATGAGACAAGAACATCAACGTCATGGTGGTTTGAATCAAATTGAAGAGATTAAAAGATATAGTGACCTTGGCAAAATTAGTTTTCTTTCTCTGGCAGTGGTTCAAACCTCTCATAGTTAAGATTTGTACAGCTTGAGGCTTCAGTGCAATCTTTTTCTAGAGTACCATCAAAACTAACCTAGTAAGAACCAGAAAAGGGACAGTAATTTGGTTACAGAAGAAAAGGAGCTGCTTCAGAACAAGAATGTTTCTTTATTTTCTTTCTTTGTCTTTTTTTTTTTTTTTTTTTTACTTTTAATATATTGTATAATCCCAAATTCAATTCCTCCCTGGATTTTTCTTTCTTCATATGCCTGTGCATATACTTCCGTGCAAGAAAGACATTCACATTCCAAGTAGTGAACTAGAAATCAAGAGATGGACTGCATGGAGAGTCTGAATTAATTACCCAATGTGTGGGCAGACAAGGAGACGACAGCGGGTTAGAGCCAACAATTTTAAAAGTACCTTATGGACTTAATTACCAAAGTTCAAAAAGTCTTCAAAAGCCAATTAGAACTGTTATTTGTAATAGCTAAAGCAATTAATATGGAAATAAAGCAAGAATGAGCCTTTTAGTTTGAGAACCCTGAGGAATATTTTGTTACAGGTCTTTCAAACCACTTTCAGAAATTTGGACAGAAAATTGAACGGGGATTTCCTGCTGTTGTGTAAGATAAACAGAACATTTTTCTGCATGAGTAACGCACTGTAGCTGCAACATTCTATAGCAAAGTCTCATATCTGAGTGAAACAAAAAGTTACAGAAAAGATATAACAAGAACACTAACATTAGTCATGAGTTAATGGCACATTTGAGAAGCATTTACACTGAGAGATTATTATTGTCTTCTAATAACATTATTAAGGCTCTATCAGACAGACAAGGACTCTGGAAGTGGGAAGAATAGAGGATTTAATTCCACCTACAAGATTTAGTAGAAGTAATGATGGAAGGATATGTTTTTGCTGTATCTAAGCAGTAATGCACAGCATTTATTACTTTTTCTACAGTATGATGATTTAAAAAGAAAAAGATCTGAGAAAAAATCTTATTACTGTCCTCCTAGCTTTGAGTGTATTACAGTCTGTTACACTGTTGAATTCAGTGGCAGCAGAAATAGAGCACTATTTGCAGAAATGTATAGAAGTTAATTTCAGAAAAGGGCAGAAGTGTCTCCATACATATTTCCATCTGAGATTTTTTAAAAATTAAATTTACATAATTTCTTTAAAGAACTCTGGGAAAGACCTTCCAACATTCTCATGAAAAATGAAGGCATGGAACAGTATATATTTTTTCAGGTATGTCCTTCAGTCAATCCATTAGAAGCATTGTCTTAATAAAATACATCAGATTCTATCTTATCTATGAAAGGAAAGGCAAATTGTAACTGCTTCTCTCTATGCTCAGCTAGTATTTTCCAGTATAATCAGCAGGTTTTATCATCTGCTGTCTCTACATGTGACAATGGCACATGCATATATCTGAAGAAGCACTTATAAGAAAACATGGAAACAAGATTAAGTCCAATCTTCCTGACAAAATTCAAGACAAAATCCAGAGATAATTTGATTCAGTGCATAACCTGGATTTCTGTTAACAAAGTTTGTTTGGGCAAAGGTCGTTGTTTTATCTAACTTAGCAAAATACTCTAGAATTTAAATGATCCACATCATGATAGTATTTTTCTGTATTTATTGCACCTTGGAAAATTCCATCTTTCAAGTTGTCACTATATCACTTGTCTTGGAGATGTACTTTTTACTTTAGACATTTGGTCTATATTAAAATTTTCTGTCTTTGAATGATCTTCAAAGTTAGCAAGTGACTAGCACCAAAACAGGGAAGATTGTCACTATACAGCACTGAAAAGCATGTACAAAATATGCTCGTAAAATAAATAATTAATTGTTGAGGAAGATGAAAGTGTATCAGGGAAATTTTGCAAATATGAATGTTTAGCAGAAAGTTCTTTAGAAATGAAAGCAAGTTTTGATACAGAAGAACAAAAGAAGTCTGAAAGTAAAGATTGCTGAGAGTTGTTACTGAAAAAAGTTTGTGATGAGTTGGAAAGAGATTTTTTGGCTGAGAGCAGAGGATGAGCTAACTACAAACAAAAGCATGTTACCAAGCAAAGGTAAATCTCAGAAAAAGCACAAGTAAATGGAGAGCATGTTTTTGTAAAGTAAGAAGAATTTCTCCACTGCAGAAAAACAGAAAAACAAGTTTTAAGTTTAAAATATAAATAAATCATGTAATTGTTTAGCTACTAACATAATATGGTAGTATTAGTAGTTATGATAGGCTATAAGTAATGGTAAAGGTATTGTGAATATTGCTGATTGGTTGTTATGTATTAAGATGCCCAGGAAAGAAAAGTATATAATGCATTTTAACCAGAAGTGGCTTCAAGCAGGCCTCTAGGCTGTAGCTGGCAGCTCAAAGGTGAAGCTCTGCACCCATGACCCAAGATTGCTGTAACTTCTTCTATGCAATAAACAGCATTGTTTTAAAGAGCTGCTTGGAGTCCTGCATCTCTTGATCAGGCTCTTACAATAAATTATTTTCCATAAATATATACCTGTATGTTTTCATAGTGCCAGGTCATGTTTGAGAACACAGAAATAATATTTGGACCTTAAAACTAATTTCTCTGGAAGTTCTGTGTGTTAGAAATGCAGACAAACCTTTTATTTGATATTTTCTCATTTTTTGGCATACAGTCTAATGATCTCTTTACCTTTTTTTCCTAAATAGACCAAGAATATATGATGGAAATATATCTTGAGGCATATCCTGAGCTGGCCAAGATAGCTATTATACCGGAGTTTATATCAGCTGAATATTTGGCCCATTCTTCTGCATTGTGCTGTGTTTCATTGATTTCTCCACCAATGTTTCCTTGCATTCTATGACCACCTTTGTGTAACTATCACCATGTAAAATATACAGATGGTAATATATAACTCCTTTAACAACAGCAACAACATGAAAATTTTTTACTTCATTTGCACATCTAGGATGAGAATCCTTATTACAGTGCTCTATTTTTTCAACCTATGCTAAATACAGGGATTAAAAGTTCCAGTGTAAATCAACATTCTGCCGGGGATGCTGTTTTCAAAGGAGATGTGCATTTGAGTGGCTCAAACCTTAGGAAGTAAACCCACAAGAAGAGAAAATAATTAAACACCAAATTGTGTGGTAAAAACAAGGAACATCATATTTCATTTAGGAATTTTCTGTGTAGAGAAAGAATTGACTCCATGTTCAGTTCTTAAAAGAGTGAGCTTAGGAATTTAACAAAAAGGATTTGGTAAATTTTATGCCATATGAAGAGAAGCTTTAAATTAGGTACTGAGATCTTTCATAACTCTCTCTCAGCATTTTTATTGGTTTCCTAGAGATGTTTACCCAGAACACTGGCACTGATATATTCCATTAATGTTGAATTACCTCTCTTCATCTAACCGTCTACAAGGTTAGGTTAGTTGTCTTCCTAAGGGTTATGAATTCTTCCAACTGCTCATGTTAAATTGGCAGTCTGTTTTCAATATGAATCCCATGTTTACTTTTCTAATATTGATGGAAGCAGGAAAAAAAAATGTCAGGGTGTTTAAAGGTACAGTGATTTCTGACAGTGAAAAATGTCCATTCCTCAGTTTTTCTATGCTATCTCTGTATTAACATTCAATGGCTGTACACATCTGTTGCAAATATAAACCAGACGCTGAACTGACTCAGGTTAAAAACAAATCTCAGAAAAGGATTATTTTTTTAGTAGAATTATTCCATTTGAATTAAAACTCCATGAAATGCTATAGTGGTGTGTAAGTGATGGTAAAATACAGTCCAGAATAAGAATGAAAAGCCAAGGGGAAGGAAAGAGGTGGGAGCATTTCACCTGGAATTGCAGCCAAAATAAATTATTTGATAGAAATTTGGCATAATTTTCTTTTTTTTTTTTTTTTTTTTTTTTCCATGTGTGGGTGTTAAAAAGAAATGTCNNNNGCAATGGGTGGGTGTTAAAGAAAAATGTCTATCTAAAAGAAATTCAATCTAGGATCCTCATCCTTCACTTGTGATGGTTTAATACACATCTGCAGAAGATCTTGATGTAGTTAAATCTCATAATTGTCCTGTGGTGCACCAAGTCCAATTCCTATTTGGATGAATTGGCACTTCTTTTATAAACATTTCAGATGTACAGTGAAGCCCTTTTTGTCGTCTCTGAGGATATACATGATTCAGCTGGTAGCATATGTAAATAAAAGTTAGAGCAGTTGCGGACATTTTAAATTATTTTTCCGATGACTTTTATAAACATGAAGTCTTGTAATTCTGGCTAAATTCCATGAGATACTCAGGCAGTTTGCAAATCTTAAACATAATTTTTTCTTTCAAAATTACAAAACTCAGAAAATCTCATTCTATTGTTCTAAACTGGTGCAGCAAATAATTTTCTGAATCATTGAGCACACATAATTAAACATGAAAAATAAGCAAACAAGATTTTTGAAGCTCTGTATGTTCTGAAATTGTTATGTCCAAAGGAGCATCAATAACGAGGTATAAAATCTAAACAGGATTTTTTTGCGCATCTTCTTGATGGTGATCTCAAATGAGCATTTTAAGAGGAAACAGTCTGTCTGCATTTAAAGGGAGAGACTACACTGAAGTCCTGTATTATGCTATTCTGAGTAAGAACATCTGCATCATCCCACCTTGTATCCTATCATTATAGGGTTTATTTGGTTGATATTTGTCTCTACATTGATTCCTGGCACTTCTGGTCTTGATTATGCTATACAGTTTGTTGTCGTAGTGTGGTAAGACCTTACAAGAAAAGTTGCACTTGGGGTTGGAAGAAATCTCAGTAGTGGGTATTGGAACATAGTTTTATGTTTATAAACTGTAACTCAATCTAATGTTTCTAGATGAGAAAAGCTAGAATATGACAGACAAATTTTATTGAAGGAATAGAAACGGTTTAAACTGATTGCTTTCCAGACCAATGTCACATTACAGCTTTTCCCAACATTTATTTGTTTGTCTTCTTTGCCAGATTAACCCTGCCTTCTTTGTATCATCTGTAATACTCTGAAGGCCGTGTTCTTCACTGATGACATGATGGATGAATTTACCCATAATGCCCCTGTGGAAGAATATAATAAAGAAATAATTTTGATAGCATGAAAATATTTTCACATTTTGAAGTCAATGTGAAAAACCTGCTTCTGGCACATCTCACAGTAAATGGCATCCTGTAGAAAAAAGTTTCCACCAGTATTTACTGCAAAAATTGGAAAGTGAAAGCCTAGCCAAGCTGCCAAAATCTATACATAGTAGAGGGATAAGACAATTTTTTCCAAATTCTTTGTACCAATTTTACAGTGGTTTTGTGATGTAATATGAAAACTAAAATCCCATATTTCATGGATAGTCTTAGATCAATGAGTAAGACCAGGTTCCCCAAAGCCCGATGCAGCATGGCCTTGAACTTTTGCAGGGATGGGCAACCAGCCCTTCTCTGGACAACTTGTAGCTCATTACTCTTGCAGTCACAAAGGGTTCCACGTATCTAATCTAAATCTCTGCTCTTTCAATTTAAAATAATTCTCTCTTGTTCTATCATCATCTACCTGCGTAAAATGTCACACTATGTTTTATAATTTATAATCTTTACACGCTCCATGTTCTCTATAAAATAATTTCCTTTATAATAAATGAGTTTGTATTATATCAGTTTTGTTGAATTTTGCAAATTTAATGACATAATTTTAATAGGTCATATACTGACCATAGCTTTATAACTAACATGTAAATACGTGTCCCAACTGTTTTTTTCAACAATATTGCAAACATTTAGAAATTATTTCAAAGTTCTGGTAACTCTATCTAATTTAAAAGTATCTGTTTTGCTATTTGTCTTCTGGAAGAGAAGATAACAGTAACTGCGGATTTAAAAAAATTATCAGACAAGAAGATAAGCTCTAATAAGGTATTGTTCAGTCTCCATGACACAAAATAGATCTGTGTGTAATTCAATAAAGTCATTCATTGATGTAATAAGCTCCCAACCTGCAATCTTTAGATTAAGATGTGTGTAATTGGAAACCAAACAAAGCATTTGGACTACCAGGGGGCTTTGTTTTATGTTGTTTCTATGACTTAATGACCACTACATCGTATTTTGAAGTAAATCAATTGTTCTATTTCAGAGGGCCCTTAAATATGGAGTACTGTGAAATGAGAAGATAGATTAGTCTCTAACCCTCATGAGTAGTCAGCTGAAGCCCTGAAGCCTGAAATGTGATTATTCCCATCATTGTCTAAGCTTGCATAGCAACAAATTTTAATAATGGCTGTAAAACTATCCATTCATTTGTTAAATCTAGCATCCTAGTTGACCTTCCATGGAAAATTTTCTCCACATGTTGATTATACTCTGGTTTAGGAAAAATCTCCTTTTTTCATATTAAATTTGCAGTTTATTTTTATTACATGTCCCCTTCTTTCATATGATACACTCAAATTTGCTCTCATTAAACTTGCTGGAACCTTTGCCTATGAGAGTACCCTTTGTAAGTATTATGCATTTTTTTTTACCCGCTAATTCCGAAATCACATATAAACCTGTCTAGTACCAAGAAAACTCCTTTCTCTAAGTTTGAGTCACAGACTATTGAAATGATTCATTTCAGTGGGGTCTGAATTACATCCTTTTTCAGGGAATAATCAACAAAACCTCACATAAACATACTTAGCTATCCTATTCCTATCTCAGCTGAGAAGATACTATGCGGAATTACAAATTTAAAACTGGTTGACAAAGAGCAGTTTCAAAATTCAGATACTCAGATACAGCAAAAATATGTCTTTCTTTGTTCTGAAAACAGTCCAAAATAATGAAATTATGAAAAGTTATTGAATTAGTCCACGAATGTGAAGGAGATAAAAAAAGTCATAGATGCTTGTGAAGTCATTCGATTTCTCAGCTCTTTGCTTCACAGGGTAAATTGTAATATTTTATCCCTAGTATGCTCAGTGACTTTAACCATGTGAACTCTATTTCTGTCTTTACTTGAAGGAAATAGACAGATCCTGTCAGTTACCCAGCTAACACCAAGCTGAGCATGACTGTGCGTCTCCACACTGCACCAGAGTGATGTGATCAGAGTTAAATCATTCATATGCTCTTCATTTCTGTCTTAATGAATAACATTTATTTCAGTAACATGGGGAATAAAATCATTTTTCTGGTTAAAAAGGGCAGACATGAGCTTGTAGAATCAAAATCTAGACAGATTGCAGGATAGAGAGTGGAATCATTAATGAGAATTCCCATCAAAATGTTAGGGTCCCACCAGTGTAAAAGAAGTACAATTTACAGAATAACCTTTCTGTGTTGGTCATTGGTTGATTTTTCATGGAAATTAGCAGAAATATTGTTGAAGTGAGAGCTTTATTCCTACCAGTTCAATCACTGTCTAAAAGTGACCGTACCAATGTGTACTCTTAGTCAGTGGCAGCTGAATTAGTGTTTAACTCTCACTAAAGAAAACTAATTTTTATTATCTTTAAATTGCTGACTTCTAGGCTGTAAAGTCCTAAAAGCATCTTTACATGTTTGAGATTAAATTTTTAAAAATTGCCTAAATAATAAGAAAGGTTGAGAATGCAAATAATTAGTGGCATTCCTTTTCTCTTCCTGTCTCTTGCTTATTCTTTTTTCTTTGTATCAAGACATTTAGTTATCTAACTTATTTAAACATAGCTACACCTGGACTGTGCAGTGGGTGACTGATACAATCTCTTGGGTTTTTGGTTGAGGGATGAGGTCTCTCTGAAACTTCCTCTATGGTAGTTCAATGGACTGCAAGACAATCACTTCCTGGTGGATACATCTGAGACACATGCCTCAGTTAACGAATTTGAAATTAAGATGTCTATTTAATATATCAGCTTACTTAACAAGACTTCAACTGTCTAGACAAAGTAATGATAATGATAACATC
This sequence comes from Thryothorus ludovicianus, assembly GCA_013397245.1. NCBI lineage: Eukaryota > Metazoa > Chordata > Aves > Passeriformes > Certhiidae > Thryothorus > Thryothorus ludovicianus. The sequence goes on from VZTB01002446.1 coordinate 46,559, forward strand.
ATGACTTAATATTGCCTACACAGATTTGAAATGCCTAATATAATATTAAAATGACAACATTTTATTATTTAAAATACCATCATTGGCTTTAAGGCTAATGTTTAGTAATAAAACCTTGATAATTTAAAAACACTATTGTTTAGCACAGAATTCAGATTTTGGAGGCACAGAGTATCTGTTACTTATTTATATGAAGAGCTGGCCCACTCTGGAGTGCTAAAAATGTGGAACTCATGTCCTACATTATTTTGAA
>VZTB01002446.1:48501-135631 GCA_013397245.1 Thryothorus ludovicianus
AATATCCAAATGTTCTAATACTTTGATTCTGTTGAAATCCATGAAGGACCACATCTTAGTAATATATCTGTATATTTGAAGCAAGGAAAATTAAAGGCAATCTCTCAACAGCAAATTTTAGCCCCCTAAAAGATGACCCTTCCAAAGATGGCACTCCCAACAGACTTGAAATTCATTCCTACAAATAGTTGGCAAGTGATGAATGGTTACTTGCAAAAAGGAAAGTGCAAAGTCCTGTGACTTAGGAGGAAAAATATCAGATACCAGTGCACCGAAAAGCAAGTTGACAGAAAAGGACCTGAGGCTCCTGGTGAATGCTAAGTTGAACATGAGACAGAAATGGGCCCTTATGGAAAAAAAGGGCTAAAAAGGTCTCAAACTGCATTAAACAAAGCATGGCCAGCAGATCAAAGGTAGATTATTCTGCTCTACTGAGCACTGATGAGGCCACATCTGGAGCACTGTGTCCAGCTGTGGGCTCCCCAGTACAGGAGAGATACAGACATGCTGGAAGGAGTCCAAGGAAGGGTCACAAAGACGGAGCATCTCTCCTATGAGGAAAGGCTGAGACAGATAGGAATTTTTTTTTTAATCTAGAGAGGGCTCAGAATGGATCTTATCAAAGTGTACAAGTAACTCTTGGAGGCCTCAAAGAAGACGGAGTCGAGATTTTTTCATGACATCTCCCATCTCCTAGTGTGAGGACTCTCCCCTGACCTGGCTATAATTACTGCGTGTTTGGAAGATTTTTTTTTAAACAACTAGCTGGAACAAAGAAAAAATATTTGCTTAAGCAAGATGTGAAAATAATGGCTTAATTATTTCCAGGTTGTCACATTTGGAAATCACAAAGGTAAAAACTCATTCTATTATGAATACATAAACCCTAAATATTAAGCAGAAGAAGAAATTCTCACAACAATCAAACCTGTGCTATGTTATGGCTTTTCCAAAATTCCAGATATAAAGTATCTTTATTTTCTCATATTATGTTCAAATGGATTTTAAGCTTCTTTTTATTCCCCCTCTCCTTATATTTTCCACTTTCAGTCTGTGAAACATTTGTATATTTTTAACAATGTAGTAACAATTCTTGGCTTTAAGACAGGATTTTTGATACCCAGGAAGAAAAGAGTAGTTGGCAAAGATGCTTTTAGACTAAATCGTTTGAGGCTGCTGTTCAAACCATTTCTGTTTATGATGGAAATCTGTCTTTTTAATTACACCTGATTACTTCTAGGATAGTTTTGAATGGTTTCTTATAATTAAGATCTTCTGATTTCACTTTTTGTTTTATTTACAATGGAAGCTGAAATAACATAAAACCATAAAATTATAGGGATGATAGCATTTAGACATGGATCTTTTTGTCTTGGTTTTATTTTCCTGCTTCGCTCACAATTTATTTGCTTAATACATCCTTTAGTTGCATCTGCTGACTACCACCAGCTAATAAATATTATCATTTAATGTATTTCATTATTCCACATATGAAAATGTACATTATATAATTTTCAAAGATTACAGCCACACCCCCCATTTGATTAAAAAAAAAAATTCATCCTCTAAGTGAGCTAATGAGTGCCTTTATTTCCATTAATATAAAATTTTTCTGCTGTCAAAATTTCTAATTTTCTAATTTCTAATTAGAATTTCTAATGCCCTATTTCTTTGTGATGTTCCCTATCTTTCCATTTCAGAAGACCCATGAACCACTCGTATTTATCCCCAGTTGGAAAATCTCCTTTAAAATCAAGAGGAAGAGTAACTCTCTTTTTACTTTAAAGAGAAATTTAGATCCTGGTGAGCACAAAGTGATTTCCTGAAAGGTTATAATGCCACAGTTACTGAATGTGTGATGTCCTTGTTTTGGCTTTTGAGGTAATTTCTGGAGGATTTATCCACCAATTAAATATATACTTATGCATGTTTGTTTCTCTTATAATACAATACATTTATTATCATACTATGTTTTACATTTAGCTAATTGAATAACGTTCCAGAAGACTGAAGTGTTTATAATGCATAGTTTATAGAAAATTTGTTGCTGCCCTATTCTCTGATTCATAGAGCAGTCTCCTGCATCTTAGAAATTTTTGCATGTCTGACCAATGACAGGCCAATATTAGGCTAGAGGAAAATGGAATTCTGACACATTGATCTGAATGAGCAGATGTTTTACCCTATAAGGAGTAGAATTTTTCTTATAAACCTGTGTCAAGTGNAGGGTCAAGATTTTGTGGGAATCTACTGGGATTCCTGGAAATATACTTTACTGAAGTCTTAAGTCCCAAGTGTTACACCCAGTAACACCACAAGTTAATTGAATAAGCACAATGACTCATATCATTGAAAGACATGACCTGTGCAATGAAATGTTTGCATTTGGATTAAGACATTTCACAGATGTGAAAAAACTCATAAAGATTGGTACATATGCTGGAGAAAACCAGAAATATACTTGCATATGGAATTATCTTAAGTATTCAGTGTTCTTAAAAGCAAAACCTTTGTACCAGATATCGACCAAAATACCAAATATCTACCAGATATGTACCAAAAATGAACAAGTTTGCAATCATATTTGGACTAACCCAAATCACATTGTATTCTCATATTCATACCTGAGGTATGAAGCATATCCTGTCTTGAAAATTGAACTTCCTTCTTAATTAATTATGTTTTTGTTTATTCTGTCTTCATGTGTATTGCACATCAGTTTTGTTTCTTACTTTTAAATCATCCACACCTCTTTCATTCTAGAATTTTATTAAAGAATTGCATTTGTCATTCTTAACTTCACATGAAGACGAGTCTGAAGTTTTTATTGAAATACATTTCTTATAAATTCAGTTGCTCTATGATGTTGAGAGGTTTAAATTAATAGTGGCATGTTTTTATAGAAAGGCAATGCAATGCACAGAGACATATTTCTTGCTTTCTTAATTTTCTCCTGGATTTACTTAACTGGAGATTGAAATGATCTGGTTTTCACTTTAGGCCATTTTATCTCGTAATTGGAATGAGAAGTCTCTATTAAAAACATTGCTTTCCCATCTAGATATACACTAGGATTAGATTTCCTCTTACTATTGTTAGAGTAAACAAATTTAGCTCCTCAAGTCTTTCAAAATAATGCGCATTTTCTAATCTTTTAATCAATCTCATGCTTCTGCTTTGAACTCTCTCCAATTGATCAACATCTTTCTAGACCTCTAAAAAGGGGATAAAGCTTTACAATTGCAGTTGCCAGTTTCAAAGGTAATGTATCCTTCCTAATTGATAGTCCTCTATTTAAACTTCCAAGGTTTCCTTTATACCTTTCAGCTGTATCTCTGTAGCGAGAGCTCATGTTTGGTTTATTATTTACCACAGCCTTTCTAATCCCTGACAGAACCCTTGCCTCCTTGGATCAATTTCTTGCTTTATGGCTCATCATATTAAGACAGAAGTTGTATATTTATGTCTACTTTATCAAGCTGTCTGGATTAGTCTGGTTTGTAGGGTTTTTTTTCTCTTTACTCACTTCAGTTGTCGTCTATTTTTCATCTACTAACTTTAATAGCAAGAATATATCAGATTTTCCTGATATAATTTAAAAGAATTAACCAAACGAGTATATAAATGGATCCACAGGGAGTGCACCTGTTTCAAGATGATTCCTTATTAACAATTAATTTTGGAAACCTATCAGCCAGTTTTATAATACTTTTAATGTACACCATGTTGGTTTTGTATCAAATGACATAGTTATGGGAAAGCATATGACATGAGTGTTACAGGAAGGAGAATAAGATTTTTTAATTTTTTTCCACCCAAAGCATTTGTTGCTCTTTTTCAATTAGTCAAAGAAGCACCTGGGAAAAATTACCAAAAGTCACACCATGTGTGGCAGACAGATTTCTGCTTCTAGTTCATTTGTGGCTTAAAGATTTGTGATAGCAGTTTTACATGACCCAGGGTGAACCTCCATTAACTGATTTCCTGGAGGAGTAATTAAAAGGAAATGATTTGCTTTTCTGGTCTCTGCTTGGAGTTTACCTTAAGTCTCAAAGGTGAAATGAATAAAAGTGGAGGAAAAATACACAAAGCTAAAAATAACACAGGATCACACATTTTCTTTAGCATTTGGTGCGTATGTAATTTTATGGGATGGAATTAGGCAGCACTATAATTAAACTCATTCAAATCCCATTGGAATATTTGGCAAAGAGAACAAAACAGTTTCTAAGTCTAGTTGTTGGGGTTTTTTCACAATCTTGACCTTCTAACTTAACAAGAAGCGTGCCTTTGTTTCAAAGTAAAATACTGCTATGACTTTAAAGATTGCCTCTTTTTATAGGCACTTCACTCAAACAGAACTTACTCTAGTTTCCAGAAACTGTGCAACTACATTTGTGCACTGTAGGCTTTTTACTAGATCCTGCAAAATTATCTTTATTTGTTTTCCTTTAACCAGTGCACCTCACTGGCTCCATCTGCACCTATGTGAGAAGAACTGTGCTCTGTTTGAGTGGGTGTGGTGGATGGGTTTGTGTGTTTTCCTTCCCCCTCATTCTGAGCTCTGACTGTGCTCTGTTAGCTGGAGGGAAATTTTAGAAGCTGTATCATAGTTCAGGAAGCAGGAACTGGCTTTTGATAAAAGGCTTCCTTTTTCTCCTCTGCAATACATCTGGGGTCTTTCACAGTTGATTACAGGAATATCAGCTTAATGCAGCATTGACATACAACTGAGAACTTTAACATTTTAACACTGGAAAGAAAAATTTGCTAACAGTGGGGATATTAATTAGAAAAAGGTGGCTGCTTTGGTTAATCACTAGTCCAAAAGTTCCCTAAGCTTGTCACCTTCTTTCAACTTTTTTTTTGGGAGGTTTGCTTAGAAAATGGAAAACGAAGCAGCTTGGTAGAAAGGCACGCTGCTTCTGCTGCTGCTGCAGCAGCTGCTGCAGACCAGTTTCCACCTGAATCTCCAGATGGATCATATGGGCACAAATTCCACTCGACTGAAGAGTTCTTTCATACTTATTTTTCTGCACAAACATGAATATATTTACAAGTGAAGGTGCGAACTGCTGATTTTAATCACTTGATTTCAGCAAGAATATTTTTCATTCATCTAGATATAGTTCCTTAATGAAAATTAAGACTGGGAAATTATGATGCCTAGAAAAGAGAAAAATAAAAAAGAAAATGTAACTTTTGCCTTGAGTTTTCACAATGTTTTTGACCTTTCATATTTTTTTGTGGAGCTATAAATATGTTTGAAGTATAATATGCTGGAAGTTTTTATTTAGTATGCATTCTCATCTTTTTTGGCAAAATCAGAGAGTGTTCCTATTACTATTAAAACAAAATTTATATTAAAATATTATAAAATGGATATAATAGGAATTTCCTACAAGCAATTTGAGATCAAGTTATCATCTTTCCTGTTGCTGCTTGAATTCTGTCTAAAACATGTGCAAATGTGTGGAGATGTCTGTGCATCACCCTCAATAGGGATTGAAAATTTTATTCTGAATCATGCAATTCAGTTACTAGCCCTTGGGATTAGGAACTAGTATGTTTGATTTTTCCTTAACTGGATGTTTTAGCATCAATGTGTTTTGGAAGCTGGGAAAGAAAAAAAAATGCTTGAATTAATAATCAAATAAATACATCTACATAAGTTTTACTACATAATAAATAGTTAGTTGATGTTAGAATTAATTTGAAGTATATAAAATCAAGTGTTAGCAAAAGGAATAAGAGATTCCTGCTCTAGGGTGCAGTAAACCCAGGCATAGTATCAGAAACATTACTAAATATGTAGAAATGGGCTGGAGAATCAGAAAAAGAAAATGTATGCAAATTCTTCTGTTGGAAAATATACATTATAGAATTCTGAGCTGGTTGCAAAATTAGATGTGTGAAATTCAACTCCATGCCTACTTGTGCATTTAAGTGTGTATTCAAGTGCTTTGTTGAATCAGGTCAGAGTGTTCAGTGCAGGCTTAAGTCGTGCCTCATTAGAAAGGACATGACTCATTAATTTGTAATGGGCTACTGGATGTACACAGGGGGAATATCGTTCTGTCATGGTTGTACCTCTAGTATGGACAGGGAATAGAGAAAGAGCTTTCCCTAGAAGAGCCAGAGAGATTAATTAATAATAATATTAGCTTGTATCTTGCTGTTTAGGCAGTATTTCTGAACTGGAGATGTTTGTTGGAAAATCAGGATTTCTGTTTATAAAAAAACAACCCAACATATGCTTCAAAATTTTACTGTATTATAAATTAACCCAAGTATATTGGAACTCCTTTTAAACTAGAATTTCTGCCTTAAAACAAAAAAGAATTTAAAAACTGCAATTACTTAATGACTGCCTGAATCATTCATTCAGGTTGATTTTATATTCCTCTGTTGGCAGAGGTGTTTCTGACAGGAGTCTGCATTGAGTTGCTTCCATACTTCATGTTGGCAGATCAAGGAAGAGCTTTAACCCAGTATCCTGGTTTCAGCTGGGGTAAGAGTTAGTTTTTTTGTCAGTGGCTGGTATGGAGTTGTGTTTTGGAATGGTGCTGAACACAATGTTGATATTATAGAGATATTTTTGTTTTTACTGAGCAGTGTTTACACAGAGCCAACGCCTTTTCTGTTTTTCGTACTGTCATGTTGGCAGGAAAGTTTCATGTGCATGGTAGGTTAGGAGGAGACACAGGTGATCCCAGGAGACTGAAGGGATAGTCCATACCTTATGACATCATGGTCAGTATATAAAGCTGTGGGAAAGAAGAAGAAGAGGGGATGTTTGGAGTGATGGTCTTTATCTTCCCAAGTCACTGCTATGTGTGATGGGACCCTGCCCTCCTGGCGATGGCTGAACATCCGTCTGCTCATGGGAAATAATGACTGAATTCCTTGTTTTACTTTGCTTTTGTGTGTAATTTTTGCTTTCCCTATGGAATTGTCTTTATCTCAACCCTCAAGTTTTCCAGCTTTTACCCTTCCAATGCTCTCCCCAATCTGTCTGGTGGGAGAGTGAGTGAGCAGCTGTGTGCAGCTTGGCTGCTGGCAGGGGTTAAACCTCAACACACAGACTTCCTCCATTTTTCTGAACCAGCTCTCTGTCTCGTTATACTCACAAACACATCAGAAAAGAGAAAATGTCGCTATGAACTTCAAAGTCTTGTGTATATATGCAGTGCCTAGATTCATTGCTATGACTGTACAGAAAATTGTTATGAACTTTAAAAAGAAACTCAGATTCTCTGCATACTGTTGATATATCTTTCAAAATTTTTGTCTTGGATAATTTAATTGAAAAATTTATGTCACAACTTTACAAATACCTGCATTTTATAGTGGGTTTAATGATGAAAAATATAGCCTTTATCAATATCAGGATGAAATATTAAAAGGTCAGTCAGACCTGGCATCTGTGAATCACACATTTACTCTGCACGATATTTTTTGTTGTTATAGCAGAATTACACTGACTGACAAAAGCATTGGTTTTCTTTAAGATTAAGTGTCAGGTCTTATTGGATGCAGCATTCCTATTTTCTTAAGGTCTTTCTTCTAGTCTGTTACAACCAGTTTGTGCAGCTGAACGTGAATATTTGATTTTCAAATATTTGGGAACATATGCAATAACATGCTTCACGTACTTCAGCTTGTCTTTCTCCTTTTGTAAAAATCAATAGAGAGTTCTATCTGCTATAGAAGGAAAGGTTGTATGTGTTAAGGAAAGGGACAGTTAAGATGTTTGTTGGAATTTTCTTTGTCAGTCTAAATAGAACAAATACGTAATGTACTAGGAAGGTCTTTCATACTATTAGGTTTTTAAACGCTGAATCCTGTTTCCTGGCTTCTTTTACAGTACAATCTTCAAGACAATAGTTCCTTTTGATTGTCGTTGTGTCTTATGCCAAAACAATCAAAGAAACACATAGTAAACATGAAAAGAAATCTCACGAAAGTTACATGAACTTTAAAAATGCAGAAGAATAATTATATTTCTTCCTCCAAATTTTAGTGCCTAGGTGTATAAAAATTGAAGCTTTTCTTATCTCAGACTTTAGTTCATCTCTCCAAGGCATAATTTATGGTTTACAATCATTCTCTAAAGGATTTTTTTCACATCTGTGGTTGAGACAAAATAGAATTTAGCTGAACTTCTAGTGTTAGAGAAAGCGATCCTTCTATAATAGGTCAAGATTGTCAGAGGGGTATTCATTAAGGTCTCAGACGAGCAAAGATTCAAGTTTTATACATATGTGCATCAATGTTACACAAAGCACTCACTGTAGCATTTAGACATATGTCTAAGGTTGAAAAGCTTAAGCACTTTGTACAATATGGGGTACCTACTAAATTCATGGCTCTATTGGCTGAAATGGTTTTCACCTCCAACATTTTTGAAAGGTTATGCCAACCATTCAAGTTTGTTATCCTACAATTTTGTGGCTGCAAAATTACTAATGCAGTAATCCTTTATTCTCTAAGAAGGCTTTTTCTTCCTTCATCAACTGCAAAATAAAAATATAACCACACTTCAGGACCTCTGACTTATTTTTCTTTTTCCCTAGAATGGAATTCTTATTTTATTTCTATGTATCTCTCAGAGTTACTGTACCCACATGAAATACTGAAATGGAAGGAGATTATCAAATCCCTTCAGAATACAAGCTGCTTCTCCAATGCATAAATAAATAAATAAATATAACACAGCTCTACAATGAGATGTTTCTGATCTTTCAGACAAAAAAGAAAGCTATCAATTAAAATGAATCACAAAGAATCTTTGTGATAACTTTTCCCCACTTTTTAAAAATTATACTTAAACAAGCCATCTGATTATTGCAAATTATTATAATTTATAAAAGCAGATTCATTAGGGCTTCTTATATTGTTAAGTAATATGTTAGTAAAGTCAACAGAATGTGGAAATCTTGAAATTTGATGTCCATGATTTGTAAGGATTTATGTGAAAAAAAATTTTCTTCAAGCTTTTCTATAATTTTCTTGAAATAGCTATCATAGGCCTATGTCTTTAACCTTTTTGTCCTTTCATAAATTGTTTTTGGTCATATTTTAAGGATATTGGTCCATAAAAAAAAATTGTTATACTAAGGTTCTCTAATTTATCTGTGAAGTTTTTATGTAGTTTTAAGTCAAAGGAAGATTAATAACCTCTTTAAGACTAAAGTACATCTGGTAGAAAGGTTATATGTCATCCCTGTATTTGTATATGAGATTTGTAAATGGATAAGATGAACAGAAATTCAATGTTAATGCCAGGCTTTGCACATGATAGGAAAAAGTCAATGGAGTGGTATTGCTGTGGGAGACGCAAGGACACACATGGACACCTTCTCTTGAGAAAGTTGNAAAAGCCTTAGAGGAGAAGAATCCCCTATCTGCTGTATCTTCCTTTCCACTATATCCTCCTTTTCCCAATATGACTTAATGACTATAACAACCATGTCCAGGCACTGCCCTTTGTCATACACATGTGTAAAGACTCTCATGTTTGCCATCAGATTAAACATGAGGCAGTTTCTCAGATCAAGGTGGTTGCAGTATTTCTGACCTGTCAAACATTGTATATGTGTAATATCTGCAACATCTGAAATTTTTTGAACTTATGTCAAATTCATGAAACTGTATGAATTTTACTTAAAAGAAATGAAATCTTTTTCTTGTGATATTTTCTAAATTACATATCTACATCTTTAAATGTTTTGGAAACATGCCCTTCTTCTTTCACGTTTTCACCTATCAGCATGATGATTTATTCTAAATTTCAAGAAGCATTTCATTAGACCTGAAAAGTACATTGGGAAGGGAGCATGCTTTTTCCTCTACTGGAAGGAAACAGTCCCTCATGGATTGTTCATCATATAAGGCCATAGCAAGGCTCTACCCAGTATATTTCAAATTACAACTACTGTCTGGATGTTTCTCCTATCACTAATTTATTATTCACCATTATATTTCATGCTCTGATTACTCAGAATTAATATTAAATTCAGTGGGATATATTTATCCTTGCAATGGCTGTATCTTGTTTTCAAAAGGACAAAAATCTTTTAAAGAAACTTACTCCATCTGAGGAACAGTTTTATAAGATGTAATCATTCTTTAATTCAACCATCATAATCAATTAAGTTTATATTGAATCACACAATTAATATTAAACCACTAAGGTTTAAAGCAAAGTATTTAAAATTGATGACAACTGTAATTGCTCAATAACTGCAAAGACCTAATTATACTGACAAAACAATTACAATCAGGTACCAATCCTAATATCTGTACCAGATGTCTTAAGTCTTGATTTTCCTTTGGGAATGAAGTTGAATGAGGTGAATACTTGAAAACTAAAGACCAATTTCTTCTGATGAGAGAGCTTCCTAGATACAAAATTTCTTTGAAAGAATATTATTGCTCAAATATAATAGATATGAAAATTAATCATGAAAAGTTTATGACAAAACATAATCATGACAGAATAAATTAAATAGACAATCTGTAACATTAAGTTAAGCCCATGATAGATGGCATATTTTTGGACGGTATAATTTTCTCATTTTTTCCCTAATTACCTCCTTTAACTATGTTTTTTTTCTGTTAGAAGGCTGGGGATAGTAGACAGAAATATTTTGCAGAGACAATCTGCATTTTTATAAAGAGACTTCATTTTTCCAATGTGGGATAAGTGCTTCAGTCTTGCCTACAAAACTATACAACAGACTGTATATGAATCATATAGAAATTCTTAAATGCATAAGTTTTTGGGTGTATTCACAATAAAGACTTTCTGAAATTCATCAGAGACCTTAAAATAGGACAAAAACCTCTGAAACATCAGAGTTAGATCTGACTTTCTATTCCTTTACATTGTATCTAGTAAATAACCTCAAATAATGAACCTCATGTAGGAAGCATAGACAATTATATTGTTTGCATTGATGGAAGATGTTACAATTATTATTAATCACTGATATGGAAATAATATAATTCATGCACATGTTGGATGACATTCTGTGAGTTTTTTGGCTGGAAGCAAATAATAAAGGTGGTTTTACTGACAGACAACATATCCAAGTTTTATTTGTAAATTTACCTATCTGCTTGACATTTATTGTGACTTCTTTTCTGACTTTTTCATTTGTCCATATTCTCTTCATGGGAAAAAAAATAGTACCCAAAATATGCTGTGAAGTAACTTCCCTAAACATCACAGAAGAAGAATGAAGACTGTTATTTTTTACTATGACAAACTTACATATACACATATTTTTATATACCCTTCAAAGGCCCAGGAATACATTTAAACCAGCTATACTTGTGAGCATCTGGAGAATTTCCAGATTCTCAAAATCTTTTCAGACGTACATTGGCTTATTTAAGAAAACATTTTTGCCTTTTATTCCTTGCCTGAGGGAATCTGTAATCAAATTCACACAAATATAGTTGATGAGGCAAAGAAAGACAGAAGAGGAAAGATCTCTAGCTGATCTTCATGAAAGTTCTATGTGCTATGTATGGATTTGAAATGTATTTTACTAGAAAAAGAAGTAGAAAACTGCTCCAAAAATATGCAGCTGTGATCATGCATTCATAATCATATAATTGATTTTTAATATATTTGACTCAGATGTTGGTTTCTTGGTGTTTTTTTTCATTCCTTTTGATGATGAGACAAAATGTAAGAGAAGCAAAGTTTGAAGGAATTTTCTCTTGCAGATATTGCATGACAAACTAGCAGGCAAGTTCATTGTGCACCAAAGGTAGTGTTTAAATTGCAATACATGCTTGGCTACTGCTTTTGAATATGATCACAAATGCTAGTATTTTTACTTCGGTAATAAATGAATTGGCTATCTGCCTTGCAGGATAGGTTGAGTCTGACTCAAATCTCAAATACAACTAAAATGAAAAATGCTTATGACCAGAGGGACAATATTACCAAAGGACTGTCCTTAAAAAAATTAATAAAAATTAATGCATCTAAATGAAGGCATTACAGTTGCCTAAAATTTTCCTTAAGTGTCATTACCTTCACTATACAACTGCCACTAGGAAATGAAGATTGTTCCTTCCCAAATGTCCAATATATTAGCTCAGCAGGGCAATGGAATGCCAGAATGAGATTTTATAATCAAAACAGACAGTGTTTCGGATTTGTCCTTGTAATAAGGATCCACTCCGGAACAACTGTTCTTGATATCACTAATATCCAACTGTGGAAATAAGCACATGTATGATGTAATTTTTCCTACTGAAAATAGCTGAAATTGGTGAATTGTATTGTGCCCTGAAATGTATCATGTCTCTTTGATGAGGAAGAGGCTTGGAGATTTAGATAAAAATTAAGATGTCTATATTACACAGGCATCTGAAACTAGATTTAATGACCTCATTTTAATAATAATATTTCAGATCATATTTTCACCATTTCCTATTAGATCAAGTGTTTGGCTCTTCTAGCCAAAGCTTTATAAAACATTCAGATAGGACAAAAAGTGTATATTCCAACTTAATTTCTGACATTTCATGCTATAAAGAGCTGTCAACCAGTTGCACTGTAACAAGGTTATATAGTCAAGTTGAAAACCTCAGTATCTAGTGTAGTTCCAGGTGCAGATTATCTAGATCTATAATTCTTCTTCTCTGGACTCTTACACTTGTACATATCAAACAACTAAAAGAAGAAAAAGGAATTAAATTTCCCCATAACCAAAGGAAGCTCTGTCAGAACCACTGAAGTTTGCCATGGATGATAAAAGTAAAATTAGAGGCATGAGTTTTCCATAATTATGAGGCAGCAAGAGCATTGTGACACATCTCTCAGTTGGTGTTAAACAGCTATTTGTGATATACATTGATCATGAGCACAAAAATTAGAACTCTGCGAAACATGGAGGAAGTATTGTCTTTTTGCTCTTCTATTAATGATCTCCTGATCATTAATAGAAAATGAAATAAAAAATGCTTGATACCTCCCTACCCTCCTAGACACATAGGAAGAACAAAGCAATATCTCCCTACTAGTCTGCTCAGTGACTTGGGGAACTTTGGTCCATAAAAATCCTGTTATAGACAGACTCTCTCCCATGTCTGTGTTAGCTGAACTATGCTAACATTCCATGTACTGGCATCCTAAATTTCTTTCAATAGTTCAATAACTTTCCTTTGCATTCTAGACAAAAATAAACTTCTGTAAGCCTCTTTATTCTTTTGGATGCTTGTTCAGTTCACATTGTGGGTGAGTTGAGAGTTCCACAATGTGTGAAGCTGAAACCATTTCAAAGCTGAACCATTTTTTCTGGCATGCAGAGCAAACTTTCTAAGTTCTGCAACTCCCAGCCTCTGTACAGCCTCTGTAAATAGCAAGCATGAAGCTGTTCTCGTGGGCAAGAAGACAGGATTCCTCTCTTATTCTATGTAATGGAAAAAATGGATAAAATATAAAACTTTTAATAAAAAGGTAGGGAAAAAATATAGAAGGCAAATTATAATAATATAGAGCCTAAACTAACTATAAAATTTTTATAAGAGCAGTATCTGCCCCTCACCCATTTAAGAATGGAAAACATAGGGTTTTCAGCATGAATTCTTTTCACATTGGACTTTAAGATTACAGTATAACTCATCGTCTTATAAAATATATGTTTAGGTCTATGCTGGAATATTCCTGGTGAATAGGTAGTAGGGGGGAGATTGTACAAGTGCATAAACAGGGAACATAGCTCTGGGACTTTGAAGAAATAAATAATCACAATTTTACATTTATATAAGCCAACACCAAATCTTAATTCTGAAACTAAATTGATGGACCACAAACATCCTTTATATGGAGGTTTTAATATGGAATAGGAAGAAATAAATTATTTCACATCACACCAAGGATTACGTTACGGAAGCTCATTGTACTTGATTATGATTTCATTATATTGTCTGATAAAACTAATGGATAATAATCGTCTCTTGACAAACCAGTAGCATTTTATTTTTGCCAACACCATCAGTGAAAACATCATCATGTTATAGAAATAACATGTTAATGCATGAATTTGTTATGTCACGGGCAGATGATCTATTGACTTTTAATTTCTGAGAACCATACCCAAAGTTGGGCCAGGGGAAACCTGCCTGTGTGTCTGGGGTGTATCTGTGGCATTTCTTGTGTTGTGAGTCCTGTGACTATTACTGTTTACAATTGTTTCAGCTGTTCTTGCATGATAATATTTTTCAGAAAAAAAAAGTTCACCTGCTTAGATATTTCTGCTATAACCTGCTGAAATAATCTACCTAGTTTCAACATGACCTTGGCAAATACCTCTAAAAGGTCAGATACAGAGTGCCTAATATTAGCATTGTTGTAACAGCTATATAGTAGATACCACTTTTGAGCTCTGTTTTTGGTTCCATCACTGACTTTTTGAGTGAAGATGATTAAGCTCTACATTCTCTGCTTGAATAGGTAGGATATAATATACTCATTTTCCTTTCTCTTTTAATTCCCATCTTTTTCCTCTTTTTAACTGATATCTACTGAATATGAAGAGAAAATTGTTGTGTTTTCATTTGGTCTATGTTTTGTTTATTTTATTTTATTTTACTTCTCTGGTTTTGTTTGTTTCTCTTCTTCCTTCTAGCATATGGATCATTGCTGGGTTAGAGTTCATTCTCTTCAAAATACTTTACGTAGTGTTATGTTTCATATTTGCTCTGAAAAGCTCTGATAGCACACTAATCATGTCTTGGTTACTGCTGAACAGTGCTGACACAGTAACATCTGCTTTTCTGCTCCTCATGCTTCGCTGCCAGGGAGGAGGCTGAAGAGCCACAAAAAACTGGGAGAGGACACAGCCAGGACAACTGACCCCAAGTAAACCAAGGGATTTCACATAGTTTAAGATGATGTGCTCAGCAATAAAAACTGAGGTAAAAAGAAGGGAGGGGGAGATGTTCTAAGTGAAGGCATTTGTCTTCCCAAGTCACTGTTATGTGTGATGGAGTCCTGCATCCCTGGAGATGCCCATGGAAAGTGGTGGGTGAATTTCTTTTCTCACTCTCATAGCTTTTGCTTTACCTATTAAACTGCCTTGGGAGTTTTCTCAATTTTGCTTCTTCATTTGATTCTCTTCCTCTCATACTGTGGGGAGGGAAGATGAGTTCCTGTGTGGCTGTGTGGGGCTCAGCTGATGTCTGGAACTAAACCACATCTAAGCACAAATTCAGGTGTTATTTATCTACTCCTATGGCAAAATTGTAAAAAAAGTTATTACTTGGTACCTTCCAGTTCTGTGTGAACAAGAGCAAAAGGATCAGGAAACATGATGAATTCACAGAAATCCTACAGTTACAGTAAAGAATATTCAATTATTGTGGTATTGGTATCACTAGACCTATGAAAATATACTGATTTTTCATATATTGTAAATTAATCAAAATTATAATATTTTCTGAAATCCGTGGTAATTTTAAAATATCACTGAATATTATGCAAAATTATAAGATATGTTCTTCAAATTTCTTCTATTCTGTGACTCTGTGCTGAGTTTTGTCTTTACTATTGCAACAGTGTCAAACTTTCTCACCAAATTTTCATTTTAGACATCAGATTAGCAGACAACAAAATCTTTCTTTGATTTTCAACTGATCTCTCTAACCTAGTAATTTCCTTAAAATTCTATTTAACAGTTTGAATTTTCAAAGCAAAAAAAAGGAAAAGAATTATAAGAAGGTGTCTGGATGCTTTTAATAATTTTTTTCTCTTCTATAGGAAGGGAGAGAGATTGTCACTGAAGTTTCAGCCTCAGAGTTGGATTTTGCATGCCAATTTCACTTTTAAAACTTGCATGAATTCTTTGTTTTTAAATATCCCTATAGCTTAACAAGGATGCATGCTTCTCCACAAGGTTACAGTCAGTTATGAATTGTTGAAGAAACTTGAGAGCTTGATCTACCTGCCCATTTACTCTTGATTCCTACTTCTTTGCAGAGCTGCTGTAAATTCACACACTGAAACCTAAAAGCACTCTGTATTCAGTGCCTCAGAAGCTTCCCAGCTCCCTGAAGCTGAAAGCCAAGCCCAGACAATTGGTGTCCCAAATGAGCCAAAGAAATGCTTCTGCCGAGTTTGTAACTGAGCACTTAACCTAAGGCTGAATGTTCAGGCTGAGTGTTCCTATGTCAGGACCACAGGGGACATGAGAAGGTCTGCAGTGGAGAATTCAGTTTTTTGTTTTACAAGTAGTCTATTTAATGACTGAATCAGGTAAGACAGTTCCAACAGACAGCATTTCCTGAAATAAGAGAGAAATTGCAACCATGTTCATCAGGCTGCCCTCAAGAGCGGTGCTGAGGCACCTTGCAATAGCATGTCCTCATCACATGAACATATCTAAACGACCTGTGCTGTGTCCTGACATAATACCTGAAAACCTTCAGCATAAAATCACAGCACATTCCATTTTAACCTATTAATTACTTAGAATCTACTTCTTTTAGTCTCATGACTCTGGGTTTTGTTTAATTATGGAAACCCAAGTAGAGCTTTCCCAAAACTCTGAGTCCTTCTTTTGATTCCCGAATCCATTTAAAAGTCTATTAAAATATATGTTCTGAAGTTCAGAGATTAGGTGTTTCCTGCAAGATGGTGAAAGCTATGCTCCTGGTTCACCAAAACACTTGAGCTTGAATAACATAACACAAAACATTAAACATAACTTTGAAGATCTAGATAAATTAGATATGTATTTAGGTGGTTTATTGGGACATATGCATAATACTCGGATCTTGTAGAATCAAACTCCATACTATATATGTCTACACATAAATAAGAACATACATTGTGCATTTAAAAAGTTAGTACTGCAATTTGATTTCAATTTATTGGTAAAATATCCTTGGTATAATTGTACTTAGTATAAAAAATTACCGTTCTGCACACACTAGTGTAGGTGTATATATAACAATGTCCAGAAATGGTTGAAGGCTTCTGCCAGCAGTCATTCACTTTTGATGCAGTAACTCCAGCTAGATCTAAACAAAATGAATACTATACTTGAGAGCCTGAATTCAATAGATTTTCCATTTCTGGGTATGGGAAATGAAGTGAAATGACATTTCTATCAAATCAAGACAATGTGTTGTATAAAGTTATCCTGAGAAACAAATGAAAGCAATTGCAAGAGGATATACATTATGCTGGCATCATGCTAGGCTGCAGTTCACATTTGGCAATGACACACTGAGGTTTTGCAAGTATATCAAACAATACATTGCAATATTTTTCTAAATCATTTTAGCTATGTCTATTTTCTACCTCCTAGAATCCCAGATTCACAGCTCAGATGCAATATTATTCAGTCTTAAAAACATCCCTTATGCCCTTCATTATAGTCTTTTGCTTACATGCTTTACTTGGCAAATGTGATTTATTTAAGAAAAAAAAAACAAATGAAAGAAAGACATTCTCATATTCCAAGGGGTTTGATATCTTATTTTATTCAACTAATTTTCTGTTTCCAACAGTCTACTCTTTAGCTTACAAAATCTTTCTGTTGAAGATTTATCATAATTAATTATCCATCTTGAATTATATTTTTAGAAATCTACACATTCTTTTCAAAATATGAACTCATCTGATATTTGACAATGGTTTGATCTTACTCATTGGGATATTCCTATATTAAACATTTCCAGAGATAGCAGATGGGGATTTTATGTGGAATTTACATGATTTTCAGTTAACTGAATTATTTATTGTCAAATTATCCAACAAATTCAATCTGCCATCTTTTGAATTATTCATGACCCAGTCATAATTTCTGTAAACATTACATATTATTTTATCAAATAATTTGTACAAATAAATATCAACTTTCTTATTATTGAGCTAATTTTTCTGACTTACTTCCATCTTTGTCTCTGGAAAACAGGGACAGAGTTAGTTCCTGAGGACGGCACCTGGTGATTGCACAGTGTCACTTGCTGGAGGTTCCTCTGGAGGCATGGAACAGGAAACTCAGGTAGTCGCAGAGCATAGGATGCACTGCTAGGGGTTTGGGAGAAAAATGGGCACCCCTGCACAAATCCATTTCAACACAGCAAAGCTCACTGCTCATGCACATTGCCCTCTTTAAAAATGCTTTGCTTTTCCACAGTGTGTAATCAGAGAAAGAGTTAGGGGTACCTACAGGTCAGGAAGCATGAACAAGAGTCATTTCACTCCCCACATAAAAGAAAGCTGAGAAGGATAAGTTTTTGCACTCCAAAAATGGTGTGAATATCTATCCATTCAGATTCTATGTCTAAAACAATTGTTTTAGTGTTCCATTTTCAGAGAGACCTGGAAGAAAAGATTATTTTTATTTCCCTTTGTACTTAAAATACAGTCAAGAAATCAAATTGAATTTTTGTTATAAATAAAAATTTAGAGAGGCAGAGTAATGAAATAAAATTATGCCAGGAAATTTCCTAACACAATACCATCCTTCTACACGAGATAACCCCTTAGGACTTAGTTAACAATCTGGAGAAATTACTGACTTGGCAGAGTTGTCAGTGTACCTAAAAATGGAACTGAACTTTTGCTTAAATACAGGGATTTCAATCCTGCTTCACATCTTCAGAAAAAGCAGTAAATTGAGTGCTTTTTAAAATTATTTTAATTTTTTTTTAAATTTACTTTTAAGAGCCCCATAAGAAGATGCTTGATTGGTTTTATTTGTTTAGGGAGTGGGGCTTTCTTTCAAATACTACTTTAGAGAGTGTTCCACTATAAAAAACTTCACTGATGAAGGATAAAAAAGCTGATAACATAGCTTAATACACGGTACTGCTTCTATTTATCTCAGTAGAATTTTTTCTCTATCTGTAAAGTCCACAGTAATAAGACCTCAAATATTAGAAAGGCTTTAATTTTAAGCTGATTTCTGTGATATTATAAGATGCATCAAAATTGGTTTAATTATCTCAGAGGCTACAAATGTCTTTAATTTGATCCCTTACCATTGTACACCAGCTTCTTTTAATCAGAGAGTATCTGAAATCCATCAAATGATCTGACCTAAATTTTGAAAAAGTTGTGAAAAGAGTTAAACGCAGCTGCTCAACACGGCATCTCTTTTCTCCACTATCCCTAAGGAAGAACTTCATGAAAATACCTGTCAGAATTTAGAGTTCCTGCTACCAATTATACTTTATAAGTATACTGCTTTAACAGTATACTTAGGTTTTTTGAGTGTGACTCTGAATAAGACTAATCCTTGTACTTCTAATGAGCTGTTCTTTGTAAAATAATATTTTAATTCTGAAACATGAAAAGAAAAAGAGTTTATTTTATAAATTTTCGACTATAAAATGGTGGGAGAAATTTTGAGGAGAAGTTTCTTTTTGTTTACAACATACTACATCCAGACATCATAATTAAGATGGCTCTACTTATTTATTTTTCTGGTTTTTTTTTCTTCACTTAAATATATAGCAAGAAAAAAAATCATCTGAAACTGTTGAATGGATAATCATCTGGAGAAAGTTATTTCATTTCTTTTAAGTGGGGATATATTGTAGCACAATCATCCTATAAAACCGTGTGTGCTGATATGTGCCATTGGGATTAGCTAGTTTTGAGCAGGGTCACCTGTGATTTGGAAAAATTTCCAGGGCTGAAGAAGACTTATAAACACCTTCCAAGCAAACAGGGAAGAAAAGATATTTTTTTATTTGAGGTAAAGTGAAGGAGGTCATGGTACAGACAGAGTAAGTGTAGAATAGCAAGGAGAGTAATGGATTGTTTCTCTTTTGACCCTACGTTTTTATGCAGTAACACTGAAATTCTCTTCTATAGACCTGTTTTCTTCGAAGTCATTTTCCTGCCTAGAGTAGCAAGAATGAAAATAGCTTAATTTAAAAATATAACATAGAGTTCACATCATTTCCATCAGAAAAAGAAGTAACTTGACCTCTCTACCCATAAATTACAAGGGGAACCAAACTTAAATATATTCTTCATATATTATATTCTCAGCTTTTGACATCTTAGTAGGGTAAATTCTGCTCTAAAAGGGTAATTTTACTGAGGTCAGAGCTGTACACTCTGAAGACAGAATTTCCAAGTAGACAGAAGTAGATTTAGTTCCCAGAAAAACAAGGTTTTCTGCAAAAGTTATAATCTGGTTCACCTGGTTCAATTCTCTGTGATTCAGCTTAGGGGCAGCCAAAATAGACAGGCTCTGCAATGAACAATTCTATAATTTCTGATATGTGGGTCTCTGATTCTATCTGGTCTTTGGGAATCCACTGTAGCTACTAAATTAATTAGGTTTTTCTTCCTCATAAGAGTGAGGGAGACAATATTTGTATGGAGAAAAAGATTTTGGAAGACAGAATGAGAGGACAGTATCAAGCTGCGCCAAGGGAAATACAGGTTGGATATTAGGAAAAAGTTTTTCATGGAACGAGTGATCAATTACTAGAATGGTCTGCCTGGGGAGGTGGTGGAGTCATCATCCCAGGATGTGTTTAAAAAAAAAAAAAACTGGATGTGGCATTAGGTGCCATGGTTTAGTTGAGGTGTTAGGGCATGGGTTGGACTCGATGATCTTGAAGGTCTCTCCCACCCCATGGTTCTGTGATTCTGTGATACCACAGTTAAAAAGAAGAATTAAGAATTGGGGAGAGTGAAATAGGGATCAAACATGGAAGGGAAAAAAATACAGCAGAAACTAAGACAAAGCTGATTGCTCTGAAAAATCTGCTGAATAAATAAAAATGGTAATACAGAATATATGGCAAACCTACAGAATTGAGACTAAACTATTCACACAAATTACAGTTCAGTATGATGTAGATATTCACATTCCCCAGTGGAGTTCTCAACATTTCTACCTAAACCTGGAAAAAGAAATTCAGCTGAAATAATAATTATACAACAGGTTTTGGAATAAATATATCAGATCATATTGAATGACCTCTCTTTCCCCGAGCAGGATCCCCTTGGGTAAACATATAGTACTATAACCTTGAAAATGTTTACTTCATACTTTCATAATTTCACTGACTGTCCAAAAGATATTGTGCAGTCCACTTGCACCTGCCAGCGCAGCCTTGGGTGTGGCAAGGTGGACTGTCAGATGCTCTGTCCTGCACAGTTTCATAGAACAAGGAAACAAAATTTAACTTCCTTAAAATGTTGTGGTGATCCTTTAGTTAGTGACTGATCTTTACTTCTTTTACCTTGTTGTTCCTAAATATCCTTTGCTCCTCAGGGATCAGTGATGCTAAGATGACTTCCCTGTCTTAAAACTTTCAAAGCGCTACCCTGGAACAGTTTCACAAGCTGAGTTCATTGCCACATACAAAGAATGACGTATATTGGAAAATATTTTTAATTAAAATCTAATTTAATATTGCCATTTAAACAGCAGTTGGCATTGTTTTTTACATTGACAATGTGAAAGAAAATGTCAGAAAAAGAAAAATGGTTGCTATTCCTTCTTAATTTACCAATTGAACTATTGACAGTATTGACATTTTAAATCTTTTTCTTCAGCTTTTAAGAAAAAGGTAAACAAGTAACCTGTGAATAGGATTGGTTTTCACCATTGACATTGTCATTAATGCCAATATCACAAGATAAGCTTCTAATTAAAATTCTGGTAAAAAAAACATAGGTTCTCTGTGCCTAAAGATGTTTTTATTTGGCAGAAGATTACATAGCATTCTTTATGACTGCTGTTTGAGAGAAGTGACTGTAGTTTCCACTAGCATCTCTCAATTTCTACTTAAATAAAAAACTAGGAATACTGCTGAGCACAGCATGACTTCATCTAGATAAAGTCTTTGATCTGATTGCCTTACTACAATTTAAAAATAAGTTTGGCATTCAGAAAAAAAAAATATTCAAACTCTGAGTTCCTTTTATATATGCATATGCCTGCTTCTATTATTGCTTCCACAACAACATCTTAAAAGGGCTAATCATATGGGGAGTGGATTAATATAATTTCGTTGAAAACATCTGTATCATGGACAGCTACACCTGGGACAAACCTCTCAGGTTGTCTTTGTAATTAGTAGAAAGAGAGAGATCCCCTTTGCATTCCTCTCATCTGCCCTGCTTTCAAGAGAACGTTAAGAATGGAGTGCCTGAGTATACTGTGCAGAGAGGACAATGCAAAAAGTATGATGGGACATGGTATAGGTTTCAGCTATTTTCCTCCTGTTACTGACAAGTAACAGGAAGAAAATAGCTGAAACTGCTGAAAAGCTGTGTCATGTTATCCTAATGGGCTGATTTCGTTGGCAGCTGTGCCTATACACCTCTCCCAGCACCTTCAGGGTGGAGCCCAGTTACATGGATATCCTACATCAAGCACCATCTGCAAAAAGACCCCAAGGTTAATTTTAAAAACAATAATTAAACATTCTGAAAGATCTAACATCTGAAAGAAGTCTTATTACAAAAAAATTTCTGAAATAGGTTCATGCATCAGAGTCAGACTCTTGGGGACACTCTCATGGCTGCATGCTTGTGAAGATGCCTGAAGAACAGCAAGAATCCCCTACAGGGAAAGAAGTGGTATCAGAAGCACTACAAAATACATGCAACATGACTAACTGCTGATTACATTGAAACTGTGAGGTAGATAAGGATGCAGATAAGAGGGGGAAAAGGAGTGGTACTGTATAAGTACAGCTTGGGTTATACGGCCATTTTATCATACTTACAAAAATGAAATGAAGTGATGAAAGAAATTAAGTTTTAATTGGGATTTCTTTCCATTTTGCAACATGAAAGCAGTAATTTGTGATACTAATATTAACTGATTTTTTTTTTGTTTGTTTTATAAAATGTATTTCAGTCATTGTCTATCTAAATAACTATTTCAGAATTATATTGAATTGCCTTTTAGGAGAAGATCAACTATTCCAAGCTGCTTCTTGAAGTTTAACTCCAAACACAGATCAGAGGGTATAATTTGGATCACTTTACAGTTTTTATAGTAGCGGAAAAGATTGAAAAGAAACCATCAAAGACGATGCTAATTGCAATAAAATTAAGTGGCCGAATGGGTTAGAATTAGGATGCAGAACTCTGGGAGAATATATACTCTGATACATCCTGCTGGGAAAATGCTTTATTTCTGTATATTAGACAAATTATTTTTTGTACGTTTTCATTATGATTAATAGCGTGAAATTTGGAGTGACCCAACCATGGACTACAGAAGAGAAAAATGGTTCTTTCCAGTTGTTAAGGGTGTAGTTTAACCCAAGAATTATAAAAATAGTTATGCAAAATCATATGTATGTGAATTTTGGAATATATATATATATTTATCACCCATTTTACCACTACTGAAAGAATTAAAAAATAATTTTCTTTTTTCATGAATAGCTCTATGAAGTAGGTAGGAGTTTTAAGTACAGTCTTGGTACTGTCATGCATATAAGCACTTCAAATAATTCTTCTCAATTTATATTTCAAGCCAGAATTGTGGAATTAATTATTCTGTCCTTCATGGTAGATTCTTCTATAAAAAAATTTCAAAGTTTCTATAAGGAAAGTTTTTCTTTCTTTAATTTACTCTTTTATTAAATTTTCATAGACATCTAAGTGAATATTATACTAAATTAAATGAATGAATGCAAAGGCAGCTTAACTCAAAGCAAGCTAGAACACTGTTTCTGGGCACTTTTACAGGAAAACAGATGTATATTGAACAAAATCGCAGCAAATGTTAAAAACAAGAAAAAATTCCTTTCAAGTGTGGATATGAAATAATCATCTTCATCCTTTTAGATTTTTTCCAAAATTTGGGGCACATTTAATGTAACAAACTTCAGATAACATAAAAATATATTTAGAATCATAAGATATTTATTAAGAAACGCACCATGTACATTATAGACTACATATAAAAATCTGTGAAAAATCTACAGATAACTTTCAGGTAACTTTTAGACTGACAATAAATTTATCTCTTTTTTCAAACGTAACCAAGGATTGAAGACATTCTTAGTAAGTTGAAACATCAGACACAGGAGGCTCTTCTTTTCTCAGTCCAAGCCTACATCTGCAACATGAAGATACTTGATTTTCTTATGACAATCTTATGCACTGAAATTCTTCTTCAGTACAACTGATATTAATTTTACAATTTCACTGAACATTGAACATTATGTATTTTTCATAATTCAATGTCCTCTTTTAAAATATTTACACAAAACTGTATTCATTTACAGAGCTTCCATAAACTGTGTTCAAAACTGTTGTTTGGGATAAGCATGAACTTGTAATATTGCCCATGAGTCCATCTTACCTCTCATAAGTTTCAGTGAGTTTGGTCCCATCTGTTTTTAAAATTGTTTTTAATATTAAACAGGTCTGAAAAATAATAAAGAAAATAAATTGAAGGAAGATAAATTTCTATTCATATGTAGTCTTGCAGAAAGGGAAATCAGACTGTATTCCTACTAGTTCAAATATAATTTTTTACTATGGTGTGCAACCTCACAAAAACATTATGTTGAAATATTTTTTTATCCAATTTTACGTATTAATTACAAGTGTTGGCTCATTTATACTATTTTTTTCTTTCAAATTATTGACTTTTCAGCATTGGTCTTTGAAGAAATAAGAAAACAAGAATGCATTTCAAAGGAGAGAAAAGCAAAAAAAAAAGTATTAATTACATAAACTTTGTGGAAAGACATAAAGGATTAGGGAAACAACTATTTGTTCTATCAACCTTGAATGTCTCCTTATTTTTATGACAATCTCCTCTAAGACTATTCTTCATGGAAATCTTATTTTTGTCATTGTCTTAGTTTGAAGACAGGTATGCCCGCTAGGAAAAGCAGGAGCCTTTCTCTTGCAATGGAGAAAGTAAACTTCCTCTCTCCAAATTGCTATACTTTTGGAAATAAAGGGGCTCCCGGACAAAGGATTTGGTATAAGAGTAACAGTTCTTTACTAATGAGTCTAGTAAGATAAACAAAATAACAACAATAACTATGGTATTAGCACCAAACAGAGTTAGGAAACAGTCACAGTTTTCTCTGATGCTGGCACCTTTCCAGGGCGAGCAGGAGTCCCGAGGGATGAAATGAATCCAAAGCTCAGCAGCAGGGGTTGAAGCTGTAGGAAACGTCCCAGCAGGCAGGAGAAATGGAGTGGAGAAACCCAGAGCAAAACAGAAGCAGCTGTGGGCGCAGGGCCATGGGGCTGCAGCTCCCGGCAGGGCAGGGAGAGACCAGGGTCTGAATTCCCGGTCTGAATTCCAAGAAAGTCACTCTGAGCTCAGCTCCAGGTGAGGTCTGGTGAGATCTCCCCAGAGTCAAACACTGAACTCAGTTCTTTCCCAGCCTGCAAGAGAGGGGTGTAGTCGGTGCCACTCTCACCTCCTTTGTCTCTTCCAAGTACTTTAAAGTGCCCACAAGCACACAGCAATCGGCTTCCTAGCAACTTTTTGGGAAAAAATTCTGCAAGAAAGCAACCCAACCCCCAACAGTCATATATAGAGCTGAGGTAGGAAGAGAAGTTAGAAATAATCCTTTATATTTGAGAAATAAATTCTCAGACATATCTCCAAAATATTTAATTTCTTGAAAGCCTTCATGGTGGGCATAGCCGAAGAACTTTGCATTATGTTTTTAGCTACCAGGACAAAAAGGTCAGAATACAGCCAGGTATTTAAACATCTCTCTATCTGGATGTATTTATTTATCATCACCTTACAATGAGACTATAAATAATTTGGCTACAGATAATAAATTTTCTTCTGTTTGCTTAATGAATATTTCAATATTATTCTTGCCTCTAAGTTACCATATTCTATTAAAAAAACCCAAAAAATCAACAAATCAGAACAATAGAAAGGATTGTTTATTAATTATGTTAACTATAAAAGGAATTTTCTGACAGTACTGTGTTGCTAGATCATGGCTTCCAGCTCCCCTCTATTTGTGATTTTTTATTCCCTGTAGAGTTGCATGGAGCACTGGAGACTCAGGTTCAGTATAAAACAGTCTGAAGCACTCTGCTTTTGATGGTTTAAAGAAGGAGGTTGCGTTTTTGTGATATCCCCTCAAAAGATACAATTATATTTCCATATATTTTCCAGGATACAGTAAGATGGATGGTTGGTTTCACCACCACATTCTCTGAGCTCTGCCCATGTGATTTTTGTGCTATTTTTAATTCCACCATAGATTACCATTTAAGCACAGATTTGAATAAAATGCATTTCTGCATATGCAGCTGCGATCAGTAAAAAAAGATATAGGTGTGTTTCTTCCTTAACAAATGTGGAAATGTCTACATCTACCTCTGAGAAAAGACCTGAACTCTCATGCACTCTTCCTTTGCACTCCAAAAGGCTTTCCAGACACCAAATTCTTAGGGATCACTGAAGTCTCCACAAATTCTGGGAAACAAGAGAGAATGGCAATTTTAATTTAATCTTATGTCCTATATATTTTTATTGTGTTATATGAAAGAGTGAGGCACTGAAGTATGGGATAGACAACTACTTTAAATATATTTTGATAAATCTGTATAACACTAAATTTCTCCTTGCTTATTGCTTTTTTCCTAAATCTCTTAGGGAAAATTGTTTTATCAGGAGACTAACCAAAGTAAAAGAAATTAAGTACACTATTTAAAGAAAAGTAATTTCTCTTAAATCCCTTTAGAGACTATTGGGCTGTAATGATTTATGAAAAACTCTGTCCCTATATGTGCCACACCCTAGATATGATGACATAGTTAAAAAATAATATTATATTTCTGATTACAGAGGCTTGCCAGCTCTCTGTGTGTGTTACAGTTATGGATCTGGTTTGACCATTACACAGCAAATATTAACATCTGGAAACTTGGAGTTCAAAGGTTATTTTTCTCATAAAACTGAACCAGTATGATTCATAAAAATCTGATGTTGATCTTCAATTTAACAAATTCATACTGGTAATAATGCATTATAAAAGACGGAGTGTTCCTTTCCTTGACTTGGTTTAATTTTGATGTTACTGAACTTTTTAATCAATTACCATAGAAAGAGGCATTCAAACTTACCCATCCTTGAGATTATGAAGCAGAAACTTGAATAGATTACTAATGTTTAACATATTTGCATATGTTAACTTTTCTCATAAAAAAGCAAAGTCTTTTATGATTGCCTATGAAGCTGTTGACTTATTAAATAATTCCTCCAAATTTCTTTTTTCACTCTCTTTTTGTTGTTGTTTTTCTCATTATTTCATATTCCTCTTCCCAGTATACTACAGTTCCATTCCTCTGAGGTTTATAATGCCTGAAGGAAGACACTATAAAAAAGTACATTAACATGAATTAATTTTGTATTCTAGATCATGCCTTCAGGCTATGGGGATGTGCTGTAGATAAAATTATTTCCTTCACACTCCTGCACAGCTGTCCATTTAGTAGCTCTGGATTATGTCCGTGTGCTCATATTACCTCTGCTCTGACAAGCAGATGTGGTGGGCATTACACATGTGCCCCTACTCAATTCTCCAGGCAGCCACTAAGATCTTTACATTTCCCCTCTACATACATGTTATAGGAACTACATGCTCCCTGGGATGTGGTAAATGCCAGCAGCTATTGCTGGCACTAAACACACTGGCAGGTAATCTGGGAAGGCCTGGATTCAAATATTGCCTGATTATAATTTTCCTCCTTTTCCCATCCTTCCTTTCAACAGTAAACACTTGTCTGAAGTCTGACTTAATTTATATTGCTCCTCTCCTTGCTCTCATTTGTGCCCTTCTCAAATCAGGAACCTGACCAGACCTTCTCTTCTCAATGGGAATAGAAAATCAAGGAAAGTATCCATAATCACAGGACTAAGCTAGAAAACTATTCCTAACATAATATCTCGTTTGAGAGGTAATAATGAGCTTTGGGATGATCAGCAGGAAATGACCAATAAGCTTGGTTTCTCATTTCTATATATTCTTTTGCCTGTAGATTGTAAATAATCATGAAATCACATATTCAAGAGAGAATTATGTGGAAATGAAAACTATCATATACTCCATTTAATCCTCATTTTAATGAGGCATATGTATAATTGCGTTGACATTAGAAAATTACATTTGCTGCATGGAGAAATGATTGATCGCTAGGTCATGCTAAACTTGCCTCCTTACCTAAAACAATTATAATAAAAGGGAAATAACAGAAGAGTTCACTAGTTAATATCTATATTTATTTCTTTTGAGTAGCAAAAGAATTTTGCATAAATGCTTTCAAAGAAAAAATATTTTGGAATGTCAAAGTGTTAAACATAAATCTACATGAGAAACAAAAACTGTTACATTTTTTAGAATCCAAACTTGAAATTCAATTCAAAAAGTTTAACAAAAAAAAACCCAGCACTAAAAAAAGTGCCTATTAGCTTGAAAGAATGATGTGTTTTAACCTGTCTTTGGCTGTGTTTTACATTGCTGAATGGCAGCTCCCTTGGAGAAAGGAGTTTAGAACAGAAGAGCTGACTTCAACTTCATTACATCTCTCCTATAACAAAAGTCTCATTTAGTAAACTTGGTTGTATGATTTCACTGTTTTGAAACATTTATCTTTTGACATGTACTTTCCCTAGCTGAAAAGATGTGCTAAGACTAGTGAACAGCTGTATATTTTTTTAAAACATGTACCGTGGGTCTGTCGCTTACCATTTGTCAGTCTTCCATCATTATCTGTGAACAAATGTTCCTAATTAACTAAAGCACAAAATGCTGGGACAGTACAAGGGTGAGCTGTATGTGGGGTGCTGTCAGCTTCATTTGTTACAAAGCCAAATATCTAATGTATTTAAGATGTGAAATTTTATATTCTCTCATGATGTCTTCTGATGGTCATCCTTTATGGTCTGACCTCAGAGTTTGTTGTAACTAAATGTACAGGAATACTGCACCCTAGACATGGTAATTGTCTGCATTTTTTTTTGGAAATTCATTTGGTAATAAATAAACCTTCGTGGTGTACTGAGCTTCTTGCAAATTTATTCTTTTCCAGGTCAGCTGTAATTTAAATAATCACTAATTATCCATTTGATTGGTTTTTTTTGAAAAACCCCTAGGTATAATCCTTTAATTCAGAAGTGTCCTGGTTCCAGGTGGGATGGGCGATGGCCAGGACCTGGAGGACATTCCATACTGCCTCATGTGCTTTTCTGAGGAGGGGGAAGGGCTCTCCCCAGTTCGGGGAGGAAGGCAGAGGGAGCAAACGCGGGTTCCCTCTGGTACTGGCATGGTTGCTGTTACTGTTGGTTTTCTTATTTCATTCCTGTTTCCAGTAAACAATTCTTCTCTCAACCTGTGATATTTATATTTTGTGCCTCCAGCTCTCCTCTGCAGTGGGAAGGGGGAATGAGAGAGCAGCACATAATTTGGAGCCCTACAATGGGAACCCTGAAATCAGGAATACCATTCCTAAACCATGACAAGGAGCATTTAAGCACAGCAGGAGTACTGCTTCTAAGAGGTACTAAAGAGATAACTAAGAAAAGTAAGCTCATTGTAGGAAGACTTGTGTTGGCAGCATCAGGCTCTGAAAGTGTATGTGAAAATAATTTTTTTTACTTGTTTTCCAAGTCTATATTTACTAATATAGAAAAGTGCAAAATTATGATCTCCAGAGGTCCCTTCCAACAGTAACTCTTCTGTGATTTTGTGATTTATTCTCTTGGAGGTGAGCTTAACACATTTGACTAATAATAGAATTTAATCTATTACTTTGACTGTAACCCTTAAAAATACAAGTTTAATAGTCATTCTTTTCCTAGACAACATAATTTTTAATGGCAGTAATCATATGTCTTTCTTTTATATATCATATTATTGAGGACTATATGAGAGAAAGAATGGTTGAATAAGACTTGAATGATCTCTGAACATAGAAAAGGTATTTAAGAGCCAAATCAACCAGTTTCCTCCATAGTAAAAAATTGAAGATGTCCTGATTGCAGCCAAAACTATTTTTAAGTTCACGAAAGCTATATTTAGTATATCTAATATTGGAATTCTGATATCAGACAGAGATAACTAATGATAACTGTGCTGTAAACTACATTTGTTCCTTTTCATCACCTATGATGAGGCAAAGAAACAAATTTTTCTGAGAAATATTTTTATGTTGATTCCCATCTTTTATGAGCACTTCACACTACTATTTGCAAAGTCAGTTAAATCTTGTCTTTTCAATCATTCTACAAAGCTAAACATTTATGTTCTACCCTGTGTTGCCTATGATCCCTGTTCTTATTGACAATCATTGTCAAATATTCCCAATGTGACTGTAGCATGAGTTAAAATATTATTTTGTTGCAGGGTTGTTTTTCTCTTGTCCTTGGCCCAATCCACTTATCTACTCGGTTTCTAGAGTGTTTCCAAAACTCACCTTCTAAGCTATTTCAAGGATCTTCAAAATACCTTGAGTATGCAAATAATAATGTTAATAAAGAACTTCATTATGAGCTATTGATCTTTTCTTCAAATAAAAGCACTCATTAAAGATGCAATGGCTTCCATTCTCTAACTTAGATTAACATGAGAAGTGTATTCTTTCTCAACTAAAGGATGTTCTAGGATATCTGTCTTAAAAAAAATTTACTTTTCTATGGGGCTTTTTTAAAAAAATAGATGTATCAGAATATTTTCATTCCCTGTCAGATCTTTGATATTTAAATTAACATTTTGTTAAAGAATTTAATATAATATATTTATAAAAATATAATTTAGCTCAAATTTTTTTTCTTCCTCCTCCAGCCTTTCAAAGGAAGGTGACTGTAAATTTCCAAGTGTACATCTGTAAGACTTATAAATCACTTGAAAATTTCAAAGATATTTGATGAAAAGATGGAGATACGAGAGATATTTGGTTTTTACAACCTTTTGGAGAATCAGTACCAAGTAAAAGTAAATGAAAGGCTGAATTCAGTCTTCAGGAATTCTGCTTGGCAACGTTTGGAGAAGCAATCATCAACTGAGTTTGGACAGTGCACACATAACTCCAAATATCTGCAGTGTACTGTGTTTACTATCTGTAGTCAAATCCTATGGAGAATTGTAACATTCATTGGGATTAGAGACCTGACATTGAGCTTTTCAAAACAGTTTGAATGTCTTCAAGAAACTCTGTATGCTTTTCTTCCCCAAGCTCCCAAGCTCATTCAAAATCATAATGCTTACAACTAAAGATGAATAAAAAATTCCTCCACTAAGCCACCCAGCTATCAATCTGCTAGTAAAACCTATGAGCTCCAAGCATGGCAGGAAAGGCTGTTGAAACTATTAAGGTAAAGCTAAGAAGAAAAGCATTGCTTCATAGCATGTGGTATGAGAAAACTGAGGGAATGAGTTAGAAGACAAATGAGGAATATTATGTGTAAAAGAATATAATGGTAAAGATAAATTTTTCTGTGTGTGTATGAATGTATACATTCTAATTTATTATTTTGTAGCTCAGAAAAGCTGTCTTAATTCTACACAGGGTGAAAAATATATTTTTAACACCACAAAAATGGGAATATTAGAAACAAGAAGCTGATTTTTCAGGGTATGAAATTAACATATAATATACTACCATCCTAGCTATAGTGATGGATTGATTCAATTTGTTGAACTAGAAATACGTGAGTCACCATACATAATGCAAAATGTCTTTGAAAATTCCCTAGGAGTTTGTGAACGACTACAGACTGCACTTCAGGGAAATGACTGATGAATCTGTAAGTAAAAAATGAGTTATTATTTTAGATCCTATGGGAAGGCAAAAATAGGAGTCTAAAAACCATATTTTCAAAGTTTGGGCACTGTATTTCTGTTTATTATTAGTTTAACTTGATAGAGGTGAAAAAAGTAAAAGGGCTGTGAAGTTGTCCACAGTTGTCTACTCATTTGTGAGTGGTGGAATAAATATGTTTATTCATATTTATTCAAACAAAGTTATTTCAAAAGAAAGAACCACCACAGTTCTTTCTTCTGTTTTCTTATTAAAGTAAAATATAAGCAAGACTCTTCGTTAGAAACAAATATTCCTAAAATTTTAAATTAAGTAAAGCTTAAATTTGACAAAATCCTAGAATTCCAATGAAGCTGATGAAACTATATTGAATTTGAATGAATTACCTGAGTGTTCACTTTTATTTCTTTCCTTATTAATCAATCTCAGTTTGCCTACACTAGTTATATAGTTATATATAGTTATATAAGCTTATATAGTTATATAAGCTTCAACTGAAGCTTCCCTAAAGTATTAAATTTAAGTTTTCCTTTGAGATTAATATTTAGACAATACATTTTTTCCAATGCATTAGTTGCTAATGAAAATCCAAGATACTATGTCATTACTTTTAATTTACAAAAAGCCCCAACAGTTTTCACAAAATTTCTTAAGTAATAACATAGCAAAATCTTTTCATTATATACTTTGCAAAGTGCTTTTAAAATGTATCAGAAAAAACTCCCTGAATAAAATACAAAGAAAATAATACATCAGTAATAACAATGGATCCTGTCAGTTGGTTTTATATAATCAATAAACCTCAGAAGAGGAATATAGTATTATGGAGCACATACATTTTGCAGAAAGTACACACTGTGTGATGTTATCTGACAGTGTAAAGAAATTTATAAAGAAAAATATGAGTAGAAATGTGTAAGCTAATCCACTGAGAGAATAGTGAATGCAAAAAATACATAAAAATGCTATTAAGATATAAAGAAGTATGCCACTCTGACTTAGTATGAGCTAGCTGGACCTAAATATTGCTTCCATTTTCCAATATGTTGCTAAATACTAGCTGTGTTGGGGACTAACTTAAAAATTCTCATGCTGAGTTGGTCAAAGGTTTCCCCTTTTAGACCTGGACTATGTGTAAGAACAAACATGTAAAGTTTAGGAAAAAGTGGAACTTGATGTACATAGTCCATGATTTGGTCTTATTACAATGCAGAAACCAAAATATATTCAGGATTTAAATGAACATTTTGCCTTACCATGATAGAGGGTTGAACCTACACATACTGCCTCTTAATTTCAATTATTCTAAACTGTAGAGGAACTACAGACAGATTTGTATGCAAATTCCTGTAGTGCAAATTGTTCCTCCTTTAGGCAATATTTCAATACTACGTAGTGTATGGGTCAATGACGTTTGTTTCCCAACTAATATAATTAACTAATAATAATATTTTTAAGCAAACTATTTGAATGTCCTTCCTATGGATTCATAGATTTTTGCTCTTTGTAGTTTTATACTGTAATTTTTACAGGTTTCCATTAAAACAAATAGTATTATTTTAATTTCTAGTAGTATATTTTAAAATTATGTTGATTTTCCTATGCTGTACTTTTTCCTCAGATATTTTATTCCCTTTTGAAATTTTTATAATATTGTATAGATAGTAAAAATCTATACATCAGTACACAAAACCTGGATGTTCCAAGTCCTGTAATAATACCAGTGTTTCAGTTTTCACCTTATATGTGGATCACAGAATCTTTCAGGACCTCTACAGAGAATCATTACACTTACAATACTTGTCGTGCTTTGTGAATTTTACGAATGTTCTAGAGTGGTTTAGGTGACTTTAAATTATTTGTTTTGAATTAAAGCTAAGTTATTCTCATATTTTATAGATGCTCTTGGACTGTCTCTGTAATATCCTGGAGATTTGTTATTCAGGTTTTTGTTACTTTGAATTTAATCTTTTGGGTTTAGCAATCGATTGTGTCTTCCAGCTTAAAAAAAATAGACTTGATAAGCATGCACATCCATCTTAACTTCTTGGAAGACTTTATTACTTTATGTTACTTAATAATTCTGTTGCATCTCCAGGAATCTGCAGAGAGAACTAGAAATATCCCAAATTAGTTCCAGTCCTTTTGCCTTCCTTCCCTGGATTAAATGAGTCAGCAAAACAACTTCCAAAAGAATTGTTGGTTTACAGTTCAACAGAATCCATTTCTACTTTTGACTGTTATGCAACATTTCAAATACACTGAAGAAAGAATGGAAACAGCGTAGCATGAGTTATCCACATGGTAGATCTCTTCTGAATGAGTCACAAAAACATCAGCTGTGATTGCCTGTTGGGGATTGGGTTGCTTTCTTAAAGAATTTTTTCCCAAAAGTTGCTAGGAAGCTGATTGCTGGGTGCTTGTGGGCACTTGCTCATACTTGGAAAAGACAAAGGAAGTAGCTAAATCCTCTCTCGGGTGAGTTTTTTTGACACTCACTCGGAGGGAACAGTCAGGGTTCAGTTTTTGACTGCGGGGAGATCTCACCAGACCTCACATGGAGCTCAGCTCGCAGTGGGTCCCCCAGGAATTCGGATCCTGATCTCTCCCTCCCTCACTGGGAGCTGCTGCCCTGTTGCCCTCCACCTGCTGCTTCTTCAGTTTTGCTCTGGTTTTCTCCACACCATTTCTCCTGCCTAGCTGGGACATTTTCTACAGCTCTAGCTACTGCTGCCGAGCTTTGGATATACTTTCTCCCTCAGGACTCCTATTCACTCCAGAAAGGTGCCAGCATTAGAGAAAACTGTGACTGTTTCCTAGCTCTGTTTGTTGTTAATGCTATAGTTATTGTTGCTCTTTTGTTTATCTTGTTAGACACATTGGTAAAGAAATGTTATTCCTATACCAAATTTTTTGCCTGAGAGCCCCTTTAATTTCAAAAATTATAGCAATTCAAAGAGAGGAGGTTTGCATTCTCCATTCCAAGAGAGGCTCCTGCTTTTCCTAGCAGAAACACCTGTCTTCAAACTAAGACATTGCCCATTGCTGGTCAATGCCCAAAGAGGGCCTAATCACAACAAGAATTAATAGAAATTAGATCCTGGTAAGAAGAGAATAAACTTTTACCTCACATCCATAGTTCTGATTGTTGAAAGCGTATGCCACTGAATCTAAGTACACTTCCCTAGGTACCTTTCACTCTTTCATAGACACAGCAGTTCCCATGGAAGTGTGACATTCCTTCCCATTTTAGATAGAGGAACACAATAATGCCTTAATTTTATACATATGTTTTTCAATTACTGTTTATATACCTGTAACACAGACAAGTCACCAAATATAGATGATGGTCTATTTGGTGAGGCATTTCCATATATTGGTTCAGGTACTTTTACATATATAAGTATGTACTTTATTTTTAAAGAATACACACACAATCTTGGAGACATAACTCAAGATGAATCCTGTTTCAAAAAGGTACCTCAAGCACTGAAAGTAAAATCTCTCCCAATGAACAGCTGTAAACTTATTTTTCGTTTAAGGTGTAACTACCTCTAGCATGAACTTTCATCACACACTATAAGCCAGTTGGTGTTACACAGGAATTATCTGACTAAAATGTTTTGACATTTTTTATCTTAATGTCATTGTGGTTGCATGCTTTAGATCTACTGTATTCCAAATTTATCCAAAATTGTCTACAGAAGAAATTATTCTGCATACAACTATCACAATCTATACATAATCTAGCCTATTTTATGCTGATTGCCTGTATTACCATAACAAGAATAAATAGTTTGAATTAATATTCTGCAACATTTCCATTATACAAATATTTTTACTTAATCTTCTAATAAAAATAACAAACCCAGAATAACTGAAGTATGAGATATAAGTGAAACTTAGAGAAGAAAGAAAGTATTACAACTTTGCAGCTGTAATGAGGAAAAACAGATGATAAAGTCTTGTGGCAGCTGTGCACTTCAGATAATATACTACAGAGATGGATGAATTAGCTCAGAATCATCAGTCTAGAGAGAAAAATATGTGCTCACCCCGGGGACATTTATGTCATAAACTTTCATAAAACAGGAAGGAGTCTAGACAGGTAGTTATATGAAGGATCTCCATTCAGAAAATGTATATGAAAGTTATTATTAGAAAACAAAGACATCTGATACTTTTAACGTAGATCTGGTTCATATCACATTATTGTTGTGGGTTAATTTGGTTTCCTGGCCAATGCACCAATTAATGTGGTAAGTTTATTTTTTGCTGTGAGATAGGATTAAAAGGAAAATGCAATGCAGGTCTAAACTTGAAAGGATATAAAGAAAAACTTTATTAACAGAATTAAACGGAAAAAATAATAAAATCCAAATAAACTTTCAGAACACTTCTCTTATACACTCTGTTTTCATTTTCACTGACAATGTAAAGATAAAACTTGTGACATTTAGTCAGTTTACTACTTCTAAAATAGTCTTTTTTCAGTTCACTTAAGAAGAAGAGTCTCTTTTGCTAT
Source organism: Thryothorus ludovicianus (assembly GCA_013397245.1). Classification (NCBI taxonomy): domain Eukaryota; kingdom Metazoa; phylum Chordata; class Aves; order Passeriformes; family Certhiidae; genus Thryothorus; species Thryothorus ludovicianus. Next base: position 84,807 of record VZTB01002446.1, read on the forward strand.
GCTATGGAGATTTTTCCACAAGAAAACAGCTTTCTCATGGCTTTAATGACACAATGAATCAGCCGCCCAGAAAACGAAAATTTATTTGCAGTGTCAAAGTCTTTCCCAGGTCTTGCAGCTTTCATACAGCTGCTTTCATGAACCATATCAAGTTATTGGGGTGCTATTTAAAGGATGAGCTGTTCTAGTGTAAAATAGTTTTCTTTGTTGTTTTGGTTTCAGAAGCAAAACCAGCGAGACACCCTAAGTCAGAAATGCAATTTATTAGAAAAAGGGAAAATAAAACAAAAAGGAAACAAAATATATGCAATAAAGAAAACCACTGACAGAGTCAGAATACAACCTGACACCCTGTGGGTCAGGGTGTTGCCAGCAGTCTACTTGCAATGGTGGCTGCAGTCCTCCTGGAGAATCAGNTGGAGGGAGGATGGGCCGTGGAGGAGATAAGGAAACTGCTCTTGATGGTTTCTTATCAGCTGGCTTATCAACAGAAGATCACATCACTAACCCCATCCCAGTTCTAAGGATGGTAATAGAATAACACACCCCTGATTATATTTTACATTGCAACCCATGACATTTGTCTGTGTCTGGGAACAGAGGTTTTTTACTACTTATTTAATAACTAAATAAGCCGTGCATTGTGAATTTATTATTTCCAGAAAATTAAGGTGGCAGCATCAGTATTCCCTGGTTTTATTTGATTAGTTTTACTACATGGGATATTTAATATGCTTTATTTACTTTAAATACTAGTGTCTCAGCTCACAGCTGTAATAGAATGTTATATCCCTCCAGTGCATTTCTATGAGTCACAGGGAAANGATTATATTTTACATTGCAACCCATGACATTTGTCTGTGTCTGGGAACAGAGGTTTTTTACTACTTATTTAATAACTAAATAAGCCGTGCATTGTGAATTTATTATTTCCAGAAAATTAAGGTGGCAGCATCAGTATTCCCTGGTTTTATTTGATTAGTTTTACTACATGGGATATTTAATATGCTTTATTTACTTTAAATACTAGTGTCTCAGCTCACAGCTGTAATAGAATGTTATATCCCTCCAGTGCATTTCTATGAGTCACAGGGAAAAAAATGTCTGATATATTAAATATGTCTTTACCATAGCCTTATGAAAGAATTTTAATCCAAACTCAAGGCATCTCTTCAATCCACTCATCTAGAATTAAACTTCTTCTTCATTGACCTCAGAGTCAAGCTTTATCATAGATTGAAACTGTTTTTATAGAGTCCTGCAATGCTCAAAGGTTAATCTGGTCCAAGCTTTACATCAGGAACATGGCTGGCTGTGCCTCTCTGCTGGCCACGTGGTCTCTGCCATCACTGAGCCGTGCCGGCCTGGCTCTGCTGGGGTGCTGAAATCAAGGAAAGCTGCAGCCGATGCTTTTGTCCTTTTGTTTGCAGCAAACCTGACTGAAAGCAACGGAGCAAATGAAGTTCATTGTGAGCCATGCTGAGGTGGCCTTGGCCACCTGGCACCACACTGGCTGCTCTGATCCTGGCCACGTGGCCACTCCCGGTCTTGAATGATGGCGGCTGCACCGCTGCTCCTGGCATCGACCACAGGGCCACTTGGTGCTGGTCTCTGCTGCATGGTTGTTCTGCTGATAAAGGCTCTAGCTGGCATGGCTTGGTGACTCTGCTAGAAAAAAGAACAGCAGGCTCTGCCAGGAAAGGGCCGAGACCCCACTGCCAAGGAGCCCCAGCTGCCCTCTAGGACAGGGCTCTGTGGGCTCCTTAGAGACGGGCTCAGCAGCCTCCTCACCACCCCTCTGACAGCAGAAAATCTCTGCTGGGCCAGGGGGACCTGACCAGCCCAGGTTCGGCCATGTGGGCTGGGGGGACCAGCCTGGACCCAACCCGCCACCTCCTCCAAGGCAGGAAGCCAGGAGAGCCAACCTCAGCTTTTCTGTCTTAAAAGTTGTGTTCACAAAAGGTGTATCCACCCCCCTATGCTCAATTATGCATCAGTATTGAAGAGTGGCTACTGCCTGGTTCTCTGCTACAGCTGCAGGGCTCCAAATAGGGAATTATTCCACATCAAAAATTGAATCAATGCCAAACTAGGACAGTTATTAACAATAATAATGTTCTATATGTTGCACATACAAAGAGTCATCCTTTTTCTATGCCTAGAATTTTGAGGTTGTGCCATAATTATCCAGGAAATTCACAACATCCAGTGCTTTACAAAATGCAAAAGTCCATATGAGTAGCTAATCTTTTTCTACATTTGCATTTTCAAAGCTAGAGAGATGATAACACATGGTTTGTAGTTCTTAAGACTCTAGAATAAAAGATATCTTAAATATCCCATGTAGTAAAACTAATCAAATAAAGCCAGGGAATACTGAGGCTGCCACCTTAATTTTCTGGAAAGTTCCTACTTACGGAAGTTGCACCAGATTTATTCTTCAGGGTGAGTCCTTGAAATTATTGTGTATTTGGTCTGTTGATTGGTCAGGAATAAACACACCCCATAGGCAAATGAAGCTGATCTACTGTGACATTTCTTCCAAGGGGATCTCAAAGCATGACTTCAGTGGATGAACCTGAAAGTAACCTGTCATGGATTGACAGCATGGATTAATTGCAGCTGTGACAGATTAACTGCAGCTGGAGCTGGTGAGTTTTTATTTGGATGATGTAGCTGTTTTTTGAAACTGCTGACTCATGGAAGCACACCTTTTCACAAGGTTAAGTTAGGGTTTATGGCGTTGTTAGGGTACTTCTCTTAGTGGTAGGATGGACTGTCCAATTTCATAGCAGACTACAAAGAAGAGAGTAGACAATATCAATGAGTCTTGATTTTGGATAACACTTTTAGTGCTAAGCTCGTGCTTTTCCTGTTCCTGGTTGGGGGTTTGGATTTGTTCCTACACTACATGCTTGCTGAGGAAACTTGAGGTGTAGCTTATTTTGGGGTAGGTTCCAAACATCTTCTTTTGCTAAATGCATTTATTTCTGCATTAAAAATGAAATAATTTAATGATAATTATGCCTCTATTACCTCTTGCTTAAGTCACTTTCATAGGGAAGTATTTGACTTCCTTACGTCAAAGTCAATTTTATTAGTCATACTGTTGTGCCACCCTATGTCTCCCACTGCCCCCTAAATACATTCTCCCAAAAAAACCTTGTCACAAAGTTCAATAGTGACTGGAATGAGTTTACATTATGAAAAAAAGCATTTCTGAAAAAGGAGTTCTGCCTTTGACACTAGGGTTCAATGGAAAAAAAGGAAATCCTGAAAGGCTTTCTCAGGAGCTTTTCTATTCTCAACTGAGCTATAACAAAGCTTTTGCAAGTTCATCTGCATAAGAACTTTTAAATGTTTTTATTTTATATTGTAGGTAAGATTACCAAAATAAAAATAGTTCTCCCAACAGATAATAAAAATGCTTAATCCCGTATTCTTCTGTCTCATTGTTGATTCAGTTAATTGCATATTGTATATTTAGCATTTTATTCTATCCAGAATGTATATAGTTTTATATGGTATTTAAAATACCATATAAATAATTATAATTATTATATATAATATAATAATTATATATAATTTTATTTAAAATTATAAAAAGAAATATATATTCTGTTTTTGCAATAGAATCAGAAAATAGATGTCAAAACCTCTAAAATTCTCAGTTGAACATTGAACACAGTTAAGTGACTAGACTAAGAAAAAACTTCTAGATAACAGTTCGTTTTGTAAACAATAAGACCATAAACACTTCAGATTTGCCAGCTCAAGGAAGACAGGCACTGTTACCTGCAAGGTTGAAATTTTATTTCAAATAAAATAAATAATTAAAATTTTTGAGCTAGAAAAACTTTGGGGAAAATTTTAACACTTCTGTAAATAGGGGCATTTAATTTGCCTATTATTTTTTCAACACTGATGATAGAAATGAGACATTTAATATATCACCTCACTAAAAATATAAATAAATAAATTCTAGCTTGGCCATTAGGCAACTGAAAACTGAAAGGTTAATGCAGCATGAGGTAATTTACAGTGACCTAATCTGTATTACATCTGTATCTGTTTTTTTTTCCAGCCATCAATATCTGGTAGTTTGTATAACTGTCACAAAGGCCCCTAGCTCTAAATATTTTACAGGCTTTACCAGAAATGTATGATTCAGGTTGTCAAGGTAATTTGGACCTCAATATGTGGAATTTATTGAGAACAATTTCTTCTCCTACTGACTTAGCAAAAGAAAACCAATAAAATAATTATGTTTGAAATTTCACATTCAAATTATTGAAAACATTCTTACAGACCATAGTCAGAAAATACATATTCAGTAGCATGTTTTCAGAAGCCTGCTTGATAAAGACTTTAGTTTAGCATCCTACTGCTTCAACCAATGACCTTAGGTTCTCAGTGTCTGGAGGTATTAGATAATTTTTGTGATTGTTTGTTGTGATTCAATGGTGTATGGATTTTTGTGGTCAGTGTTGTCTGCTTGTCAGGTTTAGTTTACCAGAACTACAGTGAAAGTTTAGATCACTTTGGGACCTCTGTCCTTGTTGAAAACCAACTGTATTCTACTTGTCAAATGACTGAAAGTCTAGCAATGAAAATATTTTTCTGAGATGGATCATAGTTTCATGGAAATAGTATGTTCATTAATTAGTCATTCTTTTCTACTCATGGATGCAAGATGCTTATGCTGTTCTACTGAGGCACCTTGTAATTTATCAGCATAGGAATTACTCAATTTTGGAATTACTCAAAATGAATACCCTAAATCCAGTTAGGTAAATAGAAATATTTTTTCAGGCATCTTTGCTGTGTGGGTTTTTGTTTGGTTGGTTGGTTTTGCTTGTTTGCTGGGGGGTTGTTTGGTTTGTTTTTGTTTTAAAGGTGTCTTTCTTTCTTTCTTGAGAATCAATGTTTTCCTCAGCCCTTGTCCTTTTTGTTGAAAAATTCTAAGTAAATTTGATATTTACTTAGAATAAGGTATACAGATCACTAGGTATTGATAAATTTAGAAATATCAAAAATAATTTGTTAAACTATAAGTTTATCTGAGGAGCTAAGGTATCTTTGTTATGATAATATTTATAGAACTTGACATTGTGAAGCAGAAAGAAGGTAGTAAAAATGCTATAGATGCTCCCCAATACATAGTTAACTATATAGTTAACTATAGTTAACTTCTCTTAACTATATAATTTGCTAAAGAAAAAGCTACTGGTTCTGAGTGCTTTGGTTAAGTTCACTGACAGACATCTGGTGCTGATGTTGGCCTGAATGATGGAGGGAAAACAGACACAACAGAGTAAAGACAGGACTTTCTTGATGACAAAGTGTTACCAAATAAAATGATTACAGAACAAAAGCTGACTTTATTACAACAAAGTAAGATTTCAATGAAGGCAGACAGCAAACTTTGTTTTAAAAACACAGTAAATTACCTTGCTCTAGCTTCAAAATAAATGGTACTTTGGCATTAAGCAGGGTTACTGATCACACCCCATGTGCATTCATATAAAAAAGCATGTATTTCCAGTCTTTATTAAAAGTCTGAGCTTAAATGAAATTCTGGCAGGCAGAATTTGGTAATGACAAATCTATTGAAAGCCTGAGATGAACATGAGGTCTTACTGCCAGAATGTCAAAGGGATATGGCATGTCCTGAAAGAGTATCCATAAATATTCAATAATTCTGAAATATAAAATATATGCTAAGTGTATTATATGTAATTTTTTATGCACTGGATTTAAGTGTGTAACTGTATAACCGCACACACTTATTAGATTTTTTGGTTAAAATAGTATTATCTGACAGGTTAAAAATATGCATGTTTGAAAAATATTTAACTATATGAAATATATGAAGACTGAGCATTGAAAGAAATAACTGAGAATGAATTAAACATTGTAATTGTACAAATCTCTAGCAGTGCGACTTGCAGAGATCTTAATAAATTAATGTTTGCTAAGACATTAAATCATATAGAGTATGTGGTTTCCTAAGGAAAAAAACCAAAACATTATCTATAAATTATCTATAAATTGTAGCTAACAAAGGTTTTGTTGTTGTTTTGGGTTTGTTTTCTGCTTTTTTTTTGTGGGGGAGATGTTGGGTTTATGGATGATCCTTTTATTTCTTGCAGGTCTTGGAATCAGCCTTTTATTAAAGTTGGAATTTAGATGCACTATAAATCGAAATTTAATTCCATATCATGTAATTTTCTTGTAAAAAAGGTTGATTACTCAAATTTCTCAGTAAGCAGATGGAAGTAAAACATCTGTTGTTTATTCAAATTAATATGCATTTATCAGATAACACTACCAGTATGTTTGACACCATTCACTATACAACAGATTTGAGTCAGACTGGTGCAATGTAATTCAACAGGAAAAATTTTCAATCTGTTTGCAAAAATGAATTTAAATGAATGCTTCATCTGATTGAAAAATTTACATGAAGAATGTTTAATTAGTATCTCTTTATTCATTCATTCTGAGAGTACTAGAATTTAGCTTCGAGGACATATGAACAAAATTGAAGAACCTTCCTAAATGGGTTTGAATTTAAAAACCAAAACTACTGCAGTCAAATCCTACTTGATAATGGAGGTGTTCTTGTTTTCTGCCCACTTGTATTGATTTTGAGCTAAGTTACTTAATTTTTTAGGGTATACTTACTCTTATTTCTTTTTAAGAAAGTTGTTTTAAAAATAAAAGAGCTAAAGGAAGCATGGACTATAATTGTTCTTTACTTGATGAGAGGTGTAAAAAAAAGAATACTCTTTTCCAGATGATAGTCAAAACAAGGAAGTGTTTAAATGATCTTGAAATCACTCTAGTGAAAGAAATACTAAGAGAAGAAGATAAAAAATCTGATTCCAGTTATACCTTCCAGCAATGCCTCCTTTCTGACTCATAATTAAAAGTAGTGCATAACAACTCAGTCATACCTAGTAAACCTAAAACCTTTCAGAGATTTAAGCATTAAAAAGAGTAAATACAAACAGCTATTACAGCCCACTCTGTCTTCAAATACCTTATGATTTTACTGGAGTGTTTATAAAAACAGCATGACACCTACATCATACATGGCTATAAACAATTTGTGCTTGGGTCAGGCACCATGTCTCCAGAAGAGCTCCCTCTCTATTAATATTAAAAGAAGAAAAGACAGCTGTGACTGTTCAGTCTAAACTACCACAGAAAACAGAAACAACACTATATAGAAAGAGACAGTTGAGTGAATAACCTGCTGTAAATTATGTATATGATTAAGTTAGTCCTTTATTCTCCTTGTGACTTCTTTATAAATAGATTTTGATTTCCTCCCATTTATTTTTTCATTACATTTCACTCTGTAAATGTCATCAAAAAGTCTTATGTAATGTATTTACACAGATTATTGAAAATGCAATCAATGTTGCTTCTGTACTTTCCTCATGACTCAAGAGGATTTTATTCCTTTCATTCTTGCTGTCTTCATTTCAGGAATAACAACTGGTAGATGATACAGCTCTCCATACAAGTCTCTCAGTTTGTACTTCCCTAAAGGAAAGTTGGATGGAAATACATTTTCCTTTTAAGTGAACTTGAGCTTACTGTTGTGGGCTTGTTTTTATCAGTTACTCAGGGAAGAAATCCACCAATCATCCAGAGGATAGAGATATATATGATAGAATATATTCTAGAATGCAAACTGCTGTTATTTTCCTCTTACTGTCTGTGTTTGGTGGTCCTGTATGTTTGGCCTTCATATTCATCCAGTTTCCCATTTCTTCCCTAGAGAGAAGATAAATCAAATCAGAGGCCTTGTAACTGCTAGGCAAGGATATGGCTTGTTAAGAAACAAGAATGCTTAAGTTGATATAAATAAGTCCTGTCCAATAAACAAAAAAAAAGATGACAAAATTTACAGGTAAAAGAAAAGCTACAGTAGAGAACTATAAAGAAAAAAGTTGATTAAATTAATTCAGAATGGCTTGCTGGTGTTCTCAGGCACACTTTTTGATCAAGTGTTTTCATTTAACAATACATCTTATAGCTTTCTCCCTAGAAAATATTAACAGACTAATATTAAGATTTTCATAACTACTTGGAGTGTATATAGCACTAGTAAAGAAGGATAAAAAGCCTTTGAAATGGGCAGAACAATATCAGGCACATATACACAATAGTGCAAGTGAAACACAAGCAGGGTGAATAGGGATAGAGTGATGGAGACAAAAACCAAGCAGACCTGAATAGCATAATGACTTCAGTCCAATCTCCTAAAAGTACTTGAATTTTAAAAATCTCTTTCAGATAATGTATTGAGTTTGCACTCCAGGTTTTTTGTAGGGGAGTGGGACAGGGTGCTACAGGGATGGCTTCTGTGAGAAGCTGGTAGAAGCTTCCCCAGTATCTGGCAGAGCCAACAACAGATGTCTCTGGGATGGACCCACTGCTGGCCAAGGCTGAGCCCATCAACGATGGCAGTACTGCCTCTCTGATAACATATTTTAAGAGGAAACAAAACAGTAATTGTGGCCAGAGAAGTGAGGAGTGTGGATATTTGGGAGAAACAGCTCTGGAGACACAAAGGCCTGTTTATGAGGGGAAGAGGAGGGGCAGGCACTGATCTCTTCTCTGTGGTGATCAGTGACAGGACCCAAGGGATTGGTCTGAAATTATGTCAGGGGAGGTTTAGGTTGGATATAAGGAAAGGGTTCTTCCTCTGGAGGTGAAATGGTCACAGCACCAAGCGTGCCAGAGTTCAAGAAATGCTTGAACAACACTTTCAGACCCATGGTGGGATTCTTGGGGTTATCTTGTTCAGGGACAAGAGTTAGACTTTTATGATCTTTGTGGGTACTTTCCAACTCAGGGTATTCTATGATTCTGTGATTCTAATTTCTCCAAATCTGTTCTGCCTGTAACAGTATTAGGTGAGTGACCACTCCCTGTCATTATCTCAGCTCATGAACTTTTCCTTGTATTTTATCTCCCCTGGGTATTTGGCATCCAAAAATAACCAAACAAAAACCAAACTTGTAGGTCAGGCCAGAAGACTGGAAATGAGACCCTGGAAACTTAAGATTTGAAGGTTTTAAAGGATCAATTGTTGATCTTGGGCTCCTAATGTAATGTTAAGGGGAAAAAATAAAAGGACATTGCGGCAATTATATAAACAGCAATAGAGCTAATGAAGGGAGAAAGTGAAAGGAAATTAGGTTTAAAAAATTATTGATTTGAAGTCTCTGAAAAAGAAAGTTGATATTTTTTAAGCAGGTTATTCTCTGGTCCTCATATAACAGGTTCAACATAAAGAGTTGAACTCATACTGTTGGCTAAGGAGAGATCAAGATTTGACATTGTGAGACTTTCCAATTTTTGGAGAAAGTCAGACCAAAATCAAGAGGTAGAAAGTAAAGTGATAATAGTGCAAAAATTTCTGATCAGAACAGATATCATGTTATACTGGATGCAAAACAGGAATTTAGAGACATATTTCCCATCACTTCAATGGCTTCTGAGACTTATACTTGGAGGCATAAATGGATAACTACATATCTCTAGTATACCCAAGTTGTATGTTCGATTATTTGAATCTAAAGGGTTTTTAATCCAAATTGAAAAACCTTGTTCTGTATCAACAAGTACTTTGGTTTGCATTATTCAGACAGCTGTAAGGAGAAAGCAGTGTTCACTGGGTAGCAAGGAAGAATATAATTAGATACAATCGTTACTCTGAAGTTTAACGACTCATAAAATAATGAACAATGTCAACGTCATGTGCCATACTTTAAATAATTGATTGCTTAATAGCATTCTGATGGGAATGCAGTTCCCAAAGAGGATCCTTGATTGCATTTTAGTGTTGATAAGTAATAGCGAAGGACATATCTCCATAGACTTATGTATTCATTTCAACTCAGATATGTATGAAATACTTGGCTAAAGAAAAGTGAAAAAGACATTTTGAAAATCCAGTTTTATGTGTCACTTTATTGCATTATTTCCGTTTTCAAAAGTTATTGGCATGCACTAAATGCAAGACTAGATAATTTTAAGGAATATCTTTGGTTCAGATGGTTAACTATACTTTGTCTTTTTATCTTTCAATGTTTTGTTTTCAAGCAAAAAAATAAATGTAAATAAAAAATGAAAGAACAAGAATGGGCTGTAAAATTTTTAGCTGTAGTAGATAGTTTTTTTCTAATTTCTTAAGTTGAACTGTTTTATTTGCTTGTTTAAAGACATAACACTCAATTTAGGACACTTTCATGAGAAATTAATATTTCAGTTACTTCGATGTACTACAGTCATCAGACTGTACAGAAAGCATTCATTTAGCATCTCTTTTTTCTCTCATTTTCCTTCTTTTCACATGCCACAATTCATCTAATGTATTAGCTTTTCCTATCAGCAAAACCCTCCTGAAAATTCTCTTCTTAACAGATTTTTCATACCCTCATAATTCAACATTACTCTTCACAAAAGAGTAGGAGGTTATGAACCTGCATTTATTAAATTGTGTAACAGGCATCTAAATTATCATTAAATCGCAACTCTATGAAAGGGGGCTTATTTTCTGAAAGGAAATGAAACTTTAAAATGGAATACAAGTCAGGTAAAGGAAAACAAAAATGAGATCAAAAAAGCATATATTTTCTGGGTTTTTTGCATCCAGTAATATTAATTAAACAATGTTGAAACTCATTGATAAAATGACTGAACTGCTATTATTTTGTATACTTTTAAACTATTACATCCTTTATGATGTTTCTAAGATGTTTTCCCTGCATCAGCTGAGGCAAATCCTATCTATACAAATGTAGTGGAGACATTCAGACGGAAGCCTGGAATGTAAATGTTCATGGAAGTATGCTCTGAATAATTTTGTATTGTAATTTTCTTAGTCCGCATTTTTAGTCTTAGCTCATTGCATTTATTTCTTGGTGGCAACACATTATGCCATGATGTCTAGAGTTCTGTGTTTGAAATCAATCTTAAGTTTCAAAATATAGTACAATCCAAACAGAACTTGAAAATTACCCTACGGTAACTGTGGAAGGGAAGTGAAGGAGGAAAAATATTCATGTGTCACCCCTTGTAGTGGTCCTTGAGGAAACTGCCTCTTGTCTGCAGTGAGAGGAAACAGCCAATACCAACAGCACTAGATGTTTGGATAGGATCACTCTGGGGGAAATCTGCAGGCCTTAAATAGCAATAAAAGATTGCTGTTCTCATTAGAAATAAATGTGAATAGACAGAAATCATTCATTGCTACCAGGATACCACAGGTAAGATTTGCCAGTAAAATCCTTAGAAATAACAGAATCTTCTGCACAGATTCTGAACTCCAAACTGAAATAAATTTTTCTACATCTCATTTAAAATGTTTAAGTTGTACTTGTTTATTTTTCTCCCTTCCCATGAAATTTTTTAATGAATTTGTCAAAAATTTTGACATACAGTGAGAACTACTGTGAATTTGAAGATTCAGTGGGTTTTTTTAATCGAGGGTTTGTTTTTCCTTGTCTTCCAAGAGCTGTAGTTTAAAAAGTAGAAACGAAAATAAATAGAAATAAAATGGAAACTATTTCAACTGAAAACTGTAGATATTGAAAGAAATAGCTATAAAGTCATTAAGCTCTATAGAAACCAAGATAGAAGCTGTTTCTCATAATTTATTTTGAAAACTCATTATTAATCTAGAAAATAAGTAATATATTCAGACAACATGGGCAAGCCTTTCACAATGGGATGGTGAGTGTTCCTCTACCTATAATTTTTTTTTAATGAAAAGTGAAATGCAGTATATTTGAAGATGTAAGATCAAATAAAAATATGCCTTAGGGGAAAAGTGTTTTCTTTCCAGTGACCATTCTTAAGACTTCAGAATATCCTAATTCAAAACAATTTACAATACAACCAAATGTCTGTAAGAAATGACCACTATTTTTCAAAGTGATTCATAAAACCATAACATGTAAGTTTGGGGGAAAAAATTCACACACCAAAAAACAAACACACAACCAAACCACACTGTACTTTAAAACTTTATAATGGTACTTTCAGTACCCCTATTTCAATGAGCTGTTTCCAGGAAGAAAGAAAAATTTTTTTTTTCTATGCTCTAGATGCCTGATGCACTCCTGAACTAAAAATTTGCATTCACTTTTCAGTTAAGAATTTTTTGATTATTCATTCCTTACAATGAATAAAATCAAGACTACATGATGCATTTATCTAGAGTATACAATTTTTCAAAAAGATATGTGAAGCTAGTTTTCCAAATATTGTTTAGACAGTGATATATGGATTTTAATACATAGAAGTACCAAGAATTCAGCAACCTCTTGCAAGAATTTATAGGAACTGTTAAATACTCAGTATTTTGGAAAATCTGGCTTACAAATTCCATGTCTAAATTTAATTCTGGAGCTTGTTTTAAGTCAGTGATTAAGAAAAAGGTGACGACTGATATGTTGCATTCCATAAATATGTAATTCATCCCTAATTTCCCCAAACTAATATTTTTTAGGTTTTGATTCCCTTTCCTGATGCTGTTATGAAAAGAAGTTTTACTGCTACCCTTACAGCTTGAAATATTTGAAAGAAAAGCAAAAAATAAGCTGAGCTTCCAAACTCATTGTCCATGAGAATGTCCATTTATTTATAAAGGAATTTCAGATGCCAGATTTGCAGTCATATTCCATTTTACCATCATACTGTATATTGCTGGCTTAATCTTGAAAGAACTAACAACTTCCGGAAGGTGTTAAGTACTTCTTGTCCTTGTGATAGCAATAGAAGTTGGCATAAGTAAGACAGTTTTTCAAATATATCTTAAATATGAAAGCTGTACCTAGTTATTTCAACAGAAATCTGGTTCTTTACTTCAAATTTTAACATTTTGACTGGATCGCTTTCCTGAAAAATCAAAAGTGTGCTAAATCATATGCATAATTCGTGCTGGAGTGCCTCCTGGTATATGGTAGGGCACTGGACCACTGCCTATGATGGTTTATTAATTGTTATTCAATTTGATTTTGTGAAAACAAACTAACACTAGAGTGCCATGTTCTAAAGAAAATATTGAGGGGAAAATGGCAGGAAATTACACTGGGAAGTGCTCTGGGAAATGAGGATAAGGCAAGGAAAGAGCTTCATACACTGATCTTTGAGATGCAGAAGCCAGTAATACAAATTTCAAAGCTGCTAAACCTAGACTGGATGGAAAGAAGTTTCATTCTTAGCAAGACATTGCCATCTACCTGTAGGATTGATAGCACCAGTACCTTAGTACTGCAATTAGTTTAAGAGTTAGCTTACAATTGACTGGCAGCATGAAAACAGTTCTAGATAGATTTAGGTAACACGACTGACTCTGTTAGGGCTGACTCAGTGAGGACTGGTTGCACCTTTCTCCTTCAAACATCTTCAAATCCAAGCCTTTTAACACAATTGCATTAGTCTTGTGTAAGGGGAAAACCTTAAGGAGTATCGGAGAGGAAGGAATATGTCTTAAATAGAGTGGAAATTCTTTTTGCACCTATCACAGGTTGAGACCTTTCTCATTGCTAGACCATCTTCATATCCATGAAGGTGGAGAAGAAATTTTTCATATCTGAATCTTAATCTTCTTTATGTCTCCGTGTATTCAGTTGAAAATCATAACTTTATGATTGGTAGTTCTTGTTAAATATGAAAATGAGTTTAAAAGAGACCTCTCTGCCAAGGCTGTTGTACATTACTGTCAGCTGTGCTACATCTGCACAAGGATTTCTCCAATGTATGGGAGGGCTCCGGTTCAAAGTTTCAGCATTGTTTCAAAGCAAATCTCCTGAACATCTCCATTTACTGTGCTTTGGTTTACACTTATGTGTTAATTGGTTCTCCTTCCGAGGCGAATGAGAACATGTGGTCCATAAAACACACTTGGCAATGTGGACAGGCCATCCATAGGAATCAACCAGAGACAGCTTTTTGATGCTTTTTGTTTTTAAAAAACTAAAAAGCCCTGACCACTCTCTGTTTCCCTGTGTAGTAATGCTACAATTGGCCTGGGGTAATCGCTGTTTGTCCATCTAAAAGTAACAGGGTGGGTAAGCCCTTCTGAGACCACTCTTGCTGCACCTTAATTTAACACTGATTGAGACTCTTCTCATTTCCTTCACTTCTCTTTCCATTAGCTCTCTGAGTCTGTATGAGTGTGCTTTGTTGTTTTCAATTATAAATTCAGAAAGACTGCTACCTCCATTATAATAATGTATTGGATTTAAAGTTAATGGAAAAAATAAGCAACTCAAAGAAAAACAATTCATCTATGAGAAATGTGAACAATTTCAGTAGTGCTCTAACCTTCTCTGGACAGTTATAAGTGTCTATTTTTATCACTCATACCTTCTCCATTGCCATAATACAATGAGATACACTAAAAAGGAGAAACGTTAGAGTTCAAAATGGTCAAAGCCATAAATATGAAATAAATTGTGTATGTCTGTGTTTTTGTGCTTACATATCTGGGTGGCTTATCTAGAATAATAAAATCCCTGCTGTGAAAAATTGATCCCACTTAAGAATTGTAGGTTGTTGGAAATCACGTCATTTAAGAAAATAATAAAGGTTGTAATTCATGCTTTCAATATCCATTATTTAAATATTCATACTAAACCCACTTCAGTACAAAGTAGACATTTTCTGATTTTAAATAGGGGGTATAGCATCCTCAGAAAAATAGATAATAAATACAAAATGAAGAAAAAAAAATCCTCATTATTTGTCTCAGTGCCTGTATTCATAAAGACTGTTAATTATTTTAGACAAAATCCTTGACATTTTTCTATATTATACAGCTCTCAACATGCTGTCAGCAAAAATCCCCACATATAACAAAGCAAAAAATCTACATGAGAAAATAAAATATTTATAGATAACCAATCTGAAGAAAATTTCATAAACTTAAACTGTCCTGTCAAAATACTCTCTGAGAAAAATATAGCAAACATAGGTTTGTGAGGAGGCACAGTGCAGTACCTCTCAATGGGGAGACATTAAATTCTGTAAGTATACTGGAAAACAGAAGATTTGGATCCTAAGGAAATTAGTTGGACAGTTTCCAAATGCTTTTTTATGTATTTAAAACTAGTAGCAATGGGCTGCTGTTTTGGCACACTGTCATAGATTGTGAACTCATTGATTCAGATCAGATGATACTGTTGATTTTGCTCCCTTCAGAGCAAAATCTGTTTTGTAAATATTTTAATGAGGTACAAGAGATATTTACTGGCAATTGCATTAATAGTGCATGTTAAAGGAGGGTGCCTGTGACATAGCTACACTGTAAAGTTGGAAACATTAAATGTAGGATAATGTAACGTTCCCATACATTGGAGAAATCCTTTTTTGAAAAAAAATTTCCATCAGTGTAGCAGGGAGCATTTTGATTCTTAACAGTTTATATTACAAGTTGAATCAATGGAAGTAATGATTTGCTAGCTCTTCTTACAAGAATGGAAGTTATTACCTTGAATATATTATCTTTTTAACCAAAAAGGGAATTGTTTATATTTCAATGTACAGAATTTTTCCAGTGTAATATACCCTGTGCAAATGGATTGAGAGAAATTTTCTCATAAAACGAGATTCTTAACATGTATGTTTAAGTGTCTGCATTATATTGGTCTGCTATCCATTTGAAGTATTTTCATTGCATTTATTTAATATTTTCATAATATAAATTTCCATATGTTTCTAACTTGGATTCTTCCCTTGAAAAATTTGTAATTTTACCCTTTGGTCCTTTTTCCCATCAAATTTTCTGAAAAATATGGAAGTTCTTAAATTAATCTTTTCATTCTTAATAGAAGATCTCCCATCCTTGGAAGTTCCCAAGGTCAAACTGGATGTAGGGATCAACCTGAGAGTGAAAGACATTCCTGCTGACAGCAGAAGTGTTAGAGTAGGTGATCTTTAGAGGTCCTTTGCAACCCAAGCCGTTCTCTGGGGCTGTGATAAGGGCTGTAATTTTTCCCCTAATAGGCTTAGTACACATCACATATATCTCACATATTGCACCCACAGACTGTTGAATACCAGCAGTCCTGGCTTGTAGGTCAAGCTGCACTCCTCTGCTGCTCACACTGTGCAGACTCTCAGCTGTATGGCATGGCCTATTTCACAGCTGGTAAAAGTCAGCAGAATTAGTGCACATTGGATCACAGACTGGGTGGAAAGGTCCCTTACCTTTCATCTGACACTGGCTGCCTCTCTGAATTTCAGCAATCTTCATTCCATTTTGTGTCTTAAAGAGGAGAATACAGCAAAACTGCAACAAGGAGCAGATGAGGGAATGCAATTTAACAGACAGCTATAATGTTGCTGCTTCATGGGTAACTCTGAAATTGCAAAATAGAGCCTGGACCACAGCTGCTTTATTAAGTAATTTCTGATTGCAACCACAGGAAGCCAAACAGCAAGCAATCTCTCTGCCAGTCTTCAGTTTCAAATTTTCTTTATTACTGTACTTAGAAATTTACATTAGCAGCCAAAATTTGCCAAAACCTCTGTAAACACTCTCATTCAAGCTGCTTCCATGGGAAAGAAATTTCAGGCTTCAGACTAAACATCAGGATGTGATTTTCTTTTTGCATCATTTGTCATTTTGCCAGAAATGTATAGTAGAAAGGTATCCATGGTAATACTTAACTGAATGCTGTGTGTAAATCGAAAAGCAGGAAAACAGAGTTTATTTATTGTACCCTAGTTTTACACAATGCAAAGTCCTATAAACCCTATTGCACATCTTGTTGTGGGCAGCCTTCCAAAAAAAGTGAATGTCAACTATGGTTGCTAGAGGGAGTTTTGTAAAACAAAAGTGCAGTGGAGTGTCAGAATGCTCTTTATTTAGCCTTTGTACAAGGCTGATGTTGTCTGTTCCTATGAGCACAGGAATCTTGGTGCTTGCTGGCTCCTGGAAACAAATTAGCTGAAAAGAAGCACGCAGAATCAAGAGCAATTCCATCTACTACCACCACACCTTTATTAAATGTATGCTGCATAGTTTTGGATAAGTCTGATTTCCTTGGACTTAAGAAAAATGTCAGACTACTGCTCCACATTCCTAACTGCTTGGGGCAAAATTGCAGCTCCAGTGCAACATGCTTGCATGTGCAACTGCATCCTACAAGAAGGAACATGTTTATTCAATCATTTTAAATCTCAGAAAAAAATTTAGAATAATGAAGTACGAGAATATTGCTGTTGAGTAATAGAACCTCTTTTTTTTTTAAATTTCTATTTTATACTTGATGAGATGACAGATTTATAGTACCTCATCTGATGTCTAATTCTTTCTTTTAAGACCTTTGAACATCACAGGATGCTGCTGCTTTTCTTGCAAACTCTCATATTATGTATGAATTTCATTGTATAGACAACATGCAAAGAATAATTTGTCTGTACATGAGTAAAAATGAAAAAAAAATCACCTTAAATAATTATTATTTTTCTTGTCTATTTCTGAAGCATGACATTCATATTTTGTGCCAGAATATGATCTTGGATACTACATTAGATTTGCATTAATTGGATTTTTGATTTCATAGAACATCTTTACAGCTTTAGGATAAAGCTCCTAAATACCATGAGATTATCTGAAATATCAGAATTCTTCTCCGGGGGGCTTCTTTATAAATATTTTCTGTGTTTTGGCTTAATTTTTATTTTTGTTTTACATGACAGTTCTCCACAGGTTTGACTTTTGATTGGGTTTTTTTTTGTTGTTGTTGCTGTCATTGTTTTAGTTGGTTGTTTTAGTTGTTTTGGGGAGGTTTTTGGGGTTTTTTAATGAAAGATAGGTTTCTCTTGTGGTCAATATCTCTTTTGATCTTGATCTCAGGTCTTTGCTAGCCTATAAAAATTGCTAAGATTTGTGATCTTACCAAGAACAAGAATTAGTAGCTCTGGAGATCATCTAGTACAACATTCTATTTGAAGTGGGACTGTTGCCAATATCAGGCCAGATCAGCAATGATTGTGTGCAGCAGAGCATTGAAAATCTCCAAGGACACAAGTCCCTTGACCTTCCTAGGCAACAAATTCCAATGCTGTATTGTGCTGGCAATTTTGCTGCCCTATTAATAATTTTTTTTCCAGCCTAAAATATCAAAGACATAATTTATGGCAATTTTTTTTTTGTTATGTTGTTTGGTGCTACTCTGAAAGACATAGTTCTATTTTCTTTGCAGCTGCCCTTCAAATGGCCATAGACATTTACTAGATTTCCCCTTTCTTTTTTCTGTATTGAACAACAGTTCCCTCATCCTCTCTTCACAGTACATGTGCTCTGGGTTCCTGCTCATCACAGAAGCCCTTTGCTAAATATCTCTAATTTCTCCATATTCTTCTTGAACTGGATGGAAGGCAAAACTGTATGCCATACTCTGGGTATAGCCTCATCAATGCCAGATAGAGAGGGACAGTAGTTTTCCTTGATCTTTCAGCCATATTTCTCTAACACAGACCAATACACCATTTGTCTCACATGCAATGACACTGCACTGTTCCCTCTGGGGCTCACTATAATCTTTAAGCTCTATGGTGGGTTGACCCCGCCTGGTTGTCAGGAACCCAGCAAAACCACTCTCTCACCTCATTTCACAACTGGTCAAGGGACAAGAAAATATAACAAAAGTTTTATGAACTAAGGACTAGGAGAGCTCAGTCAACAAATATCATCTTGGGAAAAACAGACTGAATTTGGGTATATTAACTGAATTTATTACCAGCAAAATCAGAGCAGGACAATGAGAAGTAAAATAAATCTTAAAAACACTTTCCTCCCTTGTGAGAGACTGAATGAGATTGCTGGCTTAAAACATTTTAGGTGCATGTGTGAGCACAGGGGCAAGTCAAGTCTGGTCCAATTGAGGTGATACATTGCTCTATACATCCCACTCGTATGTACCCTGCATCCCAGGCCAGCAGTGGCCACCAGTCCCTGGCCCACTGGACACAATACTTCACATCCCAACCCTGGACCCCCTAACTTGGCTCCTGAGTGGCCAAATGACTGGAATTCCCACCCAGGGGAAAGGCCCAGGAAGCTAAATTTTACTTAACCCGAAGCATGAGGTGAGCACATCTTGACCTTAGCTTCCCTTGGATTTTATATCAGCTGGAATACTGCTGGTCCCTGCCAGGATCCTACTTCAGCATAGGCTTCTCATGGGACCACAGCCTCCTTCCAAGCATCCCCCACTGTGACATAGATCTCCTCCTTGAGATGAAGAGGGATTTCTGCTCTCCTATTGACTTTTGTGGGCTGCAGGGGCGCAGTTCTTTCTCCATGGTCTTCACCATGGGCTGCAGGGGCATCTCAGCTCCAGTGGCTGGAGCACCTCCTCTGCCTCTTCCTTCACTGACCTAGGTGTCTGCAGAGTTGCTCCTTTCACATATTCTCTGTCCAAAATTACATCTGCATGTCTTTTCCCTTCTTACATATGTTATCACAGAGGTGTTACCATCATTCCTGATTGGTTTGGCCTTGGCCAGCAGTACATCATTCTAGAGCCGGATGACATTGGTTCTGCCAGATATAGGAGAAGCTTCTGGCAGCTTATCACAGAACTCACTCCTACATGCCCCTGTTACCAAGATCTGTTCATGGGGACACAATAAAAGATCTTTCCAGAAGTGAAATTATTTGGTTGTGAGATCCTAGTCTGTAAAAATGTGGAGGATTTTCCGTTTTAGTTTCTGACTTTGAACTTTGTTTTAACACAAATCAGGGAGGGCTTGTTGACGCCACTCAAATTTTCATAATTCCCTCTGGTCTGAAATTCTGTGCCAACAACTCTCCTCAGTTTATAGTCATCTACAAATTTGCATGTGGGTACACTCTATGCCATTACCCAAGTGTCTGATGAAGATGATGAATGTAAAGGGGGCAAAAAATTTACCTCTGGAAACCTCTGATGACTGCAGGCTGTCAGCCAAAATTAAGCCAATAATCACTGCTGTTTGTGCCTGGTGGAGCAGTCAATTTTAAATTAATCTAGTAGTTCATTTTTCCAAAGCCAATTGTTTTCTCAATTTTCAAACAGGAATGCTGTTAAAGCTTTACTAATAACAAGGTATAACATGTCCACCAATGTCTTTTTATCAACATAATAATTTATCTCACAGCAGAAAGATTTTGTTTGTCAAGCTCTTTGTAAATCTGTACCAACTGCTCCAGAAACACTTATTCTTCACATGCTTGAAATAGAATCTAAGATTAAATGTTTAGTGACCTTTTTAGGGCCTGACATGGTGCTGATTTCTTGTATCCATTATGGGCTACTTTGCCTTTTCTAAAGGCAAAATTGTCATAACATTAGACGTTTTTTTCCTCATTTTTACTAGTCAGGCACTTCCTCATCAGCATCACAGTTCTTTGCAGATTGCAGACAGTTGAATTCAAAAATCACAGTAGCCCTTTCAGCCCTTTTGTATGAAACTCATTTTGTTCCAGGGATTTGAGTGGATTCAGTGGGCCTGAGTCTGTTGTGTCCTTGCTGTTTATTATCCCAAGCCTTCCCATCTTTTCCCAGCTCACTGCTCTGTAAAAATGATTGCTAATAACCTCAGAATCTTGAATAGCTACTATTTCATTACTCCTTTCTGTGAACCTCTCATAGCTTTTGAGACTCTTTAATCAGAAAATGCCAGGTAAATTTCTCTAAAGAGAGTACTTAACTGGAAGCAAGTATATCAGCCTGCTACTACCTGCTACAGTCACATTTTCTGCTGGTGTCACTCAAAAAGGGAAACAATATATCTCCAATGAGGTATAGAAAAGAGATGAAAGAACAGGAAGGTGCCAAAATCCATTTTCTTAGACCAACAGCTGGTTTTCATCGAAGGAATTTTTTAGTGGTGCACAGGGGAAGAGTATGTCTGAATACACAAGAAAATTCTGTAGCTGTTTTGATATGAGAAGAATTCTTCCTATTTTCAGAAAGTGTTTATGTTTGGATTAATTTTGGTTTAAAATTTTTGTATATATTTCAAGCTTGGTATCAACAAAATTTAATACTGGAAAAAAAACAGAAAATACCTTTGCAGCCTTGAATCTGTATCATTGATTAGAAAGACATGGGTAATAAAGAGAATTATGAATGGTTTTTTTCAAACATGGAACTATTGTCTTTAGTGAAACTTCTAACACCAGATAATACTGTAAGCATATGGTAAATGACAGTTCTGGTTTTCTACTACAGATATGTACATTTACACGTGGAAGACACTTCAAGATGGATACATATTTGATGATTCAATGCACTGAACTATTTGGAATGTCATATAATATATAGTCATTAGTAATTACTTTGTATAAATACTGAAAATCAGAAAATTATATTTCCATTTCTTGTCATACTTAAAATTGCCATTAGAGCTGTTAATTTTAATTCAGAAAATACATTACATACAGTTTGCAAGAAATAAAATGCTCATTCCTAAGTTTTCTTTATTGTTGTGTCAAATATCTTTCTGTCTTTGGTAACCCAACCTCATTGAATCATATGACAAAGAAGAAAACAATTGTAAAATATGATTTCAGAATGTAGGAAATACTGTGAGTGGAAATAGCAGTACAATAACATTGTGACAAACTAGAGGTTATTTTAGTGGCTCTTCTCTGATACTCCTATTAAAATTTGTAGAGTTTACTAACAAATTGGTTTACTTGCTACGCAAATCTCCTCCCTCTCCTTCCTATTCAGTCCATGTGCAGGAAACAGAATTTGATTTATTGTTGTTGTTAAGAGGTGAAAATATTTTATAAATTAAACTTAGTGGTAATTCGACTTCAGCCTAGAAAATATGCATCAGAAAATTAAATATGCTGGATTTTGTTTTCTGTGACTGATCATAAATACTGGGTGTTCATTTCAAACCCTGAAAATTGTCTAGAAATAAGTTGAAAGGCATCTTAGAAGTTATAAATGAATAAAGGTAGCTGAGTAACTTACAAAATAATTGCATCTACTTCTGAAAGAACCTTATTTTCTCTCACTTATTGGAAGTTGATTATAAAAGAAATTTTTATTGTATTTATTATTTAATCGTTAATTTTGAACACAATATTTAAAATACTTTAATTCAGTTTCAGATCACTGCTAAAATGATTGTTAAGGTCATAAAAGACATTAAACTGTTCAAGTTTTGTGAAGAACAAGATTACCAAATGTGGCAAAATTTCCTCTGTCTTCAATAGGGCCATGGCTTTGTAATACATAGTATAGTATGTACAATAATGTGAAATAGAGACAGTTACACAGTTTGCATTGTCATGCCACTTGATACTATTGCTAAAGAGAGACCTTACTGTCGTCATTTTAGCACTGAATCTTTTACAGAGTGAAGAAAATTGATGAGAGGTATCAGAAAAGAGCACTGGAAAATTTTATAAACTGTTAAAGGTTTACCTTTCCAAGTGACAGGGGCCTTTCCAAAGGTCATATTGATGGAAAAAACAGGTTTCTACAGGATTTTTTGCTTAGTGCAGAGTTCAAATGCAATATGTCAAGGTGCTGTGAAGTAATTGTGTGTGTGTACCTGGTTGTAGTTATGAAGGGTGCAGAGTCTTGCCTAGCCTGCTTAATTGCCTCTGTGTCAAAAATTTGGGAGATTTGGGATTCTTACTATTCCATATATTATGGCATTTCACATAAATTCTCTGGTGTGAGCCTTCAAGTGTGCAAAATTAAAATTCAGTTTCTAGGAGTGTCAGTGCAACTGTTCATCCAGCCTAGAAATTGCTCAACTCACTTTATAATGGCAGGAATTTGCAGTAGACATAAAACACTTCTTGCTTTCTTGGTAAACAAATCTATTTCAGTACAAGGATGAATGTTAATACAGTAATCGCAATACTGTGCTTCCTAGCTGAAATACTAATTTGTTAGTGGATTAAAAAATATTTAGCATATTACATATATAAATGGAACACCAGGAACTGAACAATCATAGGATTGTGCGATGTAAACTTTGTGTGTTAGCAATGAAGTGAGATTAGTTTAAATATAATTATTCAAACTGAAGACAGAGCTATGTTAAGTAACATTCATGTGCATTGTAAGCAGTGGTTCAGAGGCATATTTGTCAAAAAAGTTTTTGGTTATTAGTCACCTAATATGAGGTATAAATGAAAACAGGCTTGGTTTAGTTCAAATCAGTAGTTTCAAAAGTGGTTTTAAAATGTCCCAGTCAGAGGTCCTTTCTGGATTAGAGAAGTTATGCACTTCAGTTTGGAGTAAAGAAATGTTAAAATCCAATACAACTTTTCAGTCTATATCGACCAAGGATAGTTTGTGTTAACACAAAACTTATAAGAACATGTCCACATTAGAACATGTCAAAAATTTATCTAGTCCAGTATTCAATGTTAGGAAAAAAATGATGGCGGGTACATTCAGTATAAACCCCTAGTGACATTTCCCCAAATAAACCCTTTCACAAATCAGCAGTTAATCTGCAGTTTTACTATTTTCTGAGCTGAAGACTGTATCTTTGTATTTAACTGTATTTGACAGAATTTTCCTCTATGAATATTCCTAATTCTTCCTAAGTCTGTGTTTTGGCATTTATAATATTCTATGAAAGAGGTGGTTTCCATAGTTTTATCATATCTTGCTCTTCCTTTTGTTTATTTTAAAACTGCTATTTAATAATGCTCAGCCTAATTTATATTTTTAGAAGGTTATGATGAGAATCAGGTCATCCAATCCAAATTGCGTCATAGAGAAGAAAAGAAATAGATCTTGCAATAATTTCGTGTAACAGATCTTTTACAGTAAGTGTCAATTTTTGACAAGATAATATGATGCTCTTTGTTGCTAAAAAATGTTGTTCATATAGCTGCCATTTTAAAACATTTCATAGAAACTGCTGGAGAAGGGGTAGGGGAACATCTGTCCTCTAAAATCTCAAAACTGGCTAGAACATGTTAAATAAATGGGAATGCATTTTGTAGTCAAGAAGATTTCTTACGAAACAAATTCTAATATTTCACATTTGATGATCTTTCTATTTATATATATTATCCCAAGTGTCTTAAAAGAAAAATAATAAAAAAGCAAACCCGAACAATTCTTTGAGATGGGTGCAAAAATTTTCCTTTAACACTGAAGGATCATTTGTCACTGGGAGGTCCATTCTTGCCATTTCTAAGTTGCAAAACAGAGGATTTGTATTTGTAAAAATTATACAGCTTAAGTTAATTACCAAAAATAATCTAAACCAGGTTTCACAGTCACAGAATGGGAAAAGTTGGAAGGGACCACAATGGGTCACGTGGTCTGACCTCCGTGCTTGAGCAGGGTCACCCTGGAGCACATAGCCCAGGATTGCTTCCAGATGCTTCTTGAATCCTTTGAGGGAGACTCCACAACCTCCCTGGGCAGTCTGTGCCAGTACTCACTCACCCATGCAATAAAGAAATTCTTCCTCATTTCCAGATGGAACTTCCTGTACATCAGTTTCTACCCGTTGCCTCTTGTCCTACTGCTTGGGAACACCAGGTAAAGCCTGACTCCATTCCAAGGACAGTCTGCGTCCAATAATTTGTAGAACAGGAGCATATCAAGAAAAGATATTAATCAGCTCCAGCAGCTGGTGCTGAGAGAGTAGTACATGGAGGATACCCAGGGGTGTGTGAAAGTGTCCACAAGGGTCTAGTAGAGCTGGTCCTACAGTGGCAAAGGTATATCAGAGAGTGTAGTTTCCAACAGAGCATGCATTGACACCCCTTCCCCACCCCAGGATGACCTGGCTTTGACAGACAAGACGCAGCTCCTGAGGAAGGACAAGGTTAACCAAGTACCAGAATGACAGAGGTGTCTGAGTTTCTTCTGCCTCAGGGCTGAAAGCTGTGGGTTTTACACCCTGAGTCAGAGGGCTGTCAGGTTAAAGGCCTGTGGGAGAAACTGAGTACATGGTGTAACAAGAGAAATTGAGTACGTGGTGTAACATCAAGCAAGAGAAGAAGGATACCGAAAGGATCTTTGTAGAAACTTTGCAGGTGCAAAAAAAGAAATCCCAAATCCATGGAAAGACAGATTGCTTGAGGTTATATTTAAACAACGAGATACAGATTCACCAGATGCTGGAGGCTCTAAATGGAGATTCAGAATAGTAGGGTACATAAAGTACATGGAAATGTGAAAGAAAGAATGGCATGGAACCCGGACGCTCTCAGGGAAAGCTTGATATGGGAAGCTATCACACTTTCCCAAACAAAGCCATGCATCTGTGTGCTTGTCCTAAGCACCTGTTCATGAATATGTGCAACACTGAAAACAAAGAAGTAAAATTGGAAGTTCTTGTGAACTGAGAAATATATAATCTTCACAGAGAGATCACAGAGACATAGGAGTACATTGGTAGATATGGGCTTTTTGGTAAAAGCAGGCCAGGAAGACAGGATGGAGATTTAGGAGAAGCACTGTGTAGAGTTTTACTCTGGGAGGAGTAACAAAATATCTGGAATCAGACAGGTTAAAAAATGGAAACCAGCAAGAGAGAAACACTTCCCAAGAACACTTTCCTAGAACATTCCTTACAGAGGACCTGAACAAGTGGAGGAAACAGATGAAGACTTCTTTATATATCATAGAAGAAGAAGCCTCATGATTAAAGGCTGTGGTACTCATGAGAAACTTTATTTTGGTATCTGCTTGATATGCATGGCACAAGCAAGAACGCAGGAATTTGGCAAGCCAGCTAGAGTACATGCTCTGCAGGACCTGCTGTTTATAAAACAGGGAAAATAGTCAGGGTTTTGGAGACTAATGGAAGCCACCATTGTGTTTATGGTGTTAAAGTTTAAAATCTTGAGAGACAGAGACAAGGGCTCGACAGAGTCCTAGGCAACCTGCCCTAGTTGATTGTACTTCAGCAGGAGAGGTTAGACTTCACAATGTAAAGATGTCACAACAAACTTCAAACAGTCTGTGATTCTGTGAAAATTAATAGCAGCCTTTGTCCCCTGCAGAGCTGACCTATGCTTTTTTGTGGAAATACTTGGAGACTCCTAGGAGGTGGCTCTGAGGAGCAAAAGGGCCCAGCAGAGTTGGATGGTCCTCAAGAGTTATCTCTTCAGAACACAAGAATTCTCCACCCTTTTATACAGGAAGGAAAACAAGTGTGGTAGAGGAGCAGCATGGATGAAGAGAGAATTCTGAACTGAAGCAATGTAAAACTATTTTTGAATACACAGTTAGTGAGACAGCTATAGGACAATAGGACCCTAATGGGACAATACAGCAAGCCAAGACTTCTGAAGAGGCTACCTTATATTACTAGAGGTGTTTTAAATGGGAAAATAGGTGGTGTTATTTAATGCCATTCACTAAAAGGTACCTAGACTAGAAGAAAAGTACCTTCAGTATGTTTATGGATAACACTAAATGAGGAACAGTACTTGGTGTGCTGGAGGAAAAAGTGACCATCCAAAGGGATATCAATGTGCTGGGGAAAATGGACTAACAGAGACCTCATGAAATTTAACAATCGTTGGAGTGGAACAAGCTCTTGCAAGAGAAAGGTCCTAACTGACTTGAAAGCAGATTTGAGGGAAAGGCTCTGGAAGTCCTGGTGATCATGAGTTGATCCTGAGTCAGCAGTGCACCCTCGCAGCTGTGAGGGGGTAGCTGCTCACTGAATAGCTTCAGTGAGAGCACAAAGAGCAAGGTGACAGAAAGGATTAGCCTAGGACGAATGATCCCTAACAGATCCAAAATAATCTGTTTGGCATCTAAAACCAGATTTTGAGTGCTGCGTTGAAATTTAGCCTCCGTACTACAAGAAAGGTATTCACAAACTGGAGAACTACTGGTAGAGCTACAAAGATGGCTGGGGAATGGAATCACAGAATCGTTTAGATTGGAAAAGACCTTTAAGTTCATCAAGTTCAACCATTTACCCAGCACTAAATCCACCACTAAACCATGCCCCTCAGTGCTACATACGACATTAACTTCTGTTAAATGCCTCCAGGCAAGATGACCCATCCCTTTCCCTCGACAGCCAGATCTAGTACCTGATAACCCTTCTGAAAAGAGTTGAGAAAATGAATTTTTCTTTCTTCTTTTCAATCTGAAGAAGTAAGGTCAGTGCAGTCTTGATTGAACTACGTAATAGATTGTTATAAAGAAGATGAAGATATGTCCCTCTCAGAAATACACTGAGAAAATACAATGTTGGGCAAGACCTAGAGCAATCTGGTGAAACATTAAACTTAGTCCTCATGTCAGCTGGGCCTTGGATCAGGTGGGCTCTGATCTTATTTATTGAGTGATTTTAAATTATAGAACACAATATCTATTGAGCAGATCTTAAGTTTCGATGATTCCTTTTACAGCGATAAGGGCAGAAAGAACACAAAGAATGTTAAAAATTTTTTTCTTTCTTTATTCATGTTTTTGCTTCTAGACTTTTCCAGCTATGATTTCATGTGCTTATCTAAAGGTTTCAGTTCTCTTAAACCAAACTATGCATAAAATTCCAAGAGTGAAATTTCTCTTTCATAAAGGAAATTGTGTTCCTTGGAGGGTCAGTTCTACTGAATATCTCTAAACTCACATAAAAAACAAGATGGAGCTTTTTAAAGCTTTAGATCTGTATACATTGTCTGGCTGAACTTGGCATAACTTACACCTCATAAAACCATAACAATGTTATTTCATTTTTTCCTATGCAGTATGTGTGAATGTGTTCTATTTCTTCGTAAAATTCTGTTTTTCCACTCTGCTTTGTGGGACATGACTGTGGAAAAAATATTAGTTTCAATCTACAATGTAAAGGAGAAAATTATAAAAAACAGACCAGCAATAAGCTATAATAATCACTGTAATGTGTTTTATGCTTTCAAATTACTCCTGGTTTATCAGCCAGAGAAGTTATGGATAGAATAATATCTGCTGTTTTCAGTGTTGTACTCTATCTGCAGGTACTGCTCAGATGAAGAACATACACTGAAGAACAGACAGTTAATAAGGTGAAAAGCAGCACATGAATGTCAGAATGCCTCTTGCCGTTTAACCAAACAACTGTTAACAATTAATCAATATTCAGAGTATTGGTTAAAATCAAGGCTAACCTGGACGTTTTCATTTTTCCAGTGAACATTATAAGAGCATTGGCAATCTAGAACTAAGAGAATGCATTAGATATTTTGTGATGACAACATAGACAATTATGTCAAATTATGCCAATTCTCAGGCATGTAATTGCCTAAACCCTACTTTTGTGCTATCTAAGCATGAGAAATACAGTTATGGTGAGAAAAATCTTCATGTCTTCCAGGTTTTACAACTGTTCTGAGTCCTGCTTCAACACACAGCCCTCTCAGATAATGATTATTTTTCACATTTGTCATGGAAGAAAACACATTTGTTTTCTTCTTTTGCATTTATTTTTCCTTTTCTTTACTTTCTCCTTCTACCCTTTATGTTCACTTCTCTCCCCACTTTTTTTCCTGGTATCATATTATCTAGTTCACTTGGTTTGGTTTTGTTTCCAAGAGGAAAACATATAATTAAACATTAATTCCTTTAATCTTTATTGGACTGAAAGGGAGGAGAAGGGGAAGTGGTTACTGTGTTAACATTCACTTTAGTATCCAGGTCATGACTACTAAAGGAGTTTTAAAAAGACAAACCCCAAGGCCTTAAGAACTTATGAAATAAAATGGAGAAAATAGCATAATAATATATAGCACTGCCAGCTTATAAAAGAAAATAAAAAGGTTTCTATATTGTTATCAAAAAATGGAACCAAAATTTTACTCTATGCTTTTGCAAGACTAATATATGCAAATGTTATTTTATTTTGATCTTGCAAAAAGATAATAGTTGTGATTGCATAGCATAAATATCACCTTTATTCAGACAACACTGTAATAAGATACATTTCACATGACACACAATGACCATATTCTAAAATCTAACCAGCACCAGCGGATATTGAAAATTTATTTGGTACTTAGTAGACGGGAACAAACTACTCATTAGGGATTCTGCCAGAAATATCTATGATCACTTCATTGTGCATTGTTTGGAAAAGAAATCTCATAATTTATGAATTTATTGAACCGGAAAATTTTGGTTTAGGGCTATTGTCATGGCTGTTTTAATAATTGGAATTAATTCCATGTTGATATTTTTACAGCTTGGATGTGATTTCATTTCCATTATACTAAATTTTATAAGATTGCATTGACCAAACAGGAATTTTTTATCCATACCTCCAAAATTAGTGAAAGGGCAGCCCTAGAGTCAGCCAGTTTCCATAGAAAACTGCTTTCCATAAAAAAATAAAGCTAAGATGGGAAAATATGTGAGGAATAAGAAAAATTAAGTGAGAGTGGTGTGGTAGAGTATGAAACGGTGAAAGGGAGGAAAGGTTGTGGGGTGGGGGAAAGCAGCATTCAGCTGAACAGAAAAGGGATATAATTCATAATATATAATTAATCTCTGTAATTCCTTCCTTCAGGAGGAATGGCACAGCCTATTAGAGAGGTTGAGACTGTAACAGACTCTAAATGAATCAGACATTTACATGAGCCATGGGACTGTCTACAAAATTAACCATAGGCTATTCTATTCTTTTTATTATTATTCTGACAGAGTTTCAGTGATTCTGAGCATAAGCAGTCATCCAAGAGTGAGAGTTAAAAAATGCATTTCTTCTGAGGAAAGGTTGTTCTTTTCCTTCAATTTTTCTTGGAGTTTCCCTTAAAGCATACAATAGTGTCCACTTGGAGAGAGAGGATATTGGAATTTTCAGATTCACTGAATGTCTCAGGTTTGATAGTTTTTCTTGTTATATGACATATTTTCCACAAACCACCCAAGAATGATTGATATTTACGTGGAGCAAACACCATGCAAACCTCTTCCACCTCAGTCACTGCATTTGTAAAAACAGTCTGCATATCTAATATCTGAAAAGACTCTGCAGAGCTAATAGTTCACATACTGATATTCTGGGGATGTGCTTTGCTGTGACTAGTTCCTCTAGGTGAGAAGTCACATTGTGCAGGGTGAAAGGGTCAGCTGGGTCTGGAAATAGTTGTGTGAATTACTTCATGGATAGTCCCCTGGCATGAGAAAATTAAAGACTACAGGAGCTCCCTGTAACAGATAGGAAACCAATTTGAGTAAAAGCTGCAAGTGGAACTGAAATCTGACAGGTCCATATTTTGTTACAGACTGCCTTCTGTAGTTGTTTTTGTACAGCATAGTAGCAGTAGGAGAAGGAAAGGACAAAAAAAAGACTTAAGATGTGGAGCATACAGGCTTTAAGTAATTCCATTGGAATTTTTTTTAATTATTGGCCTGGAAGTCAGTGAAGATAGACAGATGTGGAGTAAGAATTTGAAGTCTAAAAAGTGTGCTAGAACCTCATTGTTATGTCAAATCACATTTAGCAAGCATTAATATGATTTGGCCAACTCCTGATCCATCCTCCTTGAGTGGCCAGAGGCATTCTTAGAGCCCTTGCTGCAGTGTTTAGTGCCTCTCCAACCCACTGAGCCACTGCAAGCAAAAAGGAAAGCAAAAAGACTGGTGTGGGAAAGAGGTGCTGGTGTCAGTGTGTGTGTCAGTGTGTCAGGGTACAAGCTCAAATAAGATTCGAGACTGCACTCCACAGCTCTTCCCTCTGTTTGACATTGTGAGATGGTCCTTTCCCTTGTGCCCAGTCCTTCCTCTGCTCACTCCAACACCCAATTTGCTGAGGATGAGCAAACATGAGATATACATATCTGCATAACTAGGTGCATTGTGTGACAATTTTTAAATTGACGTCACTGTGCTGTAGAGCTGACCTTAGCTCAGCTGGCACTTTAACAGTGTAGGAACTTTAGTTTTATTTCAGCACGTAAGTCATTTACTGACCACTTGCTCTGCCTCAGCAAATTATTCTTGACAGAGCTTTCGGATAGCAATATATAAAATTTCACCCACCTATATCACACATTTTTGTCTGAGTAAGCCATTTGACATCTGTTATTATCGGTGGAAGGAAAGTAACTGTTATAATGATATCTATTTCTGTTAAAAACCCTAAATCTAAAGCAGGTTTCATGATTCACAATGCAGAAAAGCTTATTTTTCCTCCATTGGCTATAAAAGTATTCTGGATAGCTAAAGCAGAGTCCCCTTAAGGTACTGCGAAGCTATAATTAGGTTTCCTCAAAGCATTCACTTCCCCAGAATAGGAGAAATGTAATGAATTGCACTGGACAAATGTGAGGCATAGTGGTTTTTTTCTGTCTGAGAATGTATTCTATAAGATGTTAAACTGATTACAGTCCAAGTATGTTTTTCCTTTTAAGAACAAGCCTTCATTTATGTAATGGACCTAGTTATTACCATTAATATTCTAGTGACGAGTGGTCCAGTGAGAAAACTCCTCTTCCCATTTATATGGGAGAAGTTATTTTTCTGAAATATTTTGTCATAAGAACTGGTATCTTTTCTCTTGCTGATCTATTTCAGAGGTTTTCTTTACAAGTCCAATGACAAAGTCTTTCTTTTTTTCATCAATAAAGAGTTATCAATACTTTCTTTCATTGTGCTACAATGAAATACTACACTATAGCATAATGTGGAGATAATAAACTTAGGTTTTAAAAGATTCATCAATATAATCTATCTAA
The DNA here is from genome assembly GCA_013397245.1 of Thryothorus ludovicianus. Lineage (NCBI taxonomy): Eukaryota > Metazoa > Chordata > Aves > Passeriformes > Certhiidae > Thryothorus > Thryothorus ludovicianus. The sequence continues at coordinate 116,509 of VZTB01002446.1, forward strand.
TTCATAATAGTGTTTTCAAGATAAAATACTCTGTAGATGGAAAACAATTAGTACAGAACATCAAATCATTGCATCCAGCTCTTGATTACATGCTTAATGCAAGGGCTTTAACAGAGCCAATTATGAACAGGAAAAATCTCTAAGAGACCTTAAAATTTGCCTTGAAATGTACTAATTAGTGCAAGTTCTCTGAAAAACATATTAATCAAAGAGGTACTTTCTTTACCTTCAATTAGTTGATATGAAAATGAATTAAACAAATAAGAGTAACAATAATGACAATGAAATCAGAAAGCTCTTTGCTATTGAAAATAATGTTGATAATTTCGTCTCACAATTTTGGTATTTTCATCTGTTGTTAGTCTCTGAATGGCCTCATGACAACAGTCATGGGCTGTGATCACAGTCACTTTGGAAGAACGTAGGAGATGGACCCCATCACTGGCTCATTAGGAAACTACTAACTCGGTCTGCCTTTCCTGCTGTCACCTTGATGGATACCAACACATGGTTTTTTACTCCACTGCAGAATAGAATCACCCAGTCTCATTTAGAAACTTCATCATCACAATTCTTATTAGAAGAAATGTGATAAAACATCATAAACTCTTCAAAGAACTCATAAAATACAGCCTGATTTTTGTTGATAATCCTGTGACTGCTCTGCCGTTAACCTGTTTCAGATGTGAGGAAGTAAATCTAACAATCTTTTTAGGAATTAAACCACAGCTGTCCAACCATATGTTGCTAAGAATGTTACATATTCCACTAGTGCTCCCACTCTCATTCTAGCCTTGCAACGTGAAATTCTGAATTTCCACATTGCAGTGATCACAGTGTCATCTTGAAAAACTGAAATTTGTTCAGACTGGGGCTTCATAATTTCCAATACCTGCAAAAATAGAAGGAGCAAACTGTTCCCCACAAGGTAAAATTACTTATTTTGTATTAAGGGAGGTCTTCATAAATGTAAGAATAATCATTTACTGTACTGGAAATATTAGAAGCAGATTATAAAACTATCTGACAATCATAACATAGCTGAAATAAATTTTGACTCTGGAGAGATTTGAAAAATTCTCAGCCTCTTCGAACAATCCTTTCTATCATTCTGTGACTAAAGAGTAGCCAGACTTTGACATTTATGGTTTCAGTCTAAAATATCTCAAACCATAGGATCCCAATATCTTATATTTTAAGATAATGTGTACACCAATATTATTGCATATAATTTTTTTACAGCACAAGGAATGAATGCAAAAAAATGAATGAAATTAAACTTTTATTTTTTTATCATTGAAGAGATAGTATGAGTGTTAATACTGAGATTTGCAAGCAACATTTCTTGGATTTATGTGATTTGGAAAGAATTCATTGATGTTTGTGGGTACCGTCAGATTTAAAACTCATACAGACAGAGTGTAACTTCTATGACATAATGTGACATGTGACTGTAATTACAGCTATGTGACATTAATCTATCCATTATGCTGTTGCCTCATCATCCTTTTCACAGACAAAAACTTCTGCAGTGGTATTTGACTGTGGTGCTGATAGGAATCCCTCCAGTATTGTTATTGTCCTAGATGCTCACATATTTGATAAAATACTGCTAATCTTGTTTATAAAGTTCATTACTTCCTTTGCCTTTTCAAAACACTTAGACACAACAGGACAAGAAATCATTGAATCAAAATTCTCTAAATTTGGGAGAAAGGATAAGTCTGTGTGCATGTCAGGTAAACAGAATGACGTGATAACCCAAAAAATAAAGGGAGGGAGAATGGAGAGATGAAAGACCATGTAAATTTAAACAGGAACAGGATAAATTAGAGTCTTTGTCCTAAAAAGGTGAGAGTCGCAGAGGAGGTCTTGCACTTCTACTATGTTGTTCATAATTTTGACTTAGTTGTTGTGGTAGGTTTATTTTCTGCTGTGAGATAGGATGAAAAGGAAAAAGCAAAGCAGGGTAACCTGAAAGGGTATAAAGAAAACTTTATTAAGAAAATTAAAAGGAAAAAAATAATATCAAAATAAACTTTCAGAACACTTTTTTCCTCTTATGCACTCTCTTTTCTTTCTCACTGACAGTGTAAAGATAAAACTTGCGACTTTCTGTTAGTTTACCACTTGTAAAATAGTCTTTTTTTCAGCTCACTTAGGGAGAAGAGTTTCTTTTGCCATACTCTGGAGACTTCTCCACAAGGAAAGAGCTTTCTAGTGGCATTAATGTTAAAACAAATTGGCCACACGTAAAACAAAAAATCTATTCAGAGTGTAAAAGTCCTTCCCGTGTCTTGCAGCCTTCACACAGCTGCTTTCATGAACCATATCAAATTATTGGGGTGCTATTTTAAGGATGAGCTGTTCTAGTATAAAATAGTTTTCTTTGTCTGTCTCTGGGAACAGAGGTTTTTTACTACTATCTCTAAGACAAAGTTTCTCATCTCTCTCATTTCTGTCTGTTCAAGGTTCTCATTGGTTCACAGCAATATCTATTTGATTCAAATACTAGTGTCTCAGCTCACAGCTGTGCTAGAATGCTATATCTCTCCAATGTATTTCTAGGAGTCACAGGTAAAAAAAACAAAGTCTTAATAAAGATATATTAAATACATCTTTACTATAGCTTTATTTACAAAAGAATTTTAATACAATTTTGTATTAAATTAAATTAATACAATTTTGTGTTAAATTAAATTTTGTAATACAATTTACAAAAGAATTTTAATCCAAACTCAAGGTATCTCTTCAATCCCCTCATCTAGAATTAAACTTCTTCTTCACTGACCTCAGAGTCAAGCTTTATCAATGATTGAAACTGTTTTTATAGACTCCTGCAAGGCTGAAAGGTTAATCTGGTCCCAGCTTTACATCAGGAACATGGCTGGCTGTGCCTCTCTGCTGGCCACGTGGTCTCTGCCATCACTGAGCCGTGCCGGCCTGGCTCTGCTGGGGTGCTGAAATCAAGAAAAGCTGTAGCCAATTCTTTTGTCCTTTTGTCTGCAGCAAACATGACTGAAAGCAACTGAGCACATGAAGTTCATTGTGAGCCATGCTGAGGTGGTCTTGGCCACCTGGCACCACACTGGCTGCTCTGATCCTGGCCACGTGGCCACTCCCAGTCTGGAATGATGGCGGCTGCACCGCTGCTCCTGGCCTCAGGGCCACTTGGTGCTGGTCTCTGCTGCATGGTCATTGTCCATGTTGATACAGCCTCTAGCTGGCATGGCTTGGTGGCTCTGCTAGAAAAAAGAGCAGCAGGCTCTGCCAAGAAGGGGCCCGAACCCCCTTGTCAAAAGAGCCCCAGCAGCCCTCCAGGACAGGGCTTGGTGGGCTCCCCAGTGAGGGTTTGGCAGTCCCCTCACCACCCCTCTGACAGCAGAAAATCTCTGCTGGCCCAGGGGGACCTGACCAGCCCAGGTCCTGCCGTGTGGGCCGGGGGGCCAGCCTGGATCCAGCCTGCCACCTCCTCCAAGGCAGGAAGCCAGGAGAGCCAACCTCAGCTTTTCTGTCTTAAAAGTTGTGTTCACAAAAGAAACCACCCCATATGCTCAATTATGCGTCAGTATTGAATAGTGGCTACTGCCTGGTTCTCTGCTACAGCTGCAGGGCCCCAAATAAGGAACTACTCCACATCAAAAATTGAATCAATGCCAAATTAGGACAGTTTTCTGTTATTTTTATTTATAATGAAATTTTATCTTACTGTATTTCAGTTTTTGTATGAGGGAGTGTTAAAATACATAGTCAATGAATCAATATTCACATTATTTTTATGTATATTGGGATATGATAAGACCCATTCTCTAATTTCTTCTACAGTTTGGAAAATAGTAATAAAAGGGAGTTTATATCTATTCACATGTAGGCAGCTTTCCAAGTGATAGAGCTCACTGTAATTTCAAGTTATGCACATATTAGACATTGTAGAGATAATATGCTGTCCATGATGACTGTCTTCATTTCTGTCATCCATTTGAAGAATCTTTCAGTGTTGGCAAGAACACTGGCAGGAAAATGATAAAATTATTTCTCAAAGTTTTCCTCTGAAATTTTGATTGCAAAAAAAACCACAAAAAAACAGCCAAACATCAACTTCCACTACAATGTAATGGACTGAGTTGCCTCTTTTTCCAGTGTACGTTTTTGACACTTAGTATTGCTATTATTACAATATCATCTAGGTATAGTCAGTGATATATTCAAGACCCAGTTTTTCAAGGTTCTCAATTCTTTGCTCTTGAGATCTTACTGTCCAAATGCTTGTATTTTCCTCCAATATTCTGTGGCTGTACTCTATCATGCTGCTATAATACTGAGCTATCAGAGTTCAGCTGATGCCTGAAAATTTGTATTTAAAATTACATTGTTGTTATATTATTACAACTTACTGTGTAGAAAGGTACCCAGTGAGGTATAGGGTGGGGGGTGGGGAAGGAGGACAGTTAGGAAGGAGTTTGCCTGATTTGTCAGAGATCACTTGTATTTAGTCAGAAAGGGAAGTGTATATTAGGTGAAGCAAGGCTGGCTGCAGTAAGGCTGGTGTGCAGCATCTGCAGGGACCAGTGATCTCACAGGTCCTTCTGACATCAGCTGTAGTAAATCAAAGTAATGTGAGACTATGATATAAAGATTGTGGTTTCAATATGGATTTTTTGCTTCTGGCAAAGTGGCTACTTTTGTCTATCTACTGCCTATCTACTTTTCCATCACTTTAGTAAAGCCATCACTTCTGTTTCCCAGTAAGGAGTCAGCCTTGAAAGAGCCTTGAGTATTTCCTGTGCCAAAAATTGTGTAAACAGTTTTAACAATGCATTCTTTTATGATTTCGTTTGTCAATGTATGTCTTAAAAGTTGCTGGTTAATTTTCTGTATTACCAACTCTAATTTTATAGATAGATAGATCTAGATCTAGATCTAGATCTAGATCTAGATATAGATAGATATATATTAGATATAGATAGATATATATTAGATATAGATAGATAACAAAATTCTTATGATGTTTAATCATTTCATAAAGTCACCATAGCAGGAATTAAGAGATAGAGCTGGGATAGAGTCAATTTTCTTCAAAGTAGCTGGTACAGTGCTCCGTTTTGGACTTAATATGGGAGTAATGTTGATACTGCACTGATCAATTGTTTAGGTTGGAAAAGGTCTTTAAGATTACTGAGTCCAACCATTGTTTTGTGTTTGAGTTGTTGTTCAGAAGTCCTTACCCTTTCCAATTTCCTTGCTCTGTCAGTGACGAAGTGCACAAGAAGTTGGGAGAGAGCATGGCCAGGACTGATGACCCAAATTGGCCAAAGAGACATTCCAAACCATAGAACTTCATGTTCAGTGAAGAAATGGGAGAGCTGATCCCTGTTCAGGAATGGACTGGGTCAGCAGGTGGTGAGCAGTTTTATTGTGCCTCACTATCTCTATCCTACTTTCTGTTACCACCTTTTTTACACCATTATTATTATTATTATCATAATAATCATCATTATCATTATCATTATCGTTTTCTTCTCTCAAACCTATGGATTTTACCTTTTTCAGATTTTTCTCCCCATGCCACCAGGGGCAGGAGTTCTGCCACCAGGGGCAGGAGTTCTGAGTGATTTGTATGATCTCAGAAAGCAAAGGGTTAGTAAAAATAAACACAGACTATTTACTTTTGTGTTTCTATTTTTTAGCTGATCCTATGATTATCTTATATTTGACTCCTTTAATTGAATGGTTGAAATTGGAAGCAATTTCAATATATATAAATCTTTACAATTTCAAAAGTAATATGCTGGTTTCCAAAGTGTTTTTCCAGAAAGCCTGTTTTGATCTTTAGTCAAAATGTTTATTTGCTCATATACTTCACTGTCATGTATAATCAGTAGTAAGATATGTAGCAAATCTTTTCTCATTCCTTTTGTTTATGATCAGATTATTAGATTTTAAGAGTAACATTACCTGTGTTCATTTTCTTAAGACATTATTACAACTGCTATTTGAGAATGGGAAAATTTCAAGAAATTTAGATGCTCTATTGATGTGAACTCATTATAAATCTGCACTTCTGGTTGTTTAAAATGTGTTGATGTTTTTCTTATGAGCCCTTGGCCAGCTAAACTTTTTCTTTGAAAAAAATTACCTGGCCAATAAACCTTGCCTTGTTCTTGATACTCCCTACTTCCCTCACTTTGGTGGAAATGACGCCTTAGGTTTTAGCTTTTATAATTTTTTTATTCTCTGCTGTTTTAGTGGGTAGTTTCAGGTTTCATATTAAGTGCTACTGAGTTCTCTTCACAGAGTAGATAGAGAAAACAGTTTCTTCTCTAGCTCAATACCAAGGACAACTTTCAGGCCCAAGAACGAACACAGCGGTGAAGTGAGAAGAAAAAACCAGGAGGATGGAGCTTCATAACCTGAAACTATGGTTGGACAATTGTTTCTAACATGCTAATGGATCAGAACTTATAAAAGTGTGGGACCCTGTGATCAGGCATCCATTCTGTGACCATTTTGGGGCATCTTGGGTGTGGTCTGGCTGGATGTACTCTTGTCCCAGGTGTACCCATTGAGGCCTTTAATAAATCCCTACTTTATCCTTTTGCTCTGTCTAGTCTCTGTTCCAAGTCAGCCTCCAGAAGGCAACAGAAACAGGTCCTAGTTAATGGAAACCATCACATCCTGGTGAGGCATTTATACACACATGGTATCTGAATATGTGAAAGTGATGGGAGACATGACACCTTTTTCTTCTCTTTCTCCACCTGTATCCAAAATACTGAAAGAATTGTAAGAGGTATGTGCACCGTGTCAGGTGTGGCCTTTTTGTGTTCAAGTAATAGTTACCATGGTGAAGATACTATAACAGTCTCAAGAAACCAGACATCTTACAGCAAAATCAAACAAACAAATAAATTTAAATCACTTTCAAGATTGATCTAGACGTCAAGATATTCAGAGCATGTATGGAATTAGTTGCTTAGACAGCCCCTGATCATAGCTGTATGCAAAAGGTCATATTTTGAGGCAGTCTGAGACAGTTAATAAAAGACCATAGCACAGGATTTTTGCCTTACTTTGCTTTCTAACACTTCCTTTTCTTTCAGCTTATCCTGTTCCTTAACTACAGCAACAGACTCTCTATAGACCTGCACACTGTAGTGTACCATACTATGACAGGGAACAAAAGATTATTTCTAAATACCTATGAAGTGTCTACAGTGTTAGAGTCAACTAACAGTAATATTCTTCTATGTATGAAATCATATGTAACTGTTCTGAGCAGAAATCTTCAGGAAGATATATCAGCCTGTTAAGATTTGCTATACTGCATAAGATTTAATTAATACAAATCTTATTTTTTTCAACAAAGTAGTGAAAAAAACTCTAAAAACCCCAACCTTGAAAGAATGTATTCTTGAGGAAATAACAAATGGTTCACCTCATTAACTGACTTCTCATGCATTTTTCCATAGTAAATCATTGTCAGAAGATTGTTTTTCTTTTGCCAACAGAGATTAAAGTTAGAAAGGACGCTTTACCTTTGAGCAGAACTCTATTAGCACCTACATTTAGCTTGTTACAAAAAATGGGAATAGGAATGTAGAAATAGAAAACAGGAAAACACTAAACTGTTTAATTCCTCTTGGCTTTCTTCAGCAAGGGCTTGCATCAATTGAAAGGAACATCTCTGTTTCTACTTAATTTCACTGAACTATACATGACGTTAAGTGATTAGCACAATATGAAACCTTATGTCCAATTATGTCGTTTTCAAAAAAGAACTTTTCGATTTTTACAAAAAATAACTATGAAATATTTATCTAAAATGAGGTTATAAAGTCAGAGGATCTTAGTTTGGGAGTATGTAATTATCAGCAGAATATAGTGTTATAAATGGGACTCGATAAACTATGAGGTCAGCAATGTAATGTCAAGTCTTGTTCTGATGAACACTAAGTTTTAAGTAATAATATATTAATAGGGCATGTTGCACTCTCAGTAATTTATAATTTAACAATATAATGGCACCTTGCAGATATAGTCATAAATAGAAAACTATTTTCTTGTCTAGATTTTTCTTCTGGATTTCAACATAAAACAAAACTGCTTTAAAAAAGATGATGAAAGTACCTTTTGCTGTTGCTAGGCTAAGAGAAGAGACTAAGATAAAAACCAGTAATATGCATAATATAAATTTAAAAATGTTCCAGGATTTGGAATTTTTACATTGCATTATGCAATAAGGGAAAGTTTCTGAGCAGAATAGTTTGCCAGAACTAGCCAGGAAATAGATAAAAACTGTCCTCATTGGTAGAGGGGTGTGGGTTTCCATATATATTTTTTATGATATTTGTAATAAGCTGGAGTTTTTTACTTTTTGTGTGTATGTGTGTCTGTGAGAAGTAATTTTTCTTTTGAGACTCAGTCTCAAGGGAAGAACTCATTGCATCATGTGAATAGTTTTTCTCTTAAACTAACACATTGGTGGTTATCTTTGCACTCACTTTTCCTGTTGTAAACACAATGAATCAGATCCTTATGTTCTGTGGGAATACAGTTTCCCTAGCAGTTTCAGTAATCGAAAGCTGATGGACCAAGGCACTGGGTATACATGTACATATGTGTGTGTATACACACACACATTTATATTTGTATGTTTTTAGGTGCCTTTGAGCTGGGGGGCTGCAGAGCATGGTGAGGAGAAACCAGGGCTGCTCTGCATCCATCACAGCCAGTTCCAGAGAATCCCAATGCACCCACCATGGCTCAGCCCACAGTTAATGTGTAGGCACCTCTAGAAAAATGTCTTGAAAAAAGCTGGTTGACACTGGGAAAAATGAACAGCAAGGCAGGAAGTGAAGGAGGTGCTCCATGACAGGGCATGGAATTGCTGACCACAGAGAGCATTGATGTGAGCACATGTAAGAGTGGCCTTACAAGAGAATTACTGAAGAGAATTACTGAAAGAATGAAAAAGAAAATGGAATGAAAATACTGACAGAAACACTGGGAACTGGGAATGTGACAACCAGGCCTTGGAACCAGAAACACCCTTGAAAATTTCAGCTGCCCTCTTCAGACTGCACCCAGGGTATGTGGAAACATGTGATACCCTGAGATATCACTGAGAAGGTAAAACACAATTGTAACAGCAACTTATTGCCTGATAAGATGGAAAACAGTTTAGGAAAACAAAAGGCAATTGAAAGTACCAGACATGGTATTGCCCATTAACTGTTATATGTGAAAAATATAAATTACTAGCTTTGATGTAGGTCGTGTAAAGTAGGATGTCCTATATCTTTGTATAGATGTAGGGATAGAAAAAGAGATTTTATTTTTTCTTTTTCCAAAATGGAACCTCTCTCTCTCATGCTTTTCCTTTCCTGTGCAGGCTAAATCCCACAAAACCACTGTATGAGACCTTGGACTCCCATGAGGGTTGCTTGGCTAATTTGACTGTTGCAGGTATCACATCTGGGGTGGGAGTCTGCCCATTACCCTCTTGGTCATTTTTTAGGCCGACTGTTGGGTTCCTTTGTCCTTCCACTTCTGAGAAGGGTGGATTGCCACTTGCTATCTGTTTGTACTTTTTGGTATGGTTTGGCCCCTTTTGAGATCAGTTTAAACAGACTCCCAACACCCAAACTCAGAACTGAAAACTAAAACTATGCTATCCATATTTGATCATTCAGTAATAGCTTGATATTTTAAAGTTTTAAGCAAGTAAAGTAGCTTCTGTAGAAATGGTTTAATAAATGTTATCTTAACCTACAATATTGCCTAGATTGTTAAATGTATGCTGGAGAAAGGAAATGAAGGCAAAACATAGGCTGGGAGTTTTATATATATATTTTTAGTCAAGGAACTTACTTTCCATTCAGTTGAATGAAGTAAAAATGGAATAAAAGTTACCACAGTACTTTGTTCCATAGCTTTCAATACTCTATGTGTAAGTTAAAGTGTCAGCATTTTTAGAGACAGGGATGTAAGAAACAGTAAAAACATTTTCTTTCATCTGCATAGCAGTTTTTAAGTAACAGCTTAGAAGTTTTAATGACCTATATTCAATCAAACTCCTTTGACCTAGTACAAAAGGTATCAAAGCACAATTTGAGAACCTCTGTTGAAGTAAAGGAAACATTTAAACCAAGTACTGCAGTTAAAAGCCCGTAGTAGGCTCCCAATCATATCTGAGAAACTTCAGGCTCACACTTATTTATTTGAGATGAGAATCTGAGACACTTAACTGATTGCAGAAGCAAAATTTAAAAGCATTAGGTCAAAAGTTAAATGTCTTGAATGTTAAATTGCTTCTTAGATTTTTTTAATGTTACAAAATATTAGGATTTTTTGTAGAATAGTGAAACTTATCCTAGTTGTTAAATTTTGCTTCAACTTAATTTAAATTCTTCTACATCTGAGCATAAACTGGGAATGCAATCTAATAGAAAAAATATGTTGGCTTTTTTTCCTTTCTTGCCATTTTGTTTTTTGGTAAGAACGTCACTGCTTTTGTATTGATCAGATTCAAAAATAAAAAAAGTTGGTGCACGAGCTGATTAGACCACAACAGTAATATTTTTCTTTCAATTAAGAAAATAAGTGCCAATATGTGAATACCAAAAACCAAATGTATGAAAGGACTAAAAGTTGTACAACAGAAATTACTGAGACATCCTTACTCAAAAGTGAAAAGATTTATGCAATGAAGAAAGCTCACTTTGTGTGTAGCTAGTTTTACATACATCTCCCATATACTGTCTTCAAAAATGCCTGGGAAAATTGTGATTTATTTGGAGGAAAGCTGAGATAGAGATGACCATGTAAATGAATTAATTTCAGTCTCAGCTTAGGTGGAACTTAATGCTTTCACTAAAAATACTGTTCTGTGCAGAATTTTTTCTTTTAAAAACCCGCAAAACACATCCATATCATTACTTTACTGTCCCTACTATCTTTTTTTCCACTCCCAATATATAGTTTTCCATAGTTTTTTATCTGTCATTCCCCTTTTAATCTCATTCTTTCCCTAGAGAAGCCCCAGCCCAGTCACTCAAACCTGAGCTGACATTTCAAGCCCAGAATTTTCAAGACAGTTGAAAATATAAAATTATTTTGCCTATCTTTGTCTAGCAGAAGCATTTTTCAATACTCTATTAGTTATTTCCATTCACTCCCAAATTTATTCTATTTTCAATACTGTAGTAATTCCTGACAGCAATTAGAATCATGCTGACTGTATGTTGGAGTGAATCAACAAGCCTTGTCTCTAGAAGTCTTTAAGAGCAAGTTGGCCAAATTTCCATTTGGATGAAAAGATTTAATATGATAATAGAAGATTACAGTGTTGGCTGAAATAAATCTTGTAATTTCCAAATTTTTTACTTTGTCATGTAACTTTTTCTTTTGGGATCTTTTCAGTCTTTACTATTCTCTGTGATTTAAATAAGACAGTGAACTATGATGACTGAACCAAATACTTCAGTATTTTGGATCTTCTTTGCATCCTAAGACACTAATTGGCTGATGTTTTTCTTCCTGAAGTTGAAACTTCAGTTGAAACGTAACTGAGGTAGAAGAACCTAAGTGAAATGACTCAGCCACAAAAAGGAAGGTAATAATACACTTTATTTATGTTAGTTTATGTCCATAATGTATTTAATATGTACAGCGCAGAACATAATATTTCACAACAACCAAAGAGTGTATTCATGTTTCTAAACTCAAGGATTAACTTCTTTCTATCCATGTTTCTGATTATAAACATAGAGACACTCTTTATATACACAAATGTATAAAAGCTACAAAGTTATTTAAACCATTATAAACTGGAGATACAGGGGTATTTTGAGTTTGTCTAAGCTGCCAACTATCAAATTTCTGGAAAAAAGTGTAAGAGGCCTATGGAGATGTGTCTCTAAAAAAGAACCCAAGTAACTTCTATTTTGATAAGTGAATAAGTGAATAGCTAAGTGAACTTTCCAGGTATTGTTAGCAGATTATTTTACCTATTTTTCAATGGAAACATTGCTTATGCACTCATGTTATTCTTAAAATGTGTATTTAGTAAACTATGAACCCTTTTGTCAGTTTCAGTTCTCATGTAGGTGAGAGGGAATTTTGTGTATTCAAACATAAAAAATCTGGCAAGTTTTGGGCAACTAGATAACTAAATAAAGGAAAGAAACTTTATTAAGGCTCCCACTGTGGGGAAAACTGTAGCATGAGCTGACACTGGGGAGTTCAGATAAATTGCAGCTAGAGACCTATGTGGGAAAAGTTTAAACTGAAATTCATACTGTATTAAAATCTTAACAAATAAATCCATCCATAGATAATTTATTTATTCAAGGAAGTAATTCTCAATTCATTGCTAGAATGATATTTAAGGCAAAGTTTTCACTCAGACACCATTACTTTGATTTGTACTTATGCCTTGTATTTAATTAATATGTAAAATATTTCATTTTCAGCCTTTGGGGGTTCTTTATTCTTCTTTGATTATTCTTCATTTCTATCCTGTATCTCTACTTCTTTCCTTTGAATATGCCTGAGACAGCTTTATCTGCTCTAGGTGGGAAATGCTCTCCCATACCTAGGCTAGGAGGAGATGTTTTTAGGTTCAGTGTCTATGTAATTGTATTGAAACCACCATGACCTATTCAGTGACTGCCTGTAGAATCAAATAACTGAAGAGACAGCAGGAGTAAACCTATCAAGATTTTGTTAGTGGAGACTGGTCGGAGTCAGAAAATCTTTTCAGAAGTTCTTAGCCTTGCTTTCTACCTGGTATTGTGCCTCACATATTACCCATTCTTCAGCCTGGGAAAATAGCGCCATTGAGATACTTCTCAGCGGTGTTCAAAGACATGGGACCTACTTTTTATTTCAGTGCTTTGTAATAAAAATTACTAGGTCCCAGAGGGCACCAAAAGGCCACACGTGTGCTAGATCTCACTTGGGAGATCTGCCTATGGATTTGTGGGTTACATTTAAACAAAGGTCTTGACACCCTCACCTTCCCAAGAAATGTTCTGCTACCTACATGTTCTGCTACCTACACTTCTCCTGTCCTGGCTAGACTTGTAGAATGGGGCTTTGACTCAGTTTATGCATAGCCTTATCTCTATTCTTACCTCCAGTCCAGTCTCCTGCCATTTTTGACTGGTCTTCCAGGACGCACTGACTCGTTGCTTTATCTGGATTTGTCACTTGGATCTGTGGATACCACCACCCCTGACCTGAACCATTGGATGGCAGCCTATGGAAGCATCACTGCCCATCCTGAAGTGTTAAGGTAATCAAGTTTCTGGCTCATCTCTGTCTAAGAGCAGCCCCACTTCTGTTGTTGTTTTTCTGAAAAAAAATTATTTTTGAATTAAACATATATAAATTAAATACCCAAGCATACTTTTTTTGTTAATCTATTAATGTTAGTAGCACTTTCACTAAAATATTGAGTAAAAGACCTTGGGTATTAAAAGAAATAAATAGTGCGTATGCAATCTGGGATTTTAGATTTTTATGTTTTTGAAATACTCTGATGGCAATGGAACAAAAAGGCAGCTGTTCTAACTATGAACTTTTCCTATATTTGTTATGAAGATTTAAAGCAGCCAGACAGATTGCTTGTGTAAGTGTTTTAGATAAAATCATCAGTATCTGCTAGGATAAGCCTCTCCTACCACCTGTCCAAGAAACAATACAATATCATTTAAAAATAAAATGCTGATCTACTGCAATATTTGTTTTCATATGGTACCTGATGCATAGTTCTGTCATGAAGAAGAATGGGTATTAAATTATCAATTCAGATATGACTCAGTTTTGCTTATTTAAACTTCAGGTTGATTAATATGTGAACATGAAAACGAGGGATTCAAACTGATTGGATTCTGTGAAAAATTCAACAAAGCTTCCTCAGGGAGCCAGATTATTTTCCAGTATCTAGAAGAATATAATCTTTAATAAGAAAGGCGAATAAAGTTTCCACTTCCTTCTGTTTTACTTTCAAGGAAACTAAGATGAAATTGCTACTGGGTCTCATTTCTGCCATGATTAGAGCATCATTAGGAGTCTGTCTGCTCATTATGGGTCACTGACTGACATCCTGCTATCTGTATCAGACCAAATTGTTTGGGATCTAAATCTACAACCTAGGGTAGAAATTAATATTCTAAAGGTTATGAAAGTGAGAAAATAAAGTGTTGCATGATCTGGAGCCAGAGTCTCTGGAATACCCATATTAAGAACGTGCAAATATTTAAAAATCAAGTTCATATATACTGCTTGCCATGGTCTTGTTCTTGACTCTCCCCCTTTCCCATCTCCTTCTTTTCAAATTTAAACTGTCTTCACTAGGATAGGATGGGAAGCAGAAGTGCTGAAATACTTACTCTTGTAAATCTTCCAGCCCAGCTGTGAAGAATCAAGTGGCTTCAGACAGTTGGAATACAGTTCAAAAGAGCATCTACAGTTTTTGGTTTTTTCCCAAGTGTTCAGGAACTTTCTGGTTTACCCATCACTCCACGTAATGTATTAGTAAGTAAACACACTCTGTTAATGCATAAAATTTTATGAAAGTAAATCTGCTTCTGACCTGCTGTCCACTTGTAGGCTTGACTCTGACTTTCTTCAATGGGAGTTTTACATAGGGAATGACTTCGTGATCATACATCTGTACTGCAAACGAGATAATATGTATTAATGTGTGTATTTTCTATCTGGAATTAATTACAAGTGAGAAAAGAAAACTGTGAATTTAATAACTTTTCCATGGACTGAAACTGTACATCTTCTTCATCCATCTATGCAATGCAGTTCTAGAAGTAAGAATAGTAGAAGAAATGCAAAAATTAAAAGGTTTGGTCAAATGGAACGTGCCTTTTGTCAATATGATACTTTAAACCAGAGGAAAGGGAGAAGGATACAAAATGCTGCTACATTCTTTTTACAGAGGGATGGTAGAGGATCTGAGAACAATACTCTTAAACTGTCCTAGAAACAAGGTGTAAGAATGGCTACCGATTTTGTGAAAAACAGTTAGACAGATTTTCCTAACTGGTGCAGTGGGAGAACAATTACTTCTTTCATCCTGATGTTATGCATATATTGAAAACTTAACACCAAGAAAGGTGATTGTTATGAGTACTATGGCTCTATGATGCTGTGCAAAAGTGAGCTACTCTCTTGCATGTTTTCTTCAATGACATCTATGATGTCTCATCTTAATTGTATCATTTTGCCTCAGGCTTGTGTTCTGAAAGCAGACTTGAACCACTTTGTGTTCCATGATTTGCCTGCACATGGAAATCGAAGAAGGAATTCTAAGTAGATTGTAGTGATTCAGGATTTCTGTTCTTAAGTGTTTCTGTTCAAAGCTAACTCCAAGTTTCATCACCAAATATTACTAAATATGAAAGTTTGACAAGTCATACCACTGAGATTTTGAACAACATGGTAGGCTTTAATATCAAATGTAATTAAATAGAACAGTTTAAAAATAGCTTAATCTGCTCAATAAAGTACATGATGATTCACATATAGAAACATTTTTTTCCCCTTAAGCATAAAGTAGAATTCTAGAAATAGTATTTTCTTCCTATTAAATTTATTTCTATTTCTTTTCAAAACATGTTCTTATTTGATAAATTTCTTATCTGTGAGGTGATTGAAAGAAACTTTTCCTTTGCTAGACCTGAAGTGTGGTTGAGGTCTGAATTTAAATTTAGATGAGATAACTCTTTGCAGTAGTTTATATTGAAACTAAACTCCAGTGCAGTAACAAAGAGCTCTTCTTAAAACTGAAATCATATTTGCACACCAGAAAGCTGATACTTGGATCAAAGGGTGCAAAAATGCTTAGTCCTGTTCATAAATTTACAAAGTGCAAAGTTAGATGTTTCAATCTTTTTGTCCTCAGATCCTTACCTTACAGCTTACTGCTAAAGACATGTTAGTAAGTAAAAAGTGATATAAAATATGTTTTACAGAGAAGCTTGGATTGCCAGGCTTTAATAGTTCACTACTAAGTAATTGAAACAAATCACTAAATGGATCAGGAGCTAAGCCTGTGGGAAGGGAGAGATGTTGGCACAGATAGTTACTTTAATTTAATTCAGTTCTGTTAAAGTATTTTATTGAACCTGCAAGTGACATTTATAATCAATGAAAAACTTACAGACTAAGAATCTTATTTTTGAGTGCATTGATTAACTTTCAGTAGAGTATATATGAAGTATTTACAGTTTGAACATGATTTGTTAACCCGGAATATTGGTCAAAATGATGAGACACTTACAAGCGACTTATTTCCATAGTCAATAAATTTATAGAATACATTATATTCTGTACATAAAAATGACTTGACTAGTCTGTTGTAATGCTCTGATGTAGTTAACTAGCTGTAGAGGACAATATTGTTCACTGATGACACTTAGGATGACACCTATTTTTGGTTATTAGAGTCAACTTTATTGTTGCTGTTGCACTCTGCATCCAATCAGCTTGACAATTCTGTCTTGCATAGCGTAAAACATTTAAATCTGAAAGTGTATCTTGTTTTCATGTTTCACTCTTATTTTTAATTCCTCCTATGTATTCCCAGCAAAATAAAGCTCTAAACTGATATTTTTTCCTTGTTCTGCTCCCGGTGTGTATGGCAGCCCATGTGATTACTTATCTTAGATTGATAGAAGTATTTAGAATTCTTAACTTCAGCTATGGTTTTGTAATTCTTAATAAGTGATACAACAATTTTTTAAAAAAATAAAACAGAGAACCTAGTGTAATTGACTTGCATTCAGTTCATTTTTTAAATTTTCTTGCCTATCATTTAATATTTTTAATTATTTTCATGTTTCATCATATATATGAATACATAAGATATGATAGATAGATATTCTCAAACTAACTTAAAAAGATATTTAGAATATAAAGACATATCTTGAAATTACATTGTGTTATTTTAAAGATGTTTTTCAGGTTTGAATTTAGATTTTAAACTTGAATGTATTTATGAAAGAAAAATTGCATAAGTTACTATTCATTGCAGAAGCTAAGCTAATATTCTAACAAGAAGTGAAATCATACCTATTTTTTAGAGTAATCAGTTTTGAAATGTATTTTGTTGATTTTAGTGAATAGAACTGGGTATTTCTTGCAATGAACAAAAACAAATAGCTAGAGAACGCAGTCTATGAACTTCTCATAACTACAGTGTCTAATGACCCCAGTTTTTATCTCACAATAGCCCATGAAATAGACCAATATTCTTGTTTTGTAGGATAAGATTAAGATACATTGATTATGATGTGGTGCAATAATCTAAATGAAGACTGAATTTTCCTCCATTTAGAATCAAAAAAGAGCCAATTATCTTTCCAGTTGTCTAAGATACAGTACTGTTTGAACTGTTCTTCAGAACACGCCTTATGAATTAGAAAGTAAATTAATTATGACACAGAAATATTACTAGTCATATATTTTTTAAGAAACTACAAAATAATACAAATATCAGTGGAGGTAAATAACTTGCAGCTCACTTCTTGGAAGGAATAAATTCAGCTAATTGTTGCACTTCAATGAATATTATCAGTCCATGGAAACATGGCTGTCAGGTTTATACTTTCACTTAAAAGAGCTAAATTCTAGTGTGAGGAAGGCACCATTGCACAGTCATTAATTGACTGCTCTGGGAATATGCAGAGAAATAACTCCAACCTTCATCTCTGGCCCTTTATGTTCCTGTAGCACCTACATTTTCCACTGGCTGTTGGGATTGTAGGATAAACTTTTATGAACACCTCCTGTTGAAGTACTTTTGTTGACATTAGTAATTAAATGTTCAGTAGACCTCAATGATTTTAGTTGACTTTGGGTTGGGATACAGCGTATTCTGCTATATTGATTCTAAACAGTACACACAAAAAAAAAAAGGAGACTCAGGAATATTGTGCCTGATAATGAGATAGTTTCCCATACCCTTTCAGAATTAGATAGATTTAAAATAATTTTCTAAAATATAATTTCCTAATTTCCTAAATAATTTCCTAAAATGTCTGTGTACATATTTATGTCCTTACTTCAGAACAGATAAGACAGAATTATTTCTCATTAAAGGGAAATACTGCTCTGCATAACCTGCCATATCTTAAAAAAATACCTCTTTTTTTCACCTCCTGACCTTTTCCTCACCTCTGGATTTTTCTACACTGTTTTCTCATTTCCACTTGAGTAAACCTTCAGCTTTTTCTGCCTTTAAAGAATTCTTCTCAAACTTGCAAAGCAGGAGGTTAATCTCAGAGTAAGATGTGTTTTTAACTTCTTTACACAAAGTAAGATTCAGTTCTTTTTCATAGTCTTACAGGATTAAAAGCTCACAGCTTCAGAAACTGCTCCAAAAGTGAGCTAAATGAGAGAACAGCACAAGGTAACTCAGTGGATTTATCTAAACAGCTTTCCTCCTTTGAAAGGATTTAATTTTACTTCAAGCATAAATGAGAAGTGTTTGAAACATCCAAGGTCTCAGGGGAGCAGAAAAACTAAAGACTAAAGCTAATATGTCTTTTGATACTGTTGGCAGTGTCTGCAAGAACAATGCCAGGAATGATTGTGTTTGGAGACTGAATCAACCTTTCATCACGAGAAAGTCTTGCAGTTTATTGGTATTATGCTTCTAGGGAGCCACAGATAAAAACTATAACATCATGTTGTAATTAGCCAGGAATAAAAAAAGATTGTCAATCTATCTTGTTTCACGTGTTTACATCTAAAACAAATATCATTCCCTGAATTTAAATTAATAAATTAAGTAATGGTTGGCTACAAGACTTAATTGTTTCCATTTCAAAGCAGGACAAGTGCACACTACCTTACCCTTAAAAGTAAGAACCATGTTGTATAATAAATGAGTCTTGACATATCTTTTTTAAGTAGGTTAGCAGGCTTCTGTTGCATTCAGTTCTCAGCAGACAAGAATTTTTTGCTTTTGAAATCTAATTTTCTTATAATCACAAATTAATTTAAGAAAGATTTTACTGCAGAAGCATCTGAAAGCATTCATTTATCTTGCTCTGAATTCTATCACAGAGATTAAATATGTCTTAAGAAGGCCATGCTCAAG